>CM065670.1:7714687-8284687 GCA_033220385.1 Triplophysa yarkandensis | reverse complement strand
AAGTGGAGGATTAACTCGCATTGCTCTTATGCATCTTTGCAAAATATTTATTCTTTATGTTGTGTTAAAACAACCATGTGATGTAAGAATAAACAACATGAGTCTGTAGTCTATTCATCTAATCACATCTTATTCCACATACTTTAGGTTTTAGATCATTAATGTGAATTCTTGTGATTTGCATTCAGAATTAAACTTTGTTTGCAAAATATTTGTGGATTATCAATATAAATTTATGTATTTATAAATGCACACTCTCATGCATATGTTTAATAAAAATATTACATGTTATAAATGCGTATTTAATTTGAAGTGTACATTAACTAAATGTGTTTAAATGTAGGTGTGTGTTAATAAAAAAGTGGTAACACAGAACAAAGAAATGTTATATAAATCAACTTTTATTCTGAATAATAGTTTGTACCCAATAATGTAATAAATAGTTATTGTGATGGCCCTGGTTATAATTTCTGTAATGGTTCTATTGTATTTTTAAAACATTTTTTTTGATGTGTATAAATTAAATGTATTTATAATAATCAATATATACGTATATCATTTAATTATATACATTGTATATAATTGTGGGGAAGTCAGGGCTTAGTTGTTAGAGAGTTTGACTCCCAGGGTTGTGGGCTCTAGTCTTGTGCCAGCAATATCATGACTTATGTGCCCTTGAGCAACGCACCAAACCCCCAAATGCTCCCCGGCCACAGCAGCATAAATGTCTACTAACTGCTCCAGGTGTGTGTTCACTACTGTGTTTGTTCACTACTGTCTGTGTTCACCACTGTCTGTCTGTGTGTGTGTGTGTGTGTGTGTGTGTGTGTGTGTGTGTGTGTGTGTGTGTGTGTGTGTGTGTGTGTGTGTGTGTGTGTGTGTGTGTGTGTGTGTGTGTGTGTGTGTGTGTGTGTGTGTGTGTTCACTACTGTGTGTGTTCACAGTTGTGTGTGTGTCCACTTTGTATGAGTTAAATACAGAGCACAAATTCTGAGCATGGGTTACCTTACTCGTCCGAAAGTCACATAACTTCACTTTTACTTAAAAGTGTTTTGGGTGCATTAAAAGTTGTTTGTCATTTCGTATTGTTGCCAGGGAGGGAAGCGCTCTTACAGGCACATTGATAGTTTCTCAAGCTTAATTTCTAGACCAAGCATGATGTTAATGTAACCCTTTTGCTTTGTATTTTTAGTACATCGGCAGTCTGGATGTGGCTCGACCTAACAGCCGTGTGGAGATTGTTGCAGCCATGAGGCGGATAAGGGTGAGTTTTATTCTACCTGTTCACTTTAGCTCTTACTGAAGTTAAGTGCAGCAAAACTTTGTACTTTTGTCAATCTTAATATGGTACGAAAGCTGTTAAGACACCGTTAAGCCCCCACATGGGTGGTCTTTGAGCCCCGAGCCACAATCGCAACACAAAGTAGGAGGATTTGGGCAACAAATTGGTTAACCCACAAAATGAATGGATATCGATAGACCTGTCAAGGTTTGTCCGATACATATATGCCAGCCCTGCTATTCACGTCGCCTTTGGCATTTTGGACATTTCATGTGTAAACAGAGAAAGGCTCTTTGAAGTTGGAAGCACTTAAAGGGCCCATTTTGGCGCTCACCAGTCATGCGGGATGTGAATGCTTTCTTTCGGGCTTTATCCCCATTGACAACACGCATGTGTTTTCTGGCATTGTTATGTTTTTCATTCTTAAGCTGTTTGCATAAAGGTGATAGCATTGCCATCAAATACACACACATCATCCTTAACATAGCCTCCTTTAAACAATTTTGTGTTCTTTTCACCTGTTTTATTGCATTGTTCCTGTTTTAAAGAACTGCAAGGACATATTAAATTCATGGGTTTGAACCCAAGGGAACATGCGTACTAATACAATTCTATACATTGTAATGCTTATTGAAACAGCAGATGCCAGATGCGTGAAAGTAAGGATCTTTGTTCTGCAAAACACAGATAATTTGACAAATGATGCTAGCTCTCCATTGTCTTAAATTAATTTTGTATCCTTACAATAAGTAAATGGAAACCAATGGGTCCGGTTACCATCATTCTTCAAAATATCTTCTTTTGTGTTCTGAAGAAGAAAGTTATGCAGGTTTGAAATGATTAGTAATAAAGTAAATGGTGTCAATATTCTGTTTGTCATGAACTATCCTTAATAAATAATGTTTTAATCACTTCCTTCGCACATGTACTACAGAGGAAATGATTTTACCTATAAATGGTGATGTTTAATTTCCTTTCCCTAACTGGTTCTACAACTTTGTGAGTGCCGGCTGATAATATCGGTTAGTTAATGACAGTTCAGTTTGACAATCGCCTCTTATTGATGTCAGGTCTAGTTTTTAATCAAGGTGTCTACTTCCTTTGGCTATTGGTTTGGAAGTTTTCATTGTTCACCTCGGCTACGGAAGTGAAATTATTTCCTGAACGTGTTAGGCAATGTCAGTGTTTCAATGGAATGGATTAAAGGTTTGTTTTTGCATCTTGGTTTCCAGTATGGCATCACTCACCAGGTGCAAATGAACCTATTAACATTTTTTGTTTGCTGGACCCCTGCAACAGTTTGCCAACGGCTGCTTGAAAAGTGTTAGCCGTAAACACATTCAGAAGAGGGAAATGTTGGTTTAAGGATCAAATGCATGAAACCTATACACTTTACATTTCTTTAACTTTCATTTAAGTTTCTTCTTTTTTAAATGAGATGACTTTTATACATATTGTAATAGTTTTTTGTTTTATAAAACTGTTTGTAAATCCACATGACATTACTCAAGGTGCAAACCAGCAGTTGGTTTGCACCTTGAGTAATGTCATGTTGACTACATAAGAGATCATTGTTTGGTCTTGTTTACTGTCATTTTGATCTTGTCAGCAAACTACTTCTAAAATGCTAAAAATGAACTTTATAAAATATGGCATAATACATAAATCTATAGCACCATACACCACTTGATTTCTAGTTTACAATTTAAGCTTTGGGAAAGGTTATGTAAAAGCATACATACTGCACTGCATAAGAAATGTCATTCTGCATATGTCAGGAATCATATCAGTTTGAAATGCTGTTATTTGATCCTCTCGGTAGATACCTGTCTTACAGGGTTAGCACTAGTTTAAAACATCAGTCATATACTTGTACTTTTAAAGCGTTCATACTCATATACATCATGTCTGTCTTTCTACTGCATGCCTCTATATGACCTATCACCAGTTGATGATATCTAGAAGATAAATACAAATAAACAGGACTTGCCAACTATATTGAGCCTTTTAAATGAATTGTAATAAATAAATAAATAAAATGAATCGATCTAAGAAAGATGAAAATTAAAATATATCATTATAATGGGAGATTGCTACCGTGAAATCTATCATTACCGCAAAATGAAATAACCCACTTTTGGTTATGTCGCCCACCCCTACATGAAGCTGTAGTCTTGTTTCAGTGCAATGCTAAATTCAATTTCAGTTCCTTTTTTCATAATGTCATGTTCTGTAAGTATTTCACATCATAAGAGCCTTTTGGTAACTGTAGGAATTAATTCGGGCTCTACCTTTTGATCTTAAAAGACATTGACATGATAAAAAAGACATGGCTTGAAGAGGCTGTACAAAGTCTAAAAGTTTATGATAAGAACTCTAGTGTTTGAACAAAATTAGTTGGATGATCTGAAGTCTGATTACATTTATGTATTTGGCCGACTCTTTCTCTCAAAGTGTTTTTCGGTGTAGTTGAGGTATGCGTTTTGGTGCATTCCTTTGAATCCAACCCAACTCTGATATGCCATGCTCCACCTATTGACCTACTATAGATCCTCATGTATGATTTGGCTGGAAGGGGTGGATTGGAGTCCATTAGGGCATTAAAAAGTTTGAAGCCAACAATTACGGGCAATTTCAACCACACCCGGATTCTATTTCCCAGTATAATGAGCAATAGTTACACATGTTTAAAGCAGGAAAGTTGAGTTCAATGTGGTTCAAAAAATGTTTGTTATTGTTTAACTTTTTATTATTAAAGATTTGCATACTTCCCATGTTTCTCAAGCTCCCTAATTCCTTGAGTCACAGATTTTATAGTGCATAATAATGTACTCAGTCAAATGTATGACCTTTCTTAGCAGCATTTAATTTCCACAGAGATTAAGACTGATGCTCATGGCATAAAATATGTCCCGCTTGAGCCCCAAGCTCACCATAACTTTTTAAGTTCTCACTTGTAATCTTTTTGTCTGGCAGTAACTATGGAGATTTAGTTAAGAAGCTGTTTAAGCACCCATGTGTGACAAGTGCATTTAGTACGGTAAAATTATAGCCCTAACTAATCGGCTTGACTTACGTTTATAAGATTCCCAGCAGACACCTCGTAACCAAAAACCTGATAACAACATTATCTACGTGGAGATGATTAGCATTAAGTAGATGTTGCTGTCACAGTTGGATAGGAGAATTTATGCTCTTGCGGGCCCTCTCGGAAAAGCTTTTAGACTCGTTTGCATAGCCCGGTGCACTTTGCTCTTATGGCTGTGCCTCTAATTTATTGGCACATATATTGTTAAAATGGTTCAAGCACACTCCTTGCAGGATCAATGTCTTATTGCACTTAGAAATTGACCTCAATTTATTGACTGGTTATGTGATGTTATAAATAAATTGTTTATGGCTGGGATACTTCTTCTGTCTACTTTGTGGAAATTGGAATACGGCTTCTCTCTTCTCTCTCACTGATTTCCAGTAAAATTATGTTGCATCCATTTTTGTGTTTGCTTATGGACATTTAAACAATAGTTTACCCACCAATGATTTGCACACGCTCCAGTTGTTCATTCTTTTGAACTACTATGGTAGTCAATGGTGACCCAAAATGCCTTGTACACAAACTTTCATCTGTGTCTTCATTTGTGTTCGGCACAAAAACAAAATGCAGTTTCATTGGACATGTATAGGCCTGACCTGAAGTAAACTTGTTTGGGTTTGTTCATCTGTCTGGCTTATATAACAAAAACAATAATATATCTATATTTGATGTAATTTATATTGTTAATAATTTATATTGACATTTTATTGTACAATAATTGTATTGAGTTAGCATTTGTAAAATTGTATTGTATATTAACTCTATGAAACAAAGAGTTTTTTGAGCAAATAGTGTACTTTTGTCGCATTTAAAGAAAACGTAAGGGGCATTGACATCTGGCTGTTTAGCTTAGTAACATAGTCTTTATACAAAAAAAGGGGAGATGCAAGTTTAGCAATTATTCTCTGTTTCTTTTGCTTGTTATCAGAAATAACCTACAGGTATTGTATTGTCTGATGGTTTGTACCGGAGGTTAGGTCCGGGTTACAAAGTGTGAATGCACAGTAGTGTTTGTTTATGTTGTCACTTTAGAA
The DNA here is from genome assembly GCA_033220385.1 of Triplophysa yarkandensis. Lineage (NCBI taxonomy): Eukaryota > Metazoa > Chordata > Actinopteri > Cypriniformes > Nemacheilidae > Triplophysa > Triplophysa yarkandensis. The sequence continues at coordinate 8,279,277 of CM065670.1, read as the reverse complement.
CAGTTTATACAAGTTTAACTGGCGGGTGAAAATGTGGTGAAAAAATGTTCAATATTCCAAGATTGGGATTTGTCATTGTTTGTATAAACTGTGTGTGTGTAAGTCTATGTGTTAAAGCAAACATTTTGTTGGATGAAGCAGGATATGCCAGTGTATTTTTGTGAGTGTTGAACTTCAAGTTGTATTCAACTTGATGGACAATTACCTGTTTTAAATAGCTTATTGTAATTCATAAAATATCAGGACTGAATTTGAAGAAATGCAAGTTCATATTTTAATGCGAAAAGTCAAAGGATAGAAAATTGTATCACAATGAGCAAACAGATGAAATGGAAAAATGTGTACAGTCAAACGTGCAAAAGTAAATCAGCATTTTAGTTGCTCTACTTTAGAGGTTCTCCTTTTACATATAAAGGCATAAAGGTCGAGAACAGCATGTTAATAACCCTTATTGATTTGTTCTCTGTTCCTCCTTTAGCTTATTTAACTGTGCCCGCAGGTTGACGTGTTGCTTTGTATGTTTGCCTCAGGCTGAGCTATCAAACAACAAAGTTGTCTGTTTTTAAGCAAACTTTTTGAGTTTAAAATGTTATTTTTGTAAAAGTAGACAAACATTTACTCATTTCCCTGTCGGCCTTTCTAGCACAATTAAATAATAAATAATATTGCCCATTGTGTGTCTGGCTTATTTGTTGGATGACTTTAACAAGGCCTCTTGAGATCAGGCCCTTGAATGAACAGGATACATTCTCTTGTATCCATTCTAAAGGGCTTCTTTGAAATTTTAAAAAGGTCTCTTCAACCTCCCTTCCCCTACCGTACATCTTGTTTGTCACACCGGCGTGTGAACAACAATGCCGGAGGATACCCAAGCCGTCCCCTGCCTTACCATAGTAACTGTGAACAGTAAATTGACTCATAACTCTTTTTTTCGTAAGTGTTTTTGCCTTACAATAACACTGGCAGAATTCACCTTCACCACGGTTTTTGTTTCTTTCTCGACACATCATCCGTCGTGAGACCTTTCACTCTACCAAATGAACATTCTGGCCTAATTTGATCCACGTTTTAATTAACGCCTGCAGTGGCACAAAGGTATAACTCGCATCTCTTGTCTTTCTTTCTTCTGAGGGTAAAAGGACTTATTAAACACCTCTAGAGATAAATCCAGATATCAGGCTCGGTTGCGAGTGTTACATATCAAGGACGGTCGTGCTTAATAATGTATCTGTGGCCAAGAAACCACTTGATGAAAAATTGGATGAAATTGTATTAGACGCCTGCTCCATTAATGCAACGAATTCAAGTTTCATAGTGTCATCTTGGTGCTTTCTAATCCTTCATGAAGTTTCACATCTGTTGATTTGTGGTGTAGAATTCACATATTTTATATGAACCGGCCTGAAAGGTTTTGACTGCAGGTAGTTCTTCAGCACACAGTAGGTCCTATATAATGAGGAGCTTTCTTCTGGAATAGTTCAGTCGATGTAAATGTCTTTGGACTGTGATTTAGTACAGTGACATGGACTTCTTTTCTCACCCTCTCTGTCTTTATAGCTCTCTTTGTAGTGTTAGACTTCAGCCCACTTCACGGCCTGGGGTGATTCATTGTCTCACCATGTTTGGTTGAATCTTTATTAGCCGGGTCTCGTCTTTTGTTTTCAGAGCACAGTAATGGGTTTGGTCATTAGTAAGGATGCTCCGATCGATCGTCCGGAGATCAGTATCAGTATCACATTATATGATTCGATCGGTACTCACTAAACTTGGCCGATCTTATGAACCAATCTCAATTAATGACGTCAAACATGAGGACGTAAATGTATAAGTGCTGCAACCATTACCAGGGATCTAGACTGAAAACAAATGGTTGAGTTTTGCCACAATTTTTCAGCCCGATGCAACCAGTTCATCTTAATGGTCTCACAGGTGCAACTGCCAAATGGTCAATATACAATTTTTCATATTAGTAATGTGATGCACAAAAACTTTCTATTGTGCATCTATTGTGTCTTTTGCATTCACACACTTATCTATCTCAAAAAGGTGTAATGCACAGCTGCCATCAATACTCTAATGAGTTGGAAAGACAATGTACAACGATCGACTTAATTACAGGACGGGAGTTTGATATAAATGTGTTACTTGATGTCCATTGGTGCACAGCGCAAATCAATCACACACACGTGATAAGTTTGTGGCAATCGCGCTCAAGCACAGCACGGTTCGACTGGGACAGTGGGAGTATTTGGCTTTGTAAACGCATGCTTGCAGTTTATAAGCTCTAAATATACTTAAAGTTAGCCCCAGAAGGGCAGCCACATTATAAAGATCTGTATTTATGTTTATCAACATAGTTTTACGTGTCATTCACAACAAATAAAGAAAGTAGCATTTAATAATCTAGTTGTTAAAGATGTGCTTTAAATATGGTAAAGTCTTGAAAAAGAGTATGTATATTCAAAAAAAAGAATTAACATCAAAAACATTGATTTGTTTTTATTTGGATTTTATTTATTTGTATTGTGATTCAACATATTTGGATGTAGTTACAGAGTGTCTTTTTTTTACCTCGCTCCTCTATTCTTACACTACCAAATTAAGTGCTAGTCCCACCAACTGTACCACCAGTGCCTTGTAAATGCTTTTAAAATCTTATCTGTATAATGAATACTTTTTTGTAATAATTTCGTACTCTGTTAAACATTTTTTTACATTCATTACATATTTACTGTAAAGTTGTAACAAAAATATTAAAATATAACAAAGGCAACATCTTTAGTATTGCGTTATATGGAAAAGGTTATCTGTGATCAGAGAGCTTACATATTAGTCACATAAACTTGAAGCATCAGAATCTGCATCAGTATTAGCTGATCACCATGACCATGTATTCTGTATCAGTGGCAAAAAACCTGATCAGAGCATTCCTCGTCATTAGGAAAACTGAGATTAAACGATGGACAAATTTAAGCAGCTACTTTTTCCACAAATATGGGATTTTTGTGTAAAACTGTCAGGAATACTTCATAAGAGATACTCTAAATAAGATGTCTGTGCAAATTGTATACAGTTCATACATGGCATTCCTTATGCATGAAATGGCTGATATGGCAAAAGCATGGGTCCTCAAAAGCTGCCCGCAGGTTTATTCTGTGACTTGTGAGAACTTAATTTGATTCTTTAGGTGGGTTTGATTAGGGTTAAAGCTACCAGGGTAGCCCTGGCCTACACCCCTGTTACTGCATTAACAAACTAACTATTCCGTAAAATATTCTACCTTACCATGATGATGTAAAATGTGTAACAAAGGGTTTTATTCTAGCAGATTTGTCAATATTTAGTTAAGTAAGGATGATTTTCAGAATCCACATCACCACAAATACCCGCAAAGACTTTTCCAAAAGTTTCCTTTATTGTACAATTTGTAAAAGGAACTTTATATTGTGCAGATTGTTAGTTGATAATTTTCAAGTCAATATTTCCTATACTTTGTAAAAAATAAAAGTGTGTTGTTAAATGCGATGTGGATAAAAAATGTGGTTGCACCTAACTGGCGCACCAGTGCAACGAGTGCAAAACCTTGACAATTATACTTTAAGTACGTTTATTATATCAGTTATAATTATCTGCAGTTGCAAAGGGTATATTAGCTTCTGCTGGATTAGATGGAAATGCAACAGAATAAAGAAATCTGTTGGTGTCCAGAGTCATTCTTCCAAGCTGTTTAGCTGTGTGATTTATTGAGTGAATGGGCTGTATCATATAGAACCCATGCCAGTAAATGAGCAGTGGGCCATCAGTTTCCTGCATCACTGTTTACAGTGACATTTATTAATCAAAACTGATTTTCATGATCTCTGAAAAAGTAGCTTTTTAATATGTTGAAGTGTGTGCTAATATACAAGAAAATATGTTAATAAGATATTGAAGTGTTCATTAGTCTCATTTAAACTCCTTAGGTACAGTACTAACACAGGACAGTATTTTGCCATTACAGTAATAAGAATAACCACAATCGCAACACACCTTGTGTTCTGTCTAAAGTCTTTCGACACCTGTCATATCAAACTGATTTGCCGGTATATCTCATGCCTTGTAAATTCATGGCACTTCATTCCAAAATGTCAAAGGTTAAGAAAGCATCAGCAATGTATATCTTGTTCTGCGTTTCATGGGACTTTTTAAAGCTTCAGCAAACCAGATCTACACAACCCCACCATAACTATATCACACATATATATTCACAAACACTATCAAAGGACATCAGCTTTAAAAGAAATTCAAATCCATGAAAGCCTTCTCGGCGGTCAGAGCATCTACCATCTAATCGGCATGAAGCTTTTAATTTGCAAGGGGTAAATTGAATGTGTAGATTTGATGGTTGAACAGTTGCTGAATTATAATAGCTATTATAGTTTAATAGGCGATTGTGGCATTATGCGACGCTGTGATTGGCACACAGCTTATATTGGACTGAAGTTATTGCTCGCTGCTGCTTTGCATTATTCATTTCAGTTCTGCTTTGAGCACATTTTTTACTTTAATTTTACTTTTAACAGAGCTGACGTTTATTTTAGAAAACCCGGCAACAGAATTTCTAAAAATAATAACAATTACAGCCGCTGTATATAAATATTTATGAAAGTATTAATTGAGGAAAGCATTATCACACTGGATAATTTTAAATGTGTATTATCTCTTAAATTGTGTGTTTTTCTTTCTTAGTGTTTGTTTAACATACACAGTCTAGGTGCACATCACGTACCTGCAACTGAATTACAACACACAGACAGAATAAGTAATATCTATATGTTTACAATTATGCATTTCACACACATTTTCTGCTTGTTTTTAAGTTAATGTGCTTTGTGAGAATCACACTATGCTGTCAAGTGTCCAGTTTGTGAAATCCAGCAGCAAGGTTACAAATAGCAGTTAGGGCTGGGAGGTATGACCCAAACTTTTATTTCACAGTAACTGAACAGTAACATAATCTACTATGTCACATTTGACAGTTTTATGTGGATAGACCTTATTATTATAAACTTTTGTCAAGAAACATCTCAGGAATATGAAATATATCCCACGCAACAGAAAAGGGAAATCTTAAATATGAAAATATAAATATTTATACACTTTAAGGATAGATTGAACTGTTTCTCCAATTTCCAATAACAATACATAAGACCATATGACCAATCAGATTACACTTGGAGGCGGGCCTTAAAGTCTCAGGAACTAAATGTGAGTGTTTCAAATTAACAATTATCACTTTGAGAATGTAACCGAGAGATTGTGTCCATCACCTTAATTGTTTTTGAGGCCAATATCATGAACACCCCTCTTTGTTTGAGGAGGTAATGACATTGGCAGATGCTCTTTGATTTAGTGGTGCATTAAACGGTAACGCTTTCCAATCACACCGCCCAGCCCCCAGACCATATGCTCATGCCGCGCTATTCGGGGGCCGGGGTACATGAGCCATAGCAGGAAAGCTTGACAGGAGAAAGGAAGCGCAAGAACAATGAGACAAACCTCACTTTGCCTGAGCAATGGGGTCTACATGTTCATGAAGCGGTGGCCTGGGATGGTTATCAGCGCTCTGACAGAAACACCAGGCCTGCCAGGAAGGAAGGAAATGGATAGACGGCTTCACAAAAGTTACCCTGGTCCACGTTTTGCTTGGATACAGCAACAACAGTTGTGTTTGCACTGCATATAGTTGTCACAACCACACCTATGTCAACTACCAGGGCCAAGGATTCAAGAGGTGAATTTAACAATAATAGTTTAGTTTACAACCATATGCAATTATTGCATGTAATTGTATAATTTTTATTGCTTCTGCTTTAGTAACCCAGTTACTCCTTTTATTCAATATCCATAGTTTACATTCCAGAAACTTCAGGGTATATTTTCTATTATTTACGGAGATTGTGGCACAGCGTTCAGTGATGTTGAAACGATTGGCTCTCTCTGTGTAATTGGTTGAAAGGAGGGTTAACGGCCCGGCCAGAACTTATTGCATGTCAACTAGGAAGGTAGTCCGACATGCTGACCCCTCAGGGTATGTGTCAACATTTAAACATATCAGCAGTTAAGAAAATGACACTGGGGAAAATAATGCTGTGCCTTAGATGATTTAAACAATGAACAAATTAATAAAAAAATCTTGGTTGTTTAAATTAGTTTGTTTTGTGTTCTTTTAATAAAATATTAAATATAACCATTTATATAACTGGCAGATCCATAGTTCCCAGTTTCTTTGCATAAGCTGGGCACAATCTGTACGGTTTTATATAGTAAGTTGGTTGGCACTATATGAACATGATCCCTGCGTAAAACATGTCAAACACAGAGCTTTCACCTTGTTATGATAAACTGTGGGACACATGCAAGAAGATAAATATTTGATCTTTGATTAAGTATTTCCATATTCCGCAGCCCTATCCCGCTCCAGGTCATGATAGAGTGATGATGACACATCGTAAAAACTCTTTATTTGCTTCCATAACTCAAGTTTTTCTTTTAATTATACAGTTTACCTCACTCTCTTCAACATTTTCTCTGTGTGTTTTTCTCTATGTTCTGTTGCTATTGCGGTTGAAATTGCGTCATCGCGTTCTGTGCTCCCTTTGTGTCCTGATTGCACCGTCGTCTGGCAATTTGTCACATTGCAGGAGAGCTTTTCAAAATTTCTGACACCGTCAAATTTTATCAAAGGACAAATTTGATCGTAATGAAAGTTAACAGGCTGTCGGCAAACCTGTCAAACTAACAATCAAAGACTACAGTACAGACTGTGACCTAGGATTTCTAAAATGATTTCCGTTTTTTTTTATTTTGTCTGACACAGGGAAATCTTGACCAAACTTTAATTTTAAATGGCTACATATGTCCGTGACGTCATATATGAGTTACTGTTTTGCAACTTCTAGTGCTGACAATAACATACTAATTTATTTATTTATTTTAAATATGGCACCATTTCTTTGTTATCTGCTCCTATTTGACTTTCATGTCTTACATTTTTTATTTGAGTTTTTGCCATATTTAAAAATCCAGAGGCTTTTTTTAAGGCAATGGCAGATACAGCCTACACTAGCCTTCTGGTGTTCCCAAAATCCATCTTTTTACTAAAACAACTCCTGTATTTCTCAGTGCGACAATAACGGCTTAGTGATTAATATCATTAAGTCTGTTAATAGTGGAGAACACAAATGTGAGCTATTGCCCTGATTAATGTTTCATCTTCTTCTACCGGCATACACTTTCTGCCCCAATGGCCTCATTTACTTGTAATTATTTTGCGTTTCCTTGTGCTGGAACTAGGAAAGGCAGTAAAATCAGTGAACCACAGCATGAGATAAACGTATAAATGTACTAATTTTGTTTACGAGATAGTTACGTTAAAAGGACTTTTAGAGGTCTCTAACCAGATCTCAGAAATATGTAACTACTGATGATGAAATGGGAACAATTTCTTCCTGACAATTACAGTACACTCTTCTTTACTAAAGGAACGCAGATATATTTTTTTGTTTCTTGTAGAAAGGTAATTCTTTTGAACCTGTTTAATGTTTTAAAAGCATTCTTACTGAAGCATTAGCATGCAATTCTGGGAGGACATGGGGCAAATTTCTAAGGAATTTAAAAGATAAGCTTAAAAAAAGGAAAGCTTGTAGAGCTCTCAACACAACCCTGTATACAACAGGAAAACTTCCTTGCTGTGTTTGCTCTGTTATCTTTATAATGTCATCTTTGAACTTCTGTTTGAATTTAAGGGATAGTTCATCCAAACTTATGTAATTTATTACTCGCTCTAGTGGTTACAAATCGGAATAAATGATCCGATGAACCCTGATATTTGGGCAAATGCTTACAACCAAATTGTTTTGGACACCATTGACTACCACAGTAAGAAATAAAAAAGGTAATCCAAATTATTCTAGTCTTTTTGCTGGCCTTCATTCTCTTAAAATAACTTGAAACAGTGTAGACAAATGTTTAATGTCATGCTGATTATCTCGATTAATGTCTGCATTAGGAAAAGCTAAACAATAATTTAATATTTGGAGAAAAGTTCTTCCCTGTTGTGCTATATGAACTGGAAATGTTTTACCTGGCAGTTTATTCTTCTACAATTCTTTAGATGGGAAAATGTATCCACTTTAAATTGATATGACATTTATACATGGGTCTTTAATTTTTGAAAAGGATACAGAGGACATATAGTCTAACCCTGCCATTGTTTCAGGATCATTAAGCCTCTTTGTTATTTTTTAAAGACAATGTTGCTTAGAAATCTGTTTTTGAACTCGAGCCATTTTAATAGTTGATATCCAACCCCTGCTGAGCTTCTGTGGGGTTTCTGACCAAATGTTTGCTGTCCAAACAATTTTGTTAACTAAAGATTATTTAAACATTTGGTTGATTCTTCTGTCTATGCTATGAACCAGTGAACAGAAATTTTATACTGGAATTTGTATAACTTTTTTTTATAAAACTAAAATTATAGTAATTATTAACAATAACCTGTTTAAATGTTCATCTTTTGTTTGTCATGCAACTACACATGATGCAAAGGCGATTAAGTACTATTTCTGCCGTTCAGTTTACAGTTTACAGAACCTTTGCATTATTGCAGTCTTGTTCTCTTTTCGTCTCTTGTAAATGAGATGTATATGAGAAGGGCATGAGGTAGTTTGGTATTGTTAAAACAGACGAACCCTTCTCCAAATGAATCATGGGGCGAGCTCTAGTGCACATCTATGCATGGTAAGATGCACAAAGCCATTCTTATGAATCAAATATGAAATTACCTGTTCTGTGTTTTTCTTAATCATGATTTATTATTTTATGAATAGAGGGTTCAGAAAGTAATTGAAATCTGGATGATTATAATAAGGAGTAACCATGGAAACCTTCCAAACGTCTGTAAAATAACAGTAGGGAATATGGAGAACAGCGTGAAAGAACAACCCTTTTTTGATTAATTTTTATACCATACCTTCAAACCAAAGAATTTTTGGGTATCTGTCTCAAATTGAACCTTTTTTTAACAACACGTAAGGGCCGTTCACACCGTCAGCTACAAAGTCATTAGACAGTGTTCCTCGTTTTTTTTTATGCAAAAATAACAGTCATAGACCAATTCGGAAGGAACTGACATGAAATGAATGATATAAGCTTTGCTGCTTACTCCTATTGATTACCCTTACACAATTTGATTGTCAATTTCATAAAGTTGAGAGATCTGGGCACATCCTTCAATGACCACCGTTGCTTGTGTTGCTTGTGTAGTCTTTTTGTATCTTTTTAATGTAAAACTGTTTTAATTATTTTTTGTTTTGTTATTTAAAATGATATCACACACCCATATGCTTTACATGCATTTCAGCATTACTGCTAATTTCTTGAACTCTGCTTATTGAGATCATTATAGATGACTACATTATCCATTTCTTTATTATTAAAATGTAAACTTTACTTATCTAAATAGAGAAAAACTAAATATGTGTTTGACTATCGTCCTTTCAATGACCCTCAAGTTAAGCTTATTGATAATGTACTATGTTTTACATAACATTTAGAAATCCGTGCATTCCACCGCCAGCTCAGTGTCAGGAGGCTCTTTATGCGTTCACAGCAGTGGAAATCCTGCCTGCTGACTTCTTTGATCGCATTGACGCGGTGCTCACTCACATCGACAAGGCCTTTGAAAAGCGCTCCAATTACACCGGTTTTATCCAAAGGCTTGCATAGTTATCATCATGCTTCGTCTGTTGTGCAGCGTCAGGGCTGAAAGAGGTCGGAAGAGAGACATTAGGAGAGCTGGAGTTTCAAATTGTAGCTTCTCTATGGATTAACTTTTCTTGCGGGCTTGCAGACATTTCTGTTTTGTTTAACATTTTTGCGTTTGGCAGATTTATATAAAGCAAGTTTACCTATTTTTATCAGGGTGGACATTCCGTAGAAAATTTCTGGACCCATGCTCCAACTAATATATACAAAAGTCATAATGAGGAGGTTGAATAGTTTAAAAGGGCTTGAAATTGTGAATATTTTGGTCGCTCCATGCTCCTGAAATGCAACTTGTGCAACCTTATAGTATATTTTTTGGAGAATTTGTACGTCTGAGGCAATCTGATCAGGAAAAAGTGCCACTTTTCACATGAGGGGTATGAGTTTACACCAATTTGGTTTGCGTTGAACTTACACACATTACATTTACATTTACATTTTGGCATGTAGCTGATGCTTTTATCCAAAGCGACTTACAAAAGAAGTTTACAAAAGAAGCATGTACAACAGGCGATAACAACAACTCAATCGTAAGCATAATTGATGCCAATCCCAGCAAGAATAACACGCATATAAAACATCTAGCAAAAGTTTATATATTCATTTTAATTTTCAACTGCAATTCTTATGAATCACCACTCTTTATTTAAAGTGATAGTTAACTTATAAAAAAGATGAGATCATTAAGGTTTAAAACGGCAGTTGCCCTATTCATGTCTATATATGGGAACAAAGTCTCTGTTTCCAACATTCTTTTAAATACTATCTTTTCTGTTCTTTGATGATATGTTTGAAATGACAAGAGAGGGTAAAGGATGATAAAAGAAATTCCTTTTTTGGACCAATCATCACTTTAAGGCCGGATTAACACATTAACACAATTGGGTTCTCTGTTTTTAAAAGATTTTAGGGGATGAAATTGTAAACTGCTCTGAAACTGATCCAAAGATTAATGTATTTAATATCTCATGGGTTAAAACCATTTGACCTATTTGGCAACTGATCATAAGCAGTTTAGATGCACTCGCATTTTTTGCCCGTCTTAACTGAGTTTACAAGTAGTAATTCTGATTTAAATGAATGCATAATTTATGGCTTTTGTTTACAAGGCCTTTATTGTATTTTAGTGATAATGGTGATGAAGATGTATAGATGTATAGAAAAATATAATTTTAGTAACTTTTTTAGTACAAAATTTAAATTGCGTTTTTTTGCTCATTTATCAAGTCAATGTTTGTCTGTGTTAAATATTATTGGATTCAACACAAAGTTAAAACATTGATAAGTTATGAATGAAAAACATAAGGCAAGTGTAATTTTCAATGACAAATATATGGGTCATTCCTACTATTCAATGCAACATTTCTCACCAAATGCTATTTCTTATTCTTAATGAATTTCTTAATTATTAAAATATTTAAAATAAATGTCACCCATGTAACTTTAATAGAAATGCCTCTGAAATCCCCCCTTGTCACCTGTAGTTAACCACATGAGCAATAATGGCTGAGTTTAACATAAAATGTCACTCCTGTTGCCGTCAACACTGTTTTGCATAGTAATCTGGTACAAATTTCCGCATCATTATATCCTGAGCTGAACCAGTATATTTTTCTTATAGTTTAATAAGCCCCTCTTCAGCGGATGTTCTTATTTAATATTTTGAAAATGTTAATGCCCTGAAATGGCACCAAGTACTAGGATTTAACCATATGCCAAAAATGACATGTGAAAATATAGTGTTTGAAAATGCTTTTAAATGTTTTTCTTTTAGCTCTTAACTTTCACTTATCATTGCCATCCTGTAATGGAGCCCCCGAGTTTGATTCTCTCTTTCATACTAATGTGTCTACTCTTTTTCATAAAGAACAGAACCTTTCATTTCGTGTTCTTGACAGCAGCCATCTGCACTGCAATATTTAACAAGGCACTTTATCAAAAATCACTCCCCGTCTATTCTAAATGACACCTTTTGATGTAAATTCACAGAGCCAGGAAAGCACTGTGGTACTCAATCATGAAAAATCTCTCTTCAAAAGAAAGTGTAATAAAATATGACTGAAAATGTAATGTGTTGGTTAGAGGAAAGTAATGTGATTTGACTTCTACTCTCTTTTTATTCCTTTATTGATTCATAATTAATTTTAACATGTTTTTTCAGAGGTAAAGGGGTAGCCTTTCAACTTTTAAGTGGTGCCCCGGCTTCTTCTGTATTATTTTTTTATTATAAGATTTATCTGGATTTCTTCAGATAAATAAAGTAAATCTAAACAAACATCGTTCAGCAGGTATAACGTTGTCCAGTTCACACAGACTTCAGAAATTAGACCGTTTTTCACACATCTTTGACAGCTGTAAATAGGAAATGTCAGGACATTCTGTACAAGCATTGGTGTTTATATGTTATACAGCTTTTGGCTTGTTTTGGATGTCTATTTGAACCACTATCTATTATTTAGATAGTCAACAAAAAAGAAAATTCAGCGGGTATTGTATCTAGCTTCAGTTCTGTTTTCTCAGAGGCACTTTCTCGATATCAATGACAGATAAGCTCACTAGTGAGCTCAATAATAAAAACCCCGCTTCTCTGATCCCAGGGGGACTGGGAACGCTGTGGTCATCATTTTGGGTTTCCACAGCTGTGGTTTTCGTGGGTTTGAGCGTTGGATTTCATTTCACAGCAGAAATGTCGAGCTTGCTAACCCTATGATTTGAAGTAAGCAGATTGCCAGTAGCCATCCATACTCCGAACTACAGTAATAATGCCTGCATAATAAGCTCTTGTATTGAAGGACAGAGTAGTTTATCGTCCAAAAAAGGCAGGAAAATGCAATATATTTGAAACAAATTTTAAATCTGTTATCTTTAAATTGATGGTTTGTACCAAAATCATTTACTTTTACACATTTGAGTTAAGAACTTTGTGATTTTTTTTCTTCTGAAAAGCAGCAAAGATGATATTTTAAAGAATGGTGATAACCAAAAACTTGGTCCCTATTTATTCCAGTGGCATGGATGGACACATCAGGGATCAACGGATTTCTTTTATTACCAAAATATGTTCTTTTTCGTTTTGCAGAAGAGAGACATGAAGGTTTAAATGATGACAGAAATTGCATATTCATTTATTTTACCTTATTTTTTTGGTTATAAAAATAAACAAAACTTTGTAATTACTTCTCTGAGATTTGTATTAATGTTATTTAATTGGCATCAAATTTAGGTTTTAGTTTATGTTTGTTTTAAACCAGCAATGTAAATATATTTTATAAATGTGAGGTGTCTTCCCCAAGAACACTTCAGTTCTTCTCTGGAACTGAGATTCGAACCCGCAACCTTCTAATTACAAGTCCAACTCTCTAAACACCAGACCACCACTGACCACATTTCAAGTTATTTTAACCCATAACTTTTTTGAGGTTGCCATTACTTTAATTAAATTAAATTAACTGTAGATTAATGTTTGTCATGGTAGGCTCATAGTAATTATTTCAAATTTGAGCTCTTGACTATATCACAAAAAATATTAGTTTGATGTCTTTCGATGCCCACTCACATAAAATATGATCATATAAACTAAAATTTTTTTCCTTTCAAACAGAGATGGGGCATATAAGCAAAATGCGGCATTAATGATGCTTTGAATAAAGTTTATCTTAGGAAGCGGAACCATATGTTTCAAATAATGGTTTGGTACATTGGTCAACATCCAGGTGCAGTTGTTTTCTTTCGATCAATAAAATGTTATTAAGTTTGATCATAAATTATTTTGAAAATAACATTTTGCAGGAAGTGTGTAAGAGATGATGGATGTGCAATATTTAGCTAGATATGGGCACCTTAATGGTGTGATGCTTTCATCCATATTTAATATCAGTACTGGGACCTTTTGTGCTTTGTCCCCTTAAAAATCTTTATTTTTCATACAGAAGAATGTAAGGCTGCTCTATATGGCTAAAAAAATTTACATTTGTCTGTGAGGAACATATGTTTAATAGATGAACACACTGGCAAGGTCGAAAGATAATTGAAAGATTTAATTTGCTTAAGAAGAAAATAATGAAAATTTATTAGGCTTAAAACAGGCATTCCCAGTAAAAACCTACTGTGCAGTAAAACACCCACACAATGAGAAATCCCACAAGCAGCTTTTAATTAGTTATACAGCTGAGGTCTGATATGCTGATCCAGGACCTAAGGATGTTTTATTGGATGGTAGTCATTTATAACAGGGATATTTTCATGCATGGTTGTTAAGCGAAATGGAAATAAATGATCAGTACTTGTGCATGCCACATCTGAATTTGTGTGGAATTGCATCATGCTCACAATTAAGCCACCTCTGAAATAGGGGTTTAGATATGCCCCATTGATTTAAAAGAAAAATATAAGGCAAGAAGAACTGTTGGTATACATGGTGCTTTTTCAAAGCTAAGATGCTCAAAAAAGAAGATCTGTTTCATTCTTAATAAAAGAAATGAGCCTTTTGCTGTGCTAGCATCTCATAAATTGATGTCGAATGGGTGACGAGAGTGTTAAAAAGGGTCCACATCATTATAAATACTTAAAGCATGGAAGCACACCTTAAACACTTCTGTACATCCTTAAATCAAAGCATAGCCCTACTAACCACCCATAAGGACGAGATGCACCAATTCTTAATTTCTCCACCCATACGATAAACAATGCTTATATAACTTTTTGTATACACAGAGCACAAACATATTTCAATATTTCTTTGATTGACAAATACAGATTTTTGACGTTGTCGGGCAAGGCGCAAATGAGTGATTTACGAAAGTAAATAGCATACAAAGTCAATGTAAAAAACGCAAATTAACGCCAAATCGACGGTGTCGTTGATGTTCACTGAAATATTTCAATTCTAACATGAATTTTAATTCGAACAAAACAACAGCCTGAAGATCTCATTGACACCTTCTCTTCAAATGGTACAGAAACTCCCTTTCACTTTATATTTCTTAATCGCTTATAAGAACATAACAAACTTTCATCATTAGTAATAAAGACTGTTGAACACTAGGACATATTAGCCCCTGACCTGCTGGAGGAAGTCCTAATCTGAAACACAGTCATCATTTTGAGGCAAAAGGAAGGAGAAGATGACATCTCCATGTCCCGTGGGCTGGACAGCCTTCTATGACCACAATCCAGCCCGAGAGAAAGGCATCTGTCGTGAGCATCTTGCGACCACAAAAGGACCAAGAGTGGGAATTATGTTATTTAAGCTCATTCTTGATGTGTTTGGCACCAGTGCTTCACAACGGGTCAAACAAGAATGTTTTCCCTTTGTGTTTGAACCGCAGCATTGATTGTAGCTTTTGATAGGGAACTTGACTCAGTTCTACCTCATCGTACCATTTATTTCAGTTTCCTGTTGGTTTGGCAGACTCATCTTGTTTTTCTTACTAAAGAAGTGATTCATAGAACTGCAACTTAAAATTGTACCTGTATGGCTGTCAGAAGCTGTCTTAAATAGTTCTTTCAAATTTCCTTGGAAAGGAAGATGTGCAAGGCTGAGATCTTTCCACTTGCTGTGTTTTAAGCTGTTTGTAAAAGACGTGATGTTTTATTTTCACAAGTTTGGATTTACTAGCTTTATGTAAGCTTATTAAACACAGATTTGAAAGCTTACCAGCTCTTGTATGTTCTGTGGTGACAGTCATAAGCATTTGCATATGGAGAGGTCTAGCAGTGTACTTCACACCGCACCTGCAATACTGTTCGGAGCAACATGAGGGTGAGCAAATAATGACAGATTTTTTGGTTTGTTGTGGTTTATTTTCAAACAAAGTGTCGTGAATTAGGTGCATGAGGAAATTCTGTGCAATTCTGCTTGTTGAAGTAATTTCGAAACCCTAACAAGGCCAAAATATTTGTGTATATGCAACAGGCTGACAGATACTGTTTACATTCAACCTGAGTTAATTAAAATACATGTTTACTTTCAATAATAACAACCTCACCACGCAAACACTCGTTTACTGTTTGTCTTGTCTGTTTTATACAAATAACGTTTATTCGCTTTATTTAAAAACGTCGATACATTTGCAATTCAAGTTCTAAAGGGATATTTATTTCCTTTCTTTATTCTGCAAAACTCAGATATTATGAAGAGTGTTGTTAACCAAAGAACATCTGCTAGATAGACTCCCACAGATTTGAGACAATATTTTTTTGTTTTACAGAAGATCAGGTCATTCTGATTTTCAATGACATGGAGTGAAAAAATTATGACCAAAAACATGTTCTTAATTGACTTCCATTGTATGGACACAAAACCATTAGCATATTTCTTAAAATATCTTCTTTTATGTATTTTGATAAGAAATTAACTCTGATTTTGAATGAAGAGAGGTGGGAAGAACTGATGACCAAAGAACATTTACTGACTGTTTAGATCCAAATCCACTCATTTCTCAAAACAGCTCATTTGTGTTTCACAGAAGATATTAAAGGTCCTGTTTTTTGCGATGCCATGTTTTAACCACTAATTCCTGCTTTAGTGACATCACTATCACAGTTAACCTCCGCCCACAGGAACACACAAAAAGGGGCGTGGTCTTGTTGCAGAAGAGGAATAGTTGCATTTATCACCATGTCGTCAAAACGCCGTTTTTTCATAATTTTTTTTAACATGTGGAACACACACGTTATATTGCACACTTAAAACACAATCAAAGCTTCAAACAAACACAAAGAATCGGACATTTAAGTAGTATTGATTTTGATGGACTTACTAGACTATTGTGACAAGGTGAATGACCATATTAACGTGACATGTTTCAGATGCTTTATTTCTTACTATGTCTTACAGAACCATGTCATTTTGTTTGCTTAAACCTACAATTTTTATTCTTAAATTGCTTTTGATAAAATGAATAAATTCCATGTCGAAGTGAGTTTCTGCTCTCTACTTGTTAGTTATAGTTAAGAGCTGGTTTTATTTCAGAAGCGTCACCAGGCTGATCCTGTAACACATAGGTTTTTTATTTCAGAAGCGTCACCAGGCTGATCCTGTAACACATAGTTTACAGGATCAGCCTGGTGACGCTTCTGAAATAAAACCAGCTCTTAACTATAACTAACAAGTAGAGAGCAGAAACTCAACCCAAGGAGCTGCTATATTACCATCAGACTGTCATCTTCTTTTCTCTCTGTCAGTCCTGGAGACAGAAGAAGTGGAAAGCAAGAATGAGTAGAAGTCACGCTCCCCAATGTACTTCAATGCCGAGAGGCTCTTCACCATCGAGCCTCAGTGTAATGCTCAGAGTCATGACTTCTTTCTCTTTTATGATGCAGTTTTTTACCAATGATTGTTAGAGTTTGCATTTCTTGTTTTAACTAGTTTTAGAGGGAGATTGATAGACATCATTGCACATTCAAATTGGGTTATCTTATGTAATATATTTTACAGTGACTCATTTCAATAGGTTGATCTATATATATTTTCAGCCATGCTATTTTTGTTTTCCTCGTTGTGTAGAAAACAGGAAAATGTATTTTCAATTTGAGACCTTTTTGACTTTTTTAAGGTGTTGTTTATATTATAAATCTGTCTATTCATTATTGTTTGTCAAAGTCCTGAAACTCAGTTTGCTCAAAAAAATTTGAATAAACCTTTATTTGTTCCCATGTTAACTTGCTCTAAAGGTTGGTTACACTCTAATAATTTTTCTGAATTATTCACAAGTCAATTTAGCTACTTAATTGAACCCATCAACTCTTCATTTCATTTTCCACTATTTGCCTTCCTAGACACCTTAAGGATGTCTTCATTGGTTGCCATGGAAATGCTGTCCTTGATCGCATCTCTGTAGCCATGGACACTGAACAAATCTAAATGTTGTCTGATTTTTTGAGAGTTTTGAGATTGTGAGGAAGTGAAAGGTGACAGTGAAAGGAAGATCATATATTTTATGGATATAGATCAGATGTCTGCATACTGTTGTTTACATAAGCTTATAAGACAGATGTTCCGTTCCTTCCTTTCTTTTCAGTAGATGGAACTTTTTGATAAGCAGCAGAAACTGTCACCAAGATCCATCGGTCTTGGTGATTAATCCTGACACATTGTCTGTCCCATTGTGCTGCTCCAGAGCTGAAGATATGGCCAGCACTGTGACTCACTCACAGCGTTGAATGCAAAACTTGATGTGCTGAAAGATTGAGACAGAACATTGTGACTTCTACTACCCTGGTACAGAATGCTTTGATTTTGCATTCTGATTTTTTTCTCCTGGTCTTATTACAAAAAACGAGTTGAAAGGCATGGTATACCCAAAAATAAAAATTCTGTCATTAACACACTATCTAGACACAGAAGTAGATATTTTGAAGAGAAGGGTTTGCCCCAATGGTTACTGGCATTTGGATACTGGCATTCTATCAAATATCATCTTCTATGTTCTGCAGAAAAAAGATAAGTCCTATAGGTTTAAAATGGTAAAGAAGTAATACGTATATATGTATACAGCAAACCAGCACCTGGATCACAGAACAGAATGGGTTGTTATGAAAAATAGATTCCTAATCTGTTTAAAATATTTTTTTTTGTGCATGTAAAGTTTGGTGCATAGAAGTGGTGCAACAACAAAAAAGTTTTATAGAGACTATTTTCTATTTTGTAGTTTATCTTCATGTTGCCCAGACTTTAATCAAGTTGTCACACCACAAAAAGGAAAATATGTTGCTGAAACCTACACAGTATCTTAAAGAAAGGTCAGTGCATAAAGTCCTTTGATAGCAGTTTTGGACAAATACAATATAATTGAATAGAACACTATGTAAGTCACACTGAAAGTGATAGTTTACCGAAATATGACAATTCAGTTATTAATATTAACCCTTTATCGTTTCAAACCTGTTAGTCTTTCTTTCCTGCGCAAAACACAAGAGTAGATATTTTGAAAAAAGCAGTGGCAAAACCAATGCGTCGGTCTATGGGTGCTGAGTAAATAACACATTTCAAAAAGACTCCTATTGTTTTACGTAAAATTTTTATTTTTTTCATACCAAAATTTTTAAGCCGTAAAGCAGGTATTTGTACATTCATAGAAAGCAACTGGTTCACAAAATTTTCTGTTCTGTCCTTTCTGACAGACTCATACAGTGTGATTGACTCGTTTCCCAAATGATTCATAGTGGCATAAAAGTCAGTGACAAAGCAGCACTGACTCGATAAGGGAAGTAGTGTCAAGTAGCCCCAAAACATCCTTGCAATTTCCCTAAGCCCTCATATTTTAAATGTCAAACATCAAAACAATCTTACTCAAACTAACATGTCCTCTAAATGAGGACATGATAGTGCAGTTTAAAATGATTTCTTTGATGGCGGATGTCATTATGATAGATCGCCTTATGTTTTGGGCTGGTTCAATAATCACCCCCTATCTTACATGTTAAGACTATCAAGTGTAGTTTAATAGAAGGAAGTCATTTTTCTTGACCATGTTTCTGCATGTAGCTGTCGTTAGGGACCAAGGATTTGATTTGTGGGTCCCTGGCATAAATCAGTGTACCCAACTGGAGCTTTTAAACCTCTGAGGGTTATTTTAATTCCTGATCTTAGCGTGTGAATGTCACTCTGTTGAAAGATGCCATTTTTCAAAGGTGACCCGTCTTGGATATTGTGAATGCTTTTGTAATGAGCCAAATGAGCTTGACATTTTAAAGGTGTGCTAAAATGAAAGGCTTCCGTAATCTTTGTTGGGCATATTCTCCACACAGTTCAGAAATAGGCTCATATCAGTACATGAATTATAAGGGTTATTTTTCTGGTACTAAGGAGTGTTTCCCCACTGGCTGTCAAAACTTTCTTTCTAGTAGTTTCAAAATGTACACATTTCTTTGTTTGGTAAAACACAAAGATATTTTAACCAAACAGTTATTGGATCCCATTGACAACGATAGGGAAAATATCATTCTAATTTTAATCAAGAACCCCTGAACTTTTTTTAGTCCTACATTCTTCAAAATATCTCACTTTGTGTTTACATTATAAAGTAATTATTTTTCACCGTGGTAGTCAGTGGGGTTCATGAAATGGTTTTGTTACAATCATTCATTCAAATATTATAATCTGTGGTCATTAGAGGACAGAAATTTATACAGATTTGAAACATCTCAAAGGTGAGTAATTATGAAATAATTTTTGTTGTAATGTTTATTAGTTATAGTATAAAAAAGTAATTATCTAAGTTAGATAATAGTCAATATGACTTTTGGAATATAAGTTAAGATGCAGTGGCAAAAGCAATAAGCTCTTCATCACTTTTTATAGGTATAATATTATGACCATAATATGGTGATAAATTTTAGTGTTTCCCACAGGATTGTGTTTATTGCGATGGGAGCCTTGTGTCTGAATACCGGTGCAGGGAAAGTGCAAATATGTCTGACAGAGTTATAAGTTCGCCTCTGCATTGTTCGCAACTTAATTTGTTTGTAAAACATTGCTTTTAATATAGACGTCAGTAGTCAGAAAGTGAAAGTAATAAAAGTCTTTTATAAATAGACAGGGTGTTTTGTAGTCCACATATTGTTATGCAGAGCGTAGAGAAAAAAATTTGAGTGATAAAAATTGAATAATTCCAACATCTTTGTAACTGTTTAATGAGGTTTCTAAGTTGTGTAAATTTGGATTTTTTTCATGTTTTGACAAGATATGCTTTCGCGTCTTTGACTTTAGGTTTTGACTTGAGGTTGTATTCCAAGACATCTGATTCCTCACATTAACTCATTTTTATCGTAAAATTGTGGAATTTATAACTTCACAGATCGTTTACAGGTAATAGCACACAAACAAAGACAATAAGGAAATGTGAAATAAGATATAGAATCTAAGGGTCTCTTTAATGTGTTTCAGAAAATAAATTACCTCAATAATAAATAAAAGTAAAAATATATACATAGATGTAAAGTAAAAGTATATAAATAATAATAATAAAAAAATGTTTTCATAATTGTTGCAAACCAACATTGAGATTGAAAATTGATTACGGATTATTGCACAGACCTACGTAAATATACAAAATAATTTTACGATAAACTGTTCATGAAATTTTGGTTGGATGCTCAGACTTTTTTCAACACAGACTTTTTCTATGGGGTATGTTTTCTCATCTCATACTCTTTTATTTATGTTATGGAAACCAATTGCATTACCTTATGTCTATTGTTAGAGTTTTTTTGGATGCTGTTCTAAACGTATCCATTTCAACTCAAATCGTTCGAAAACCTCCGTTGCTCTAAGTTTCCTGGTGGGTTTTGTTCTTGGACACAGGAAGATATTTGAACTCTGCCGTGACCTTGCAGGTTAATCTCAGGCAGGAATTCAAGAGAATCTCAATGCTGCCCATTGTAAGACTCAAGAGACTGCGCAGTCTCTGCTCAGTTCATCTGTCAGCACTGGTTTATGGTTTGGTCTAATACTTGAGTCACAAATGAAATCCCATGATACTCTCTTTCTATGTGTATTGTTTATTACCATGTTGCATGTTTGAGTCACCTTTGATGCAATATTCATCTTTACTTAAGCTTATTTCTATGGAGCGATTTAAATAATTCATGATGTTCACATGCGTAGTCAGTTTAACATTCATAGAACGTAATTCACCTGCACAGAGTTGATATATTCAATCACAGAAAAAAATATTGTGCTTAAAATAAAATCACATTACCGTAAAATACGTTTTACAAAAATCAGTGTTCAAGTTCATCATGGAATGTGAATGTGTTTATCTTTACATGCCTGTGAATCCTGGCAGGGCTCTGCCCCTCCAACTTGTCAATTTTATTTTAGCCAATCAGACTCAGTCTTATTTAACCAATCATAATCACCAAAGTGCAGGACTCAAGGATCTGGCGGTAAATCTCTATTTAAGATTGCGATTCTATTATAAAAAGATTAAAGAAGACTATGTTTGCGCTGACAGATTTGAATGTTCTTATTTACTTAATATATTGAAAAAAGGATGATATAGTGAGTCAAAACGTGATTACAAAACCAGCAGTCACTTTAAGTGAACTTCTAAACCATGTTCATGTAACAGAATGCGCCCTTTATGTATGATATATGTTCATATGTGCATAGAGTGTATGTTTTAAATAAACAAGGACATATAAGAACAATACATGACTAGTTCTAGGAAACTTTATATTGGATGACCATGTTTGAACTGAGAAGCTATAGCCAGTAGAAAATGTGGTCTTGTGCAAAACCCATACAGGTTTGAAGCTCTCCAAAACGTTCCAAACATTTGTGATCAGTTGTACGTCTGCTAATTGTTTTTAGCGTTTGTGAAGCTTATTTTACATCGTGATTTGCACATTAATTATTAATGAGAATAAATTCGCTCCATATATTCCTTATGATGGTGAGGTTGTAGTTTTGCATTACAGCTAAAAACAGCTGCACAAGAAAAAGCCAAAGTATTATTTTCAAGGACCTTGTGAAGTGGTTCATCTTTTGGTTAAATTCACACGTCTCTCAGAGACAGAGACGCCTGTATCTTTTATGACCCCCTGTGAGTCAGTACTAGATGAAATTTCACTCATCACCTGCTGGGAGACAAGAAATGGGGTGCAGGTGGCTGAAAGAAACTCAATTAGAATGGAGAAAAACAGGAAGGCATTACTGCAGAGAGTGGGTGGAAATGGAACGAAGGGTAAACATGAGCCATCACCTGGTTACTATGAGAGCCTAGGTGCTCATGTCTAAGCTTTGCCATTCAACACGTGAGAATGTAATGAATATTGACTGGTCAAACATTGAAATAGAAGATGTTGAAGTAAGGAGAATAGAATGCTATGGATAGACAACCCTTATTAACTCATAGTGTCTGCTTGTTAGATGCTTATATATTTTCTCTCCATGTGTGCGTATGTGTATATATATATATTAATGTTTGTGTGTGTCCTTATATGTCTAGGTGCATGTGGGACAAAGACGATAAAAGAGTTAATCCCAAAAAACAATAAGTGTAAGACTGGCGTAAATGATTATTCGAAAAACACAACACGGAAACAGATATTTTGAGGAATGTTTGTAACCAAGTAATGTGACTTCATTGAATGCTGGAGGAGGAAAAATGACTTCATATTTTTGTTCTGTTGAACACATAAAAAATTTGGACATTAAAAAAAGGCTGGGGTGTTTTCACAGACATTCAAATTTTTTTCTACTATGGTAGTTAAATAATATATACAGTTTTGGAACAACTAGAAAGTGAGTAATTAATGGAAGATTTTTTCCTTTTTGTTTTTGTGAGCAAAAAATAAATGTCATATATATATTTTATAGGTTTTACAGAAAAGGGTTTTTAAAATGCCAGAGAATGTAACAATCTTGTCAGGCATGTTTACAACAAAAATCAATATTATATTAAAAGACTAAATACTTCCATCCCAGATGGTAACTAATTATCCAAATACGATTTTTTTTATAATTTAAAGAACATAAAATGTAATGAACTCCCATTTGGTATATTTTAAAATGTACTAGCAAGAATGTGCATATTCTTTTACACATAAATACATAAACAAAAATTCATTATTTTAACCAAATTGGGCCTTCTTATTCTGCAAAACATTTGTTTCAATCATAATGTAGGCATTTTACTTGCATTAAATGTGCTTTTTATGAACATTTTTAACACTTTTAAGCACATTTCTCTTGATGCAGACCTCTTAACATATGTGACTTTAGTTAACCTATCTAAATAATTATATATCTATGTTAATTTGTCTTATATATGAGGTTAATATTGATAGCATATGGTCTAAATCTGACGATCACATTAAAATCGACTTATCTAAAGATAACATGGAGCATACTGATATTGTCATACTTCACCTTAGTCCACTTACATTCATCTATATGAACTTGTAGGAATGTAAAACGTTGACACGGTGCTTCTCTTGCTTTCCCTGCAGGGATGCTTGTTTACTTGTGTATAAATGTTTGCTTGTAGTCACAGCTGCTTTTTCCGACACCCACATCTATACATCTCTCAAAACTCTAATGCAGCTTGGATCGCTGGAGGAGTGCTATATGCTCTCATTATAAAGTGACCTTAGCCCTGAGGATCCAGGATATAGACAAACACGTTCCTGGAGGTTTTATCCAGATTCTTAAAAGGCTTGACTGTTGCCTTTCCCACCCTTTGCTATATTAAGATGCAGTCATGCATTTTAGTTGTTAAGTGTTAATTGCATTTGAGCTTGGTCTCTACAAGGACGCATATGCCAATAACAATAAGGGTAAAGTTATTGATGATTGCAGAGGGCAAACAGCTTGGTTTTTGTTTTAATGGTTTCTCAGGTTGAATGAAATAGAAGAGGTATTTTAAGGTGGTCTGAATGGTAAAAGGACTGCTGTATGTTATTGTAACTCTGATGTAATTTATCTTTTTCTCTTTGATTTCTTGCAGTATGAATTTAAGGTGAAAAACATCAAAAAGAAGAAAGTCAACATCATCGTGTCTGTGGACGGTGTAAAAGTCGCGCTTCGGAAAAAGAAAAAAGTGAGCTTTTCTTATTTGTCTTGATTTGTGTTGTATTATGTTGTTTGTTTAAAACCATCACAATCGTGTTTTTGTTGCATTATGAAAGTAATTCATAATTATTATTAGCTTTCGAGGGTTACATTGTGAGTCATTGTTGTACATGGAAGAAATGCACAAAGGTGAGAAAAGTTTAACTGTGAGTGAATTTGTAGTTCACCCAAAAATAATAATTGTGTCATTATTTACTCACTCACTTGTAATTTGAACCTGTACAACCTTTTTACGCAGAGCGCAAAAGAAGATATTTTTAAAAATGTAGGGAACTGGCACCCATACAAAGTTCGATCTTCTGTTCGATCTTTTCAAAATATGTCATCTTGCAAAAAACACCAAATGGATTTGAAATGACAAGAGAGTGAATAAATGATTCCACATTTTTAATATTGGCCGAACTATCACTTTAATTACATTAAGTAAGAATACTTGAATGAGCAGTTTACCTAAAATTAAAGTGCTGTCATCTTTTTAAACATGTGTTTGGAAACCTATATGCTGCTCTTTCTTTTTCAGAACACCAGGGAAGATATTTTTAAGAATGTTTCTAACCCAAAAAAAGTGTCACCCTTTGACTATTTGGATGTAGAACCACCAAATCAAAAGGTGCCATAATTTTTTGGTCATCTTTTTCAAAATCCTTTTTGTGTTCTGCAGACTAATATAATCAGTGGTTCAGGAATAATTAAATAACATTTGTTTTGTAATGACATTTCTGGCCAATACTCAACTACTGTAGCATCAAATGTGTTTCTCACAAACTGTAGCAACTGGGACATTTGTTATACATTTTCAGTTGTAATACAGTTTTTTACTTTGCAGTAAAGAAATATAAATATGAACTACTATTAACAGATATTTTAGGATGACCTGTCCCTTTAAGACTAGGTGAAAGCAACTTTCGGGTTACATTGATCACAGTACTCTCTTACTGCGTTCACCCAATAGATAAGATGGTTTTAAGAGCCTTAAAGTGATTTTTGGAATAATTTCTTATCCAACATGGTAGAGTCAAAGCAATTTCTGCATTATAGGTTGCCTTGTGATCATAATTTCAACATACATTATTGATTTACACAGGTGCTTTATCTCTTGATTTAATCTAAAGTGAGCACTAAAGTTAGAACATTGGTAGAGCAAGCTTCTGCCTTGGTTATATTATCATTGATTAAAAACGGTGTGTGGTACAGTATACTGACATAATCACTTTCATTTCTTGCAGAAAAAAGAATGGACCTGGGATGAAAGCAAGATGATGGTGATGCAGGACCCAATTTACAGGTGCGGAGCTTCGTACAATATCTCTTTGATTTTAGCTTTATCCAGCGCTTGAATAATGTAGCTGTCATTACAAAGACTTAAATGAGGAATATCATAGCAGGAAAGCAGAATCATGTAGTCTGCCACAGAAATATGCATCTAAGTGTCTCACCTTCAAAGTAACTATTGTTGTTTGTGATTGGCTGCTATTTTTTTAACAAGTGTGATTCGTTTTGTTGTGTTCCTGCAGCAGACTGAATCTGAAAATGTCTGTACAGACAGGTAGCTTTAAATACAGTCTATAACTGTGTAACTTAAAGATATTTACATTGTAAAACTCAAACAAAATCCCACTTTTAAAACCATAGTCAAGGAATAGTTTATTCCAAAAAATGCAGTTTTCAGAATCAGGATCTAAAATCTTGACGTTGTGGGTTTAAAAATCTCTTCTTGAAGGTCTAGGTTTTTTCAACTATGCTTTAGAAAACTGCGTCGGGTCCGAGTCCAAATACATTTTTGATGCCACTCAGCAGTAAGGGGTTTATCCTTTCTTGATGTGGGAGGAACCTTAGCTCTCAGCGACAGATAACGTATGTGAGGGGCGGAGCTTTCAAAATAGGCGCGTGTCAACATAGAGAACCAGAAATCGTAGACCCTGCCTTTAAGCAAATATATTTTAGAAACAATTAGAAACTGCCTATTAGAAACAATATATATGTATACCTAGTCTTGTAAACAAAATAAGCAGATCTCAGTTGTTATCACAATAACTGGGCATTTTTTTTAATGTTAACATGTTTATTTGGCGTTTTTAAATTCTTTAAGACACCACTTTTGAAAAATAAGTTTATTGAAATGTTATGCTATTAGTATACTTGTTTAAAACTCAAAATAGAAGGCCTACTTTATAAACTAGAAAGTTGGCCATTTTAGTCCAAAGCGTTATTAGTACACTAATAAGTATACTACTAGTAAATTAATATTAGTAGTCTTACTAAATGAAGTAAATTTTTAAATAAACTTGATCTTTGAGTAATTATTCTAAAAAATGAACTTCAAGTATTCTTGAAGTATACCAAATCTAACACTTGAATCATTGCAGAAGATTTTTCTATAAAACTTAAGTTTATCTAATAGTAAAAAATATTGCTTGACTGCTGATTTATTTTCAGTTTTACTTTCAGTTTTAGCAAGATCTGGAACTGTTGGTTACAGTAGATTGGAGATATGGCCAATTTGCATATTCTCATGTTTCAGTAAACATGAAGCTAATGAAATGAAGATTAAGTCTACAGATATGTGTATATAGCTCTTTTTATGCAGGAAACATATTTTCTTAATTCGTAAGCAACAAGGCATCCGTAAGTGTAATCACCAAAATAATTGGCTGTAAACAGTTTCTTAGAATTTTCTTATTTGTTTCCGTCCACCATTGTTATGCAACTTATGGTTTAGCTCATAAAAAAATGCTGGATAGTAACACGAAGATGAACGTTAATTTTAAACATTTTAAATATCAGGATTTTTATCCCTTCAACTCACTTGATGGAAATGCTGCTTTATCTGCATATATGACATACAATATTCCAGTTTGCACATAGTTCGAATAGTTAACTTTGGATGGAACCTAGCTATAGTCATCTTATTATTGGGTAAAGAAACAGTGCTCATACTGTCAAATGAAACGCAACCAACATTTTGTAGATGCAGCACCGATTGGTCTTGTAATTGACGGTTATCCCTTTCGTTCATCAGATTGTCAATCTTTTCTAAGCTGAATGGACAGAAACTATTTAGCACTCCAAACAATACTGACAGCTGTATTGTCCTTCTGTTTGTTGCCCATCAGCTTGCTTTGCTATTTAATCGTGGTTAGCGGCACATTAGAAACCCTACATGCATACTACTGGGGGTCTGTGGTTCTTCTGGCTATAGTGCCACATAATGTGACCTTCTGTGACTGGTTGTCAACATGTTCCTCTGCTTAACCTCAGTGTTCTGTGTTAGATCATTACAGATGAACAGACACAATTAAACAACATACACTGTGCATAGCATGAAGAATTTGAAGTTACTTAACCACAGCAATCAAGTAAATGACGTTGAGAGATTGAATTAGGCTTTTGTTTTTATTGAAGCAATTATGTGGTGGGGGGCACATTTAATACTGGCATTAGTTTTGATTATGCAAATGATGCAATCTGTTCTGCAGATTAAAAAGATCGATGTGAACATCGATGAACACATACATCTACTCACTGTATTGCAGTGTGGCTTTAAAAGGATCCCCTGAAGTTTCTTAGATCCTGACGGAGCGGATCAGCATTTACTGTCGGCCCACTATGTAGTTTAACCCTGGATAATAAGAGGTTGTGGTTTGAGTTAAAACGCCCGGATTAGTCTGAAGAAAGTAGCAGGGTTTGGTTGTTGCACACATCAATGTCAAACTTCCGAGACTGCAGGGGAGGTAATTGTCGCCTCTCTTTTTACCCACATTCAACCCTTCATTAACACACAGGTACACACGCTCGCAGATCTTTCGTCCTCTGTGCTTTGTGGAGGATGTTGCGGCACCCAATCTACCCGTTGCTGACAGATTTAATAAAAAATGAGATGACTATGGCACTAAGTCATCAGTATTAATCTCAGCTTGCGCTCAAGCCGCTGATGGCTGCAGGGTGAGCCTGAGCTGGCAGGGAACAACTGTGTTGCCCAAATCTCCTTCAAATGTAATCGCAAGACTGCACAAAGTTGTAAACCTGATTTGTAGGAACCTGTTAGTAGATGGCAGAGATACAGTCTTTTGTTTGTATTCACAATATCACAGCTCACCTGCAAAAAGATCTCAAGGACATTCTTAAAGAACAGTCGGGTAGCAGATGGTCACCTTTAAGATTACAAACAAATCCACTGTAATGAAGGGCGAAAAGAAGAAAAAAACGTTTAATAATTACATTTGTTATATATTTTAAAAGGTTGAAAAAGTTGATTCATTAAAAAATCATGTGGCTAGTCCAATGTACCTACTTAAAACAAGTTGTAACAACTTTAGAAAAATTTGGTGAGATAACTTGTTATGTTCAGTCATGTAACTTTATTCATTCGTGTTGGTGATAAATGTTATGTTGTGTTAACATGGTTTTAGGATGTGGAGAGAGTATTTTACTTCCCATCATGCTTTAATAATTATATAACTTCAAGAATATTTTTCAAGTTTTGTTTATTTGTTTTTAACAAAGAGGAACATGTTTTTTATTTGTCATTAATCTCTGAGATTTAGAGAGTTAATAACTTTTTTTATTTAGTTGTGGGTTTACCCTAGTTTAGATACTGTAAGTGTTGCCTTTGTTTAGGTGACAGTTACATTTTAAAACATCTTTTTTTTTGTTAAAGATAAAGTTTGTGAAAATAACAACAAATAAATATATTTAGAATTTTCATTGGAAATATAAAGCTGTCAAACATAAATTGGCGAAACTTGAACATGAATAAATTTTATGTGCAACCAATTTGCATATTTTCTTATGTTGATCGTTTTGAATTTTTCAGATTAGCTAAGAAAAATTCTAAATGTTAAAAATAAAAAAAGGCATTAATAACAAATATCAAATGCAAGTGTATAATATAACTAAATATAAAGCCACATGTCTGCTTTAAACATCTAAATCTTTAAATGTACATAATAACTTTTGAAGCAGTAATATCATTCAGTTTATCATTCAAAATCGCAATATGTGGATTTGTAAAATTGTAATATTACTTGCAGCTTAAATCTACCTCAAAGGTGATCAGGTTTGTTCATCAACACTTCATCATTCCAAGATCACAGTGTTGGAGCTGGTCCAAAGCATTATTCAACATCCTCATCAGATTCTCCCCGGAAACATGTGTGCCCAGTGTCCCCATTAGAATATGAAAAGCTTTCTAAATCGTCCTTGCTCAAGGATTTGTGCGGTTCATCACGTGTGCACATGTTTGCTTTGGTGCGTGTGTAGAGGAAGCACAGCTCATTATTGGTGTTTTATGAATACAGTTCTATTACAGCAAGAGTATCTTCTAGTCACAACCATAAAACATAACACGACTCGCTCACTCATGGTCATGTTTACATGTCTATATGTTGGATAATTTAATCAGATTCGTCCATGTATCTGATACCAGGATAAGACATTACAGTACAAAATATGCCTCCATACAGGCTTTCAGACTGCTGTACCACCGCTACAGGATGGCTTTTGGAAAATAATGCACTGTGGGCATGTGCATCTAAGTGCTCGGGTCCAATCTAAATTTTGAATGCTTGCTGTAGATTTGAGCAACTTCCTTAAGTCTTTAGACTTACATTTTTGAGAGGTAACACAAGGCATACAGTTGGTGGTACAAACCCTTCCAAACCAACTTTTCTAAAATTGCTTGTTGGGTAGAGCTAATATGTATACATTTAAAGTTTAATGAGAGCAACATATGTAAAAAGTTTGGTAACTGTAGGGAAAACTAAACGCATGATTTGGTTAGGACAACCGATCATGATTTAAAATACAATGTTTCATCTAAGTTAGTTTGAAGTAGTTATGTGGCACTCCCAGATATCAAAAATCAACTTATCATGTTTCATACCATTCACATAAATTCCAAAGGAAGAGTATTTAATTTAAGGAATGCCCATTTCAAACTATACTAATCGTTGGATGCAGCATTTGGGTACAAGGTTGAAAGTTGTTCAGCTTGATGAGATTTTTATTCACACCAAATCTCCTTGCACCGTGCACCAAGATATCTTTATCATTTAAAGTTGCGCCACAGAGCTCCCTCTCCATGCCTGTGTCCCATCCTTTATCTTGTTCTAATGGGCAGGCAAACACAACGCGTGTGCTTTCCAAGAGTTTGGAGCTTATTAATGCCCCCAATATGCCTTAAAACATTATTCTAAGCAAAACTTTAGGGCTTTCGAACTACAGTCTTCATGATCGGGCCCTAACCAGACGAATGTGTGCACTCTAATCCCAATATAATAAATAATGACCTGCTTTTTTTGCACCTACTAGCTCTGATCAATGTGTTTGTGTCCACTGCCATGAAATTCACACCTAATCCATAAAGTACGTGTGGCTGATTGCCATCTGAGAGACCAGAATATAAATCAGCTCACTCGCCCTATTTGTTAATATGTCTTGAATATAGCTGATGAGAAAAACACATTCAGGGACTACATTTACTGTTTGTGCTGCAAACATTGTAGGGCTGCATGGACAGCTGACAGCTCAATGCTGGGTTTTAACATTCAGTGGTCCTCTGGGGAGCTCCACTGAATCAAAGTAATTTTCAGCTCACCTTAGTGTTGCCGCCGTTTGAATGACAGGAAGTTAAAGGCACCAACCTCAAGGTTTTGGTGCTGGTGCAGCAAGCTTTTGTTTGGGAGGGTTTGAAATTCAATGGAAATAGCTTGTTGTTAAAGTTTAACAGGCTGTCTATCTTAGCAAACGACAACTGGAAAGGGTGCGACATAGGTTATTCGCTTTTATATAGGCCATCTAGTTGAAATATGTGAGGTTGTTCACGGCTGATGTGTTCCTACGATACGAAGAGCCAGACGGAGAGAAACGGAATTGAAAAGAAGTACGTTTATAGATGCATTAACTTCATGATGCAGTTTCTTCTGCCTTTAAGGAGCGATATTTCCCGGAAATAGATTTTTAGGGTTCATAGCTGCATTTTAAGGGTGTATTGTTCGCACTGTACAGTTTTGGTGAAAATTATCTCCTGGATATTTGTATAATATTTGTATAAAGTTTTGTATAATGTTGCAGTATTAATTAAGAGACCAAATTATTTGACAAAATAGAAGCAAACCATAGCATATCAGGGGTTATGTTTGAATATACTTATATGTTTAGACAACAAAAACTACTCTTGGATCTATTGCATACTTTGACTTCTTTCTTTTTTTCTTATATTAAAGGTATAGTTCACCCAAAAGTAAAAATTTGGTTTCAAGCATTTTTCTTAAAGTATTTCTCTGTGGAATTGTTGCTGGTATTGTTGATAAGTAGTCATATTTTGTAAATGTTCCCCTAACTACTTTTGCAAGCTTTTCTTGCATGCAAATGTGTAACTTTTGTGCCTTTTGTGTCAATCCTCTGATTGTTTAGTTTGTACCCCAATTGCAACTATCATAAACATTCTTAATAATGGCAAACAAAAATCATGCAACAAATAAGTCAAAGATTCCTAATAAGGTGCTTCTTTTAGTTATTGTTGTCTATATTGTGTTTCTAATGTTCTCAACAATATTTGTTCGGTTTTTTTTTTTTTCAAAAAAGGCTTTTATTTCATTTTTATTCTTTTTCGACTGTTGTCTTGATTTCCTTGAGCTTCCTTGAGTTCCTTGTCCTTTGAAGTCCCTCCTTAAAATATGCTTTGAGAAATGTCCCGTCTATCACCATATCTCTGTTTCAGTGGACATGCTTGATGTTACTAACCCAGGATAAAGCATGTCTGAGTTTCTGTCAGTTGTTTTTTTGTAGTTCTTTAAAAGTGAATTTTCTTTAGAAATTAAATAGCTCCATTTACTGTACAATTGATGCGTCTTGACTTTGCAAATGTTATTCATGCCAAAAATGCTAATATAAAAAAGTAGCTAAAAATTTTTTATCCCATGAGACCACCACTTTAACACTCACAGTTAATGGAATTAAAGCATATGACTAAATATGACCAACTGTAATCACACATGTTATGTCTTTGTATATTAGTTTTCCTGAATTTGGGAGCAGTCCAATACTCCTAACACTTACTTTTACAAACAGCCGCACAGATCAACTCCCCTGGCTCCAAAATTTAAACCCTGCCAGAAATCTTGTTTCTATATTTACAATCCATTGAGCCTATTGCTGGCATCGCAGTTTCAGAATGTGGACCACCAAAGTAGCTTATTCCCCTGTTTCTCTTCCTACAGCCTCAGCTTAAACAGACTATTGTAAGAGCTCACAGTTCATTGGAAAGTTTGTTTACCTATTCATGCTTTGATAATACCTGTTTTATTAGCTTCACATTTGCATTCTGTAGTCGTGGACCGTAACTGCACGGGTGTGAGAGAATATCTGATTGTGTAAGCCGAACCTTAACTGGTTCATTGACATACATTTTCTTGTTCGACTTCAAATGTGTTGTGCGCACATGTGGTTGTGCATGACATGAAGTCTTTTGTATGCTTCTTTTAAAGCAACAAGTAAAGCTTAAAAGTCTGTTAAGTTACCAACAAGATATTTCAATGATATGATAAATTGGAATGGAGTGCAGTCATCAAATCGGCCGTTCTTTGAAAGAAAGCCTGTTGTCATACTGCGTGAGTGACGCATAAAACATCACATGACAGAGAGTACCCTTGCACATCTGTAGCCTTTAAACAGTAGGTGTCAATGAGCTATTAAAATGTTTAAACTTGTGCATTGGATGCGTGGCAAACATGCTGATCCATTTGCGTCATTTGCATCACCTGCTGTGTGTTTTGATCTATTCGTACTTTTGAATTTACTTTGTATTTAAGTTAACTCATGCAAAATGCTTAATTCGTGTAATTCTGAGCAGCACAGGTTAAGAATCATCTTATTATAAAAGCAGCACGCTTGAAACTGACAGATCTGCTTGTTACACCCCGGTTTAATCGGTTGATAAATTGTGGTGAACAAGTGGCATTTTAATGGCTTTTCCTAGACTGACATCTAGTAATCTTGTTTCGATGGCGAGATAGATGTGGATGTTTACACAGGGAGGGTACATATTTACACATGCTGAGGGTCTGCAGTCTTGCATAAACTGTGACTGCTTTAGTTTTGGTGTACTTCAAAGCTCAATCCATGAATACATTCAACACTGTAGAAAGCTTTTATTTATTTTATTTTATTTTAAACACTCATTCCTCTGGCTTGTCTGCATTTTGCTACATTTCAATAGATCCGTACATGAAAGATTGTTAGGAATTTTTTTTACATCCTCATGTGGTTAAAGGATGTCTAGTCGACTTTCATATTAAAGCTTTGTGTCATTTCATCTGAATGTAAGAATTCCCTTCAGTGATTCCTGTCTGCTTCTCCAATAACTTAAAAAAGTAAAAAAAACTTTCTAAGCATTTGAGTTCTGGTCGAAAATTGTCATATTTTCACCCTTTCTCCTGACATTTTCGATCTTTATTTTACTTTCGTGCCACACAAAAAGAGGAGATTGTAAAAAATTGGCAAAAAAGCTCTCCCCTCGACTTCCATTGGTTCTGTGTTTGTACAATAGACAACAGTAAGGACCAACCATTTTTGGTGACTGACATTCTTCAAAATATGATGTTTTTTGTTCTGCATTAAAAAGATCTTACAGATATTATCATACTGGTTTAAAATAACAAGAAGGCGAGTAAATAATGAAAATGTTATTTTGGGGTTAAAGCTCTTTCAAATGAATCTAATGGCACAATGACAAAACTGCCAATTTGTCACAAAAAGGGAAAATTTTGAGTTTCGCAAAACTGAACCTAATTGTATCTTATGAATATTAATTGATATAAATTAATACAAGTTGTAATAGTGTTTGAATATTTTCAATGAGAAACATGACAAAAAATGATTCTACTGTAGTAGCAGAGAGCAAAACACACTGGTCGTCATGACAACGGCAAAGCTCAATGCCACACGTCATTCACACAGAGCATGAATGCAGAAGTAAATCAGACTTTGTCTTTCATTGCCGTGGAAAGAGTCCCCTTGAGCTAAATTTGTCGCAACTGTGTTACTCAAAAGCTTTTGTGATTTAGTAGAAAATTACATTTTACAAATTTAGATGTAAAGTTTTTGACGTCAATCAGACAGCTCTGCAGTTTACTCTTTAAAAAGACTGATCATATTCAAGATTCATCATCAGTGTGGGTGATAAAAGGGCAACATAACTATAAAAACTGGCTTATTAAATAATGTATATTAGCATATTAATAAATCCCAAAAAAATGAGCTTGTGCAATATTCTCTTTGTTGTTGAATATTTAAAGGAATAGTTCATCCAAAAATGTCACTGTCATACTGTTTCAGTTGTGTTTTATTACCTTCCTTAAAAACAAATTGTAATTTGAGGCAGAGATCTGAGGGGAGATGGTGATTTACAACAGTGAGTTTCAAAAGGACAAAATAAGTACTGTATTATTATCATAAAAGTCTGAACTGTATTCCAAGTCCTATAAATCTTTGTGACGTACAGATTTATTTTATAGTAAAAATCTTAAAATCGTTCTGCATAAATACCTTTGCCAAAGTCAATGTGTCACTTCATAAGACCTTTATTATAGCACAGTAGTGTGGCCTACTTTGCTTTCTGTTTCACACATGTTTTGAGCATCATATGGATTGTGATCGATGAGTCTTCTTTCGCTATACAAAATCTCTTGGAGACATAATTCTGCTTACTAAGAACCGATGTTTTTTTTCCAAGCATTCCTTGAGGAAAGTCACAGATGAACGGCATCAATTTATCTGCCAGAAGGATACCTGAGTTGTGTAGCGCTGAACCAGTGCTCCCATTTGGCAGAACGTCATTACAGAACACATTTAGCTTGAAGTAGTGCATCCAGTATTCCATGAATACATAAAAGGGCCAGCACATTGGTCTTCTAAATGAACCACTGGAGGCCATGCGGGTGGAGTGAGGTGTGGCTAATAAATTCTGCCGAGCGTGTTTCCTGCTTGGGAACGATTGCAGTCAGAACTCTTTGAAGGACTGTTGATAAAAAAGAAGCCGAGGCGGATTTGCCCTCAGCCTGAGGATCGTCTATCCTTTTAGTGTAGTGTTAAGCTTCATTACAGGAATCTCAGAAAGACACGTTGAAGAGACTGTGTTCTCATCCCAATATCTGACCTTTGAAGCATGTGAGATTTAACTGGTTAAGCCTAACCTAAAGGTATTTACAGGAGACATCCAAGAATCCCACAATTCTGCCAAACCACTTGCACAACGTTGGTTTTAGTGTGCTGCACCAGAGATTGCACTAGATTTGTTGTACAAAAATCATTCATAATCTATTTTAACCTTGCTATTACAAAGTCATTTACATTTTTAGTGTTTCTGTTTTCTGAGCTAAAGTAATAATTACAGATAAAGGTTTAATTTTAAATAAACCTTTATTAAGAAAGTAACAATATCTCTTGCGGCCGGATGCGGGTTAGATTCTCATCCTGTTCCTGCTACCCAGTCTCATCCCCACGACTTTCCTGTAAGAGGTCTACTGTTTGAGGCCATAAAAGCCCCTAAATATAACTTTTGGGAAGAGGTTTTACCTCTAGCTGCTCACAATCTGATGGAAGGAAGTGATTGGAAGCTGCAAACTTCAAAAAACTGGACATTTCAAACTGACTATTTTGTAAACCTTCATGATGTCGGACGGTCTTCGGGTTTTTTACAAGTAGTTTACAAAATATCTCCAAGTGGCGTGGAATTTCTCGGTTAATGCTTCCTTTATATTCATTCCTTTACATACTTTGTTATAAATAAAAAAAATGCAGATTTAATTGAAAAAATTTATTTTAATTAATCATTTCCTGCCAATCCAACATGTTGTCTCAAATTACAAAACACTTTTAAAAGTCACATTGTTGGCCACCAAAATGACCGTCAGCAGATCGAAAAATTGCAGCTTTGATAATATGAAATCCACATTAAGCTAATTCTTATTAATAATTACAATAAATTCATGAACATTAGTCCAAAGCAAAAAGGCGGTCAAATCTAGTCCCCACATTCCATTCAAAAATCCTCCATGCTTGATGAATTCCGGCAATTACAACGCACAGGTAAAATAGCTAGGCAATGAACAGCTTGCTTTTCAGAGTGCGTTTTTAAAAAATTTATTATTTTCAGAGGGCATGGGCAATGAGCCGATAAAAATGTACGGAGTGTGGAAAACAATGCGTTTTTGCACCATAAAACGATGTATTTACATTGCATTACACCTAATACAAAAAATTATATTGGTCGGAGCTGAGCAATATGACTGAAACTTCTATATATTAACATTACATTTACATTTAGTCATTTAGCAGACGCTTTTATCCAAAGCGACTTACAATAGTCGAGGAGACAATAGATGAACAAGTGCTACAACAATGCTATCGAGTTACACAGAGAGCGAAGTTACAAAAGATTTTTTTTTTTTTTTTTTTTGATAGAGTGAGTAGTTAGAAAAGAAATGAGTTAGTGAGTTAGGTGTAGCCGGAAAAGATGAGTTTTTAGGAGTTTTTTAAAGATAGAGACCAAGTCTGACAAGCGTGAAGCCAGAGGCAGATCGTTCCACCATCGAGGAACTGAAGCAGAGAACGTTCGAGAGAGAGATTTCTTACCCTTTTGAGCTGGTACCACAAGTCTCAGCTCATTTGCGGAGCGCAGAGATCTTGAGGGCCTATATCTTTACATTAGTGAGTTAAGGTAAGTGGGTGCTGAACCGGTGGTGGTCTTGAAGGCAATGAGAAGACATTTAAATTCAATGCGGGCTGCTACAGGAAGCCAATACAGTTTTATGAAGAGAGGTTCTTTTTGGTTCCTTGAACACCACTCTTGCCGCTGCATTTTGAATCATCTGCAGAGGTTTAGTTGTGCACATCGGGAGTCTGGACCAAAGCTTGAACCAGGATTTGTGTGGAGTGTTCTGCGAGAAACTGTCTGATCTTCCTGATGTTGTAAAGCATGAATCTGCAGGATCTGACAGTCGCGGCAACATGATCTGTGAAGTTGAGCTGATCATCGATGATTACTCCCAAGTTTCTCGCAGACCTGGAGGGCACAATGGTTGATACTCCTAGTTGGATCGAGAGATCGTGACGAGTCTTCGAGTCGGCAGGGATGACAAGAAGTTCCGTTTTCGCAAGGTTAAGTTGTAGGTGGTGTTGCTTCATCCAGAGGGAGATGTCGCTCAGACATGCTGAGACTCGGGTCGAAATCGTCTGATCTTCGGGATGAAACGCAAGGTGGAGTTGGGTGTCATCCGCATAACAGTGGTAGGAGAAGCCATGCTTACGAATGACTGATCCCAGTGATGTCATGTAGATCGAGAAGAGCAACGGTCCAAGAACTGAGCCCTGAGGTACACCGGTGTCAAGATGTTGCGGTTCTGAGACTTCACCTCCCCACGAAACCTTGAAGGATCTACCCGAGAGGTAGGATACGAACCATTGGAGAGCCTTGTCTGAGACACCCATTTCCTTGAGAGTCGAAAGGAGAATACTGTGGTTAACGGTGTCAAAAGCAGCGGATAAGTCTAGCAGGATGAGAACGGATGACATGGAGGCCGCCCTTGCCAGTCGTAGGTCTTCAACAACTGAGAGCAGAGCTGTCTCTGTAGAGTGTCCTTTCTTGAAGCCTGACTGGTTGCTGTCCAAGCGGTTGTGTAGAGTAAGATAGGCCGAGAGTTGATCTGAGACGACACGTTCCAGGGTCTCTCCGATGAAGGGCAGTAGAGAGACTGGTCTGTAGTTCTCTAGAAGTGCGGAATTCAGCGAGGGTTTCTTCAACAGCGGGGTGATCTGGGCTTCTTTGAAAGCAGTAGGAAATGTGCAAGAGTTGAGCGATGAGTTGATGATGTGAGTAATTGCAGGAATGACCGAAGGAGATATGTCTTGCAGGAGATGGGTGGGGATGGGGTCCAGCGAGCAAGTAGTCGGGTGATTCGACATGATGATTCTCGCAGCGTCGTTTTCAGTCAACGGAGCGAAAGAGCGGAGGGAGGTGGTCAAAGGAGCCGGAATATGGTCCAGCGGTGGTGGAGCGGAGAACTGATTGCTGATAGCGGTGGTCTTCTTCACAAAGAAGGATGCAAAGTCATCAGCTGTTAGGTCCGACGAGGGAGGAGGGGTGGGTGGACAGAGTAGAGCAGGGAAGGTCTTAAAGAGAGCGCGAGAGTCAGTTGAGCTGTTTATTTTCGCCTGGTAGAACTGAGTCTTAGCGACCGAGACATCCTCAGAGAAAGAAGAGAGAAGAGTTTGATAGAGAGAGAGATCTGCAGGGTCATTAGATTTGCGCCATTTTCTCTCAGCTGCCCTGAGCTTGGTTCTATGTTCCCGGAGGACATCAGAGAGCCAAGGTGTTGAAGGGTTGGCACGGGCTGGTTGAGATGTAAGCGGGCATAAATTGTCCAAGCAGGATGTTAGTGTAGAACATAGGAGGTGAGTGGCATTGTCAGTGCTAAGTAGAGCAAACTGATCAGGAGGAGTGAGCATAGAGGAAACAGCAGAGGATAGGGTGAGAGGAGAGAGCATGCGTAGGTTACGCCTTAAGGTAACAAGGGAGGAAGGGGAAGGAGTGTCGGATGTTGTCACGTCGAGGTGAAGTGTGACGAGAAAATGATCGGATGTGTGCAGTGGTGTTACTTGAGTGTGATACGTGGAGCAGTAGCGTGTGTAGACAAGATCAAGTGTGTTACCGGACTTGTGGGTTGGCGACGTGGGCATGCGATTGAGGTCAAACGATGCAGTGAGGTTGTGCAGGTCAGTAGCTGAGGATTTCTCCAGGTGGATGTTGAAATCTCCTAGGATCACAAGAGGTGTCCCATCCTCCGGAAAAGAGGACAGGAGAACATCAAACTCCTCTAGAAAATGTCCAAGCTGACCTGGGGGACGATATACTACCACAAAAATGATATTGAGTGGATGAGTTATAGAAACTATGTGTGACTCAAAAGAGGTGTTGCCACCCGAAGGTACAAGTGTTTTAAATCTCCATCCAGTAGGAAGAAGTAGACCAGTCCCCCCTCTACCAGAAGAGCGTGGGGTGTGGGAGAACGCATAGTTGGTAGAGAGGGCAGTCGGTGTTGTACTGTCTTCTGGTTTTATCCAGGTTTCAGTGAGTGCTAAAACAGAGAGACCAGAATGTTTAGCCATGGCAGGAATAAAGTCAGCTTTGTTGACAGCAGATTGGCAGTTCCACAAGCCTATAGGAATAGTGAGTGCAGAAGGGTCAGATGTAGGGATGGCACGCAGGTTATCAGTGTTGCGTGTCCTACGACGTGACCCAGAGGGTTTACGAGTATTAGTAATTGTGAGAATTTTGTGACACATGGTTAAGTGGTAAATAAAAGAGGAGAGAAAATGAGTATAAATAAGAAGAAAACAAGAGCTAAGAGCTAGTTCAGTAATTTAAAAGTACTTGAAACCAATAAAGGCAATAAGTGTTTAAAAATACAAGCAAAAAATACGGAAACGCAGACTTTTGATAGATACAATAATACTCAGGTGCCCTGTCGGTGTCTCTGCTCGGTGGAGTCGCACAGGTAGAGTCGCTGGTCTTTACTCTCGTTGGTATTCACACGAGGAGGGCTGCATACGAGGGCTGACGCTCACGCTGACGCGTTAGCGCAGATACAACGCTTAAATACTCACTTAATTATGCAATCAGTGAAAAGAGCTGAATGCGCCTTGTAAATTATCACAACAATAGCCTTGATGGCCTGGCAATCATAAACCAATGGCTCTGGCTGAAACCACAAATAGCTCTGCGATGACGAGTGCAACGGATTTAAACAATAACAATAACAACTATACAAAACAAATATACAGTATACTTAATAAATATAGAGACACAATCCTATTTATTATGGTTCCTTCCATTTCATACAATAGTTATTAAAATTATGTAATGATGTACATTTTTAATTCTATGTAGCAACCAAATACTGTTATAATAGAGTTCACGTTTTATTGTCTTCAAAGAACAACCTTTTGTCAAGATCATAGACTTTACAGTACACACTGGGTAACATCACCAGATTAATGAGATATTAATCTGGAATGACATTCCTGTAGCTCAACTGGCAGAGCATGACATTAGCCATAGCACAAGGCCATTGGTTTTGTTCCCAGGATACTAGATGAAAATCTTATATATTGAATGTACAGTAAATCCCTTAAAAAGGTGTTGTCTTGTTGTTACGTGCATACTAGACAGTGGTTGACTTGTTTTTCTCAACAATTCTGTAAACCTTTTATACCCCAGAAAACATTGTTTAACATATTTTATTTATAGTGACGTTTGATCTGACAGGATTGAGATAGGTGACACCATCAGTCTTAGGATAGGAGACAGTTGTGTACGCTTGCAGATTTCCAGAGGAGAAGACACCAGATAGAGGTCTCATTAGATGTGTCAGTGGGGACTCGGAGGGCTGGACGGATGACTCTTAATTATTGACCCGCCTGGCAGCTTCCGACACTGAGATTAAGATTCCTCTCGTCTTCCTTGCTCTTTACTGCCATGTCGCTGTGTACCAGACACATTCATTCAGAGCAGCTGAAAGAAAGACTAAAGTGATTAGTGTACACACGCATCTCTTCTGCTTAAAAAATGTGGATGTTTTTATCCATGTGTGTGTGTGTGTATGTTGGATGGGGGAGTAATGTGTGCAGTGACATTTAGGGATTTCTTATGTGCTTCCATCCTATACTTATAATTCTTCATCTATATTTAAAGCTACAATACACGTGAATAACTTTTTTGATAATAATAAAGCCAAAATATATGTTCTTTACCTTACTCTTATTTGCAATGTTTGGGTAATAACAATGATCTAAGAATTATTGAACGGTTTTAATGTGAAAAATTTCTGAATTCTGTTATTTGACTGTAATCCAATTCATTTAGTAGCAGAAAACTGTTAATCAACTTATTGTAGTAGCAGTAAACTGTAGGGTTTTTTATTAAGAAAAATGTATTTAAGAATTTAGTGTTAGGTCGATCATGATGAATAATTATTACAAGAGATATAAACATGACAGCACATCTCCTGGAAATCCATTGGAACTCAACCAATCTGATGATGAAAAATGTGCTTCATGCATCAAAAGTTCATTAAACAATCTGCGCTCT
This sequence comes from Triplophysa yarkandensis, assembly GCA_033220385.1. NCBI lineage: Eukaryota > Metazoa > Chordata > Actinopteri > Cypriniformes > Nemacheilidae > Triplophysa > Triplophysa yarkandensis. The sequence continues at coordinate 8,237,746 of CM065670.1, read as the reverse complement.
GAGACTAATTGGGACAAAGATTCTATTTTGTGTTCTGCTGCAGAAAGAAACTAATGCAGGTTTGTAATAAAAAGACAAATCTAAAATATAAAGCTCAGTCTGTGTTACTGAGGCTGTGTGCTGGAATGATAGAAAGGGAAAGCCAGCTGTTTTATGGCTTGTGGCATTTTTGTGCTTCGCTAATGAAAAGCTTTGTCAGCGGAAGTCCTCTACCCTCCTACGCTGTCTATGTCTCTTTCTCTGTTTACCTTCTTCCATATTCCTGTAGAAATAGCAGATCAGCCGTAATTGGTTTAAGCTGTTTTGACAGCACTGGTTTGGTTTTGAGGTCGATCAAGTGCGATTTTTTTTCTGTATGTGTATATTATTGGGTTTTTGCCAGGTTGGCGTTACTCTTTTAAACTTGGCTTGATTCGTGTTGTCTCACAAGCACGTGTAAGGCTGTGTTAAACATGCAAGTCTGTGTTAACTCATGAGAGGAAATAAAAATAGACCGATTTTGGATTTGGGGTCAAGTTTGGTCTTAAAATTTAACAGCACCTGTTTTCACACGTTCTGTTTTTACGTAGAAAAAATGAGATTTATCTTTCTGTCTACGCTGTCCATTGGTATTAACAAGCGCTTTGGCATACTGACGTTAAAGACCAGATGTAATGAAAGTCAAGGTTTTAACGTTTTTTTATATGTTTGTGTTGTATTTTTTTTATACTTTGTGACAATCTATTTGCATATGTATTGTTTTTAACCATTGTAGAGTATTTTCTACACAAAAAGTTTCCAAAGACAGATTACAAAATGCACTTTAAAACTGACCCAGTTAATGATGTCACAAAACTGTAACCAATCACATCCTCTCATTTAACCAAATTATTTGACTCATAAATATGCAAGGTTAGCGTATAGGTTCAAACTGAAATGACTTTTCAGTTTTAAGTTTTTCAATAGGTGGAGGTGGGGCGTATTTGCATGTTTTTTTGCTGCGTATATATTTACAACACTGGGACGTCTTAAATTTAAGCGTATTTAGGAAATAACTGTTTGCAGAAGTAAAAACATTTAAATATCGTTATAAGGGGTAAAACGATTGACCACAGGGGGACTTGGTTACTGACATCATGATGCTTTTGTAAGACCTTTGGACTTTTGTTTGGAAGATGGTTTAAAAAGGTTGTTTTTTCAATAAAAACTATTTCCGTTTCAGATATATGTATAATACTCATCGCACCATGCAGCGGATAAAATAATTGCTGTAAAAATGTTTAAAATGCCCCCTCTTGATCTTTTTATTTTCTAATCCTCTACAATCATGGTAAAGTGAGCAATTTGGTATTCATGACCTCTTTTTGTGCAATTTTGACCCAACATGCACTTTTTTATTTGCATGAACATTGTGACATTTTTATTAGATTATAGCAAGTGCTTGGCTTAACTTGGAAAGAAATTTCTAAAATGGGGGCTGTGTAATTCAGAGGGTTTAAAGGGCCAGCGAGGAGGTCAGGATGTGACCCAAGAGCACGTTCATAATAATTGACAATCCCCCAGATGATTGTTGGGGAAATTAATCCAGTGAAATGTTATTCTGAACGAAATTTTCTAGTACAAATCCAATGAGCTAAGCAAAGTCCAATGCGTGTGTCCTTTTGCTTCTTCAGTCCCTCTGCAAGTCTAATCAAGACACATTCATCATTGTCACTGAAATGTGCCGCTCGAACCTGACAACATGCCCATACAATCCCCTGACTCACAAGATGAGCAGGATGACATGTCAAGGCAATATTTATTTTTGTGAGGCAGAAATGAGGCCAGCGGATGATTGGGCCCATTGGCACATTTTCCTCCTGAATGGAGGCGTTCAATCTGAAAATACATTCATTGGACTTGGACGGAGAAGGACGAATCCAAAATGGGCCGAGTTTTGTGTCAGACCAGTCGTCACATCCTCGATAGTTTCCGTTAAATCATCTGAAGATGAATTTCGAGTGCTTAATTACTTGAAAATAGTTAAGTGATCATCATTTTGCTCTCCAGCAGTCTGCTAAATTAGGAACATCTACCCAAGAGGCATCTGATAGCTTCTGCAAGAGACTGATTCATGTGTGTATGGGGACACTTAAGATGATGGGACTGAAAACAGAAGCGACATTTGTCTGCGTTTATTGTCACCCGGAGGAAAAACTTGGCTCTGTGGGTAGTGGAAACCGGCCTGCTGTTGTTAACAGGTGCATTTAGAACTAAGCATTTCTTTTCTTTAGTTTAGTTTTTATATCTGCTCTTATAGAAATTGCAAACAAATTACAAATAAAGTGTTATGATTATGGGAATTGGTTCTAATTAATTGTATTTTTAAAAGTTATCTATTACAGTTTGGAATATCTATGGATCGAAATGTATTGTAATATACATAACTGTTTTGAGGTGTAAAAGATTCTCGCATAGACCGATATGTTTTTATTACCTTATAAAGAGTCATTTATTTTAAAAAAATTATTATACTACAAACAATTTACACCCCAAAAATTGGAATTTTGTAAACCTGATTTACTCAAATATTTCTATTAAAATTAATTAAAAATTGGTATATTTTACAAATGTATATTTTTAAAACAAATGCTTGTTTTTGATTTTTTTTTTCATCACATGAACATAAATTAAATAAATAATGAACTGTTGGATTTTACTCAATTGTTTTAATATTATCTACTGAACAAATCTAATGTTTTTAGTGACATGTAAAGTTATTATAACATTTGTTTTTGTGATATTTACTTCGCCACACATGTTTAACAATATGAAAACCGGGCCTTTTAATTAAAATACATTTCTTAATTAATGCAAAACCAGGAAAGTTTCTTTTCCTGTATTTTATTAGAATTTTCATTAATATCATAAGAGTTTTTTTTCAGACTAAACCAATCAATGCTGTGGGATAAAAACAGACTAAAAAATAGATTTTTGCTTTTTAATTAAACTCTTGAGCTTGTTTGTCATGTTTTGACATTTCTGCGGGGCAGTCATAGATGTTCTAGGAAGACCTTGCGGCAGAGTTATTTTTATATAAAATCCAGATGGGACATTTTATTCGAAACATTCATTATTTCTCTGCATGGTGAAATACTACAGAGCCAGTTTGAAATCACTTGCAAGGACCCGAAAAATACACTTATTTGTTCATTGTTTAATGAGACGTTATGGCTTGCAGGTTCCAAAAACCTGAGGCTTAACAATGCAAAACTTTCTGAGTATTCCCCTGACTACACATTTCTAACCCATTTATGACCCAACTGAAGTCATTTATTTTATTTACTTTTTTCTTCATATCATCATACATAAAAGATCAAACAAACATGAACATGCCCTGTATAAAGTCAATGTTTTTTTCTGCAATTATTTTTTATTGATCCTATTATAAATGAAAATGTTAGTACTATATTTCATGATATATAATATAGTCTCATATATAAGTCTCACCTATAGAAACACACATACATCGCCTCCTACTTGCTTTAACATTCATTAATTCCAAATAAATCTTTAGTCTGGACTTCCCGTAGAAAGTTAACCTATTTTGTTTTCTTTTCTTTTAATTTTCTTTAGATCAGTTCATTGTGTTAATAATTAGAGATGTTCAAGTCTTATTCCTGAATAATTAGAATAATATGATGTACATAATTTAAACAATGTTTCTGTACTGTATATACAAGGTGTGTGCACAACTATATATAAAATAGTGCGTGTGTTTGTGTGTAAATAAACTTATGTATTGTATATAGTTATATGTATTTATATATTAATATGTAATCAATAGGCACAGTACATAGATACTTATTTTTATAGATTTGATGAATCCTGAATAATCAGTTAACATGATAATTATGTCCAATAAATGCATCTGCTTGGAATATATAAGTTCCATTAATTTGTCATTGGTGTATCATATAGCCTGTTCACAGGTTCATTGCCTTCTGTTAGGCATGATATGCTCATTATATGCTTAATCAGACATTCATCAAGCAAATAACCCTATAAAATAAGTAATAGCAACGGTCGTAATATCAATCTCTTATTATGATGGGCAAAGTGGCGTGTGTGTTACATACACTCAGCAGATATTTTAGCTCCTCGTTTTGCTTTCAGACTTGATAAATTAAGGTGGCAGGGAAAAAGCTCTTAAACAGCATGTGTCATCCGTGAAATCGCTGATGCGGTGAACCTCCCTAAAGTGTCAACAGGAAAGAGAATTCAATTAATGAGTTGCATTTCTCGTAGCTTTTTCTACCATCTGTCCAAGGCTGCGTGTTTTGACGTGTCCCAAAGCGGTCTGCCAAGTTAATGGAGTTGAGGTGAGAGTTGTGTAGGCCTTCCAGTGCTGATTCGGTTTCCAAGAAGACATCGATATCATGTACAAGCGTGCTGTAACATGTTACTGTCATGACATACTTGATAGTGTTTGCCTGGGTTTTTTGGAGTTCTCGATCCATATCAAGGTTATATTGGCCCAGAAAGCTAAAGTTGTTGTAAATCACGCATAAATCTCAAAGTCAGATTGCTTTTGAGTTTGTTTTTTTTGCGTGATCAATGAAGTATTTACTTACTAACGTCTCAGATAATGAGAATAAGTCTGTAATGTGGTTGCATTTCATCTGGTGGTCAGTCTACAATTCCAGTCAAAAGTTGTGGGACACTTATAATTAAAAAAAGTTTCTGAAATGGATTTATCTGACTGAATATTAGAAAAAGAACAGCCAATAAGAACGCAGAATAGACAGGGTCTCCTTTATCTCAGGGAGAAAACTGAAGTAGCTGCTTAATAAAATTGACAAGAAACCATTTATTCCAATTCTAGTACACAGGTGACTAGACTAAAGATTATATATATATATATATATATATATATATATATTAGGAAATTATTTTGATGTGCTTTTGATTATTCTAGAATGTAGAGAAAATATGAACGCATAAGCAAGTATGTGCCCAAAAACCTTTGTCATGTAGCATAATTTACTTTTTAAATGGTTTGTTTGGTTATGTAAAAAAGATTTATTGTATTCCCATTTCTCAACATCAGTTTTGCATTTAGAATTTCCTGCTGCTTTTTACACCAGAATATTCATTTATAAGGTTAAGTTCAATTATTTATTTAACCATATAAAGTTAACTTAGAAAAGAAAGGACAATTTAACATAAAATTTGAAAATATGTAAATCATTAAAAATATTTTTGCATCATCTCTACAAAACATATTTTTCTTTTTGTATTGCAATATGTGATACTTTGATAAATTGTCCCTATTTTCCACCAAATTGATGTGTGTATCAGTGCTATTCTACACGTTCCTTTTGATGAAACTTCTGAATTTTAATCTCACTACAAGCAAAACTAAGAACCACATGTTGGTTTTAATTCTGTTCTTGATTCCGTCTAACCCTCCCTTCTGTTTACATATACAGGATATTCTACGTATCGCACGACTCTCAAGATCTGAAGATCTTCAGTTACATAGCAAGAGATGGCCAGAGCAATGTTTTCCGCTGCAACGTCTTCAAATCAAAGAAAAAGGTAGGTTGCCACTCCGAACACTTTTTCTAGGACATTGAGTGCCGATTGTTTCCTTGGATAACAGGGTCCTCTCATTGAAGTTCTATTTTTAAATGAATGAAGGCCACTGAGAGATCTCTTTGCCTTTTATGTCACGTCAACATACTTCTATCGTACCTACAGGCATAAAGTTAAAAATCCAGTCACAAAAAGGAAACGGCAGCCCTTGGCCATTAAACTAAAATGCAGTGTTCATAGCGGCTATGTTTTTCTTTTCAATCAGTCTAGCATGCAGAGAAGTACATTGGTTCATAGGCGATCATGTGGATGATATACAGACAGAGTACGCTGTTAGTTCTTCTAACCGTAGAAATGTTAAAGGTCGCTTGTAACGCAATTTCAACACTGAAATAAGGCGTGAATTTGGATTAAAATCTAATTTAAAAGTGCTTTGTGTTTGTTAATAGCTGTTTGACGGCTGTCACAATTTCTCAAGAGGATTTGACATCGGAATCTAATCTTTTACCGCTCGTCTGGTTTCATTCTTATGTTAGCAATTAATTTATAACATCAGGAGAAAATTATTTTAAATATCATTTTAATAAGTGAGAGGAAAATACCGTGAAATGAGATCCTGAAATATAGAAAGGGAAGGCACAAGACAGTAGATGTCACACTGACACGTTATCACATGAGTTTGGATACAAGAGTATATAGTGGAGTGCTTGGGATATTAGGAACAGACTGTACCAGGGACGAATATATATAAGAAATCAAGTACAGATACAGATACATGAGCAAGAATATGAACACAACATACCACAGTTTTTGCTTGAAAAATAGGATGTTATCAAATTTTGACATCACTAAAAATATGATATCATTCATTTAACCTTATTTTGTTTAAAACCTAGAAAAGACTCTTTCCCGTTGTGACACAAAAAGAAGATACTTTGTAAAATGTCTCTGTGTGTATAGAATGGGCCATATAGGGCGTCGTTGTTTGGTATATAATCATTTTCAAATTATTATTATGTTCTGAACTGAGTTCATTGAATCAGTATTTTAGATGTATTGTGGACATTTCAGTCCAGTGTCTTTGAATTTTAACAAAATTAAACCTCTGGATTGACATACAAATACTCAAAGAATCAAAGAATTACTGACAAGACAAAAAATGGTTTTGACATTAACAGTTATATTGTAACCCAAGCAACAACATAATTAATAAGACTAAGAACGCATTCTTTGACAATTTAATCATTTAGATGTTAAGTTGAGGACTAGGAATTAATATTATACCACCAGTGATGGGTTTAATATCAAACTAACTGCAGTTGGTTTGTTTTGATAAAGCCATAATAACTGTAACTATTAAGCTAACTAACACAATAAAACATTATAAAAACACAGTTTCTGCCACTTTCAGGCTAATCATGAGTACCTTGCATACCACATCTCTATTTGGTTTACTCACATTTGCAGATCTAGGGATCTGCTTTTACCGATACTGGTATCAGGCCCGATACTGAGCTCATGTACTCATACTCCTAAAAACAATCTGATACCAAAGACTGATACCCGGAGACGTCATCGACAGAACTTTTTCATTGCATAGAGTCACCGGCAGAAGCTTTTAACACTATTCCATTATGCCCTTGGTTTTATTTTGGAAATTATTAGGTATGTTTTTACTTTGACAACTTTGTGTCAAACAGAATTTTTTTTTTTTAGATAATTACATAGAAGCTGTCTTAAAATACTTGTCTAACTGTGTCATTACTTGGAAACATGCTGGTATCGGAATCTGTAGGCTACTTGCGAGTTCCTGAAAATAATTATCATTACTCGTACTTGTTTTTAAAAATCGTGCATGCACCCGAGACAGATTCAGCTTAATGACTGATTCCAGAAAAAACAAGCTCTCCTCACAGGGCTTAGCTTTTGGTCCCAGCTCTCTGATTGGTGAGTAGGCCAAAATATAATAAATAATTAGTAACTTTCTGACATGGTAACGTTCCAGATTTCTTAAAATTGTGCTGAAACGAGTTGCTGTCCTGGGGTGTATTGAACAATACTGCATTAGGCGTCTGCATCATGCAACACAGACATCAAGTTGAAACATTTTTAGAAGCGTGTAGGGCTGAGTAACACCGAAAATGTTCTATACAGATGCCAATACCGAGACCTTGAATTTGATACCGATTCATGATCAATACTTACCTTGATACCAATTTTACTTTTGCAGGTTGTTGACACTTTTTACAGGCTTGTCTATGAGCCAATACGAAAAGGAACAAAAAAGTACAATAGAACAATATGTAATTAACAGACAGTGTTCTCATAATAATTGTTATTTCTGTCATTTGTTAATGTGGCCAGCTTTGACAGTATCCCAACGTTAACAGATGTCAAAGAATAAGGGTTTGCTAATTTCTTATCAAATATATTTTAAAATCAGACTAACAAATTAAAATCACCTAGTTAGTCATGCATTTCTGTAACACAGAGGATATAAAAACAAGACCCTGAATGACAGCTCCAGTTCATTCAATCTCATTTTGACTCATTTAATTTGTTTGTTCAGTGAAGGATGTGTCTTTTACTGTATTCAACCAATAGGAACGCTCTGTCACTGCTCATACTGAAACGCTATTGGCTCATCTCTCTTTAAAGCAAAGAGCTTCACTAGTTTCCTGTCTTACTCTTTAGAGTAAATAGATTCAATGTAGAGAATTATAGCTATCCAAAACGCAACCCATATAAACATTTCGTCAGTAATGCAAGCATGTTTTATTTCTGTAATCAGAGAAGGGCCGTGAAAGATTCTTGTCTTATTTTGCTTCACGTTGAGCATTAGCAGATAAGTGTGTGAATTATTTATTTATTATTTATTTATAGCGAATGTGAATTATGTGAATTATATAGTATCAAGGCAATTCGGTAGGTCCCAAAAAAATTTCAAACTCGAAACATAGCCCTAGATGGTTAATAAAGTGAAAATTCCCATGTCTGCGCTTTTGTGTTTACGATAGCGCTGTATGTATGTGTGCGGATTCTGTTTACTGCTGTTAAATATTGTTAGTGTTTGAAAGATGGCCAGCGCATAGTCTCTGCAACATCACGTGTGATATACGATGTTTGTGTTTCTGTATTTATGCACTGATCAATGATAATGTGAGCGTTCAGAATACATGTATAAACTAAAATTAACAAAGCATTAATACAGGTGTTTAAGTGATTAGTAATACTTTTAAGGTTAAATAAATGTTTTAATTTTGGTTAAAAACGTCAACAATTTACGCTACTTTAAACTGTTTAACCTTTTTTCGTAGATTCGTGAAAATTGTGCTAAAATGTAATCTCAAATATGCTTCCACTTTTATCTTTGTCTTGCTTCACTTAGTTTTGCAAAATGTTAAACAAGCTCTTTCAAGTTGTGCTGAGAGTGAGAAAAAAACACTTACTAGGCTAAAAAGGCCTTTACTGAAATCTTCAAAAACACACTTTGTTTAGTTCATTCTTTGGATTAGTCTTAGTCTTCTTTAGCTGGGTGATTAAGCACTCTGAAAAAGTATAATAAGTAGGAAATTCAAAACTAAGTAGCTCAGAGGAAAGTAATAATGAGAGAAGTACATATGAACTGAATATTCTCCACATCCCTCTCATAAGAACAATTAGAGATTCCCACAGAGACTATTGGTTATATAGAAGACAGTGGAGAAAGGCAATCAAGAAAAAGTATTCTTTTCTCTACTCTAAAGTAGTCGCTCATTCGAGTAAAAAGCACCGTCTGGCCCATTTCGCCCTGGCATTACTGTTCATTAAGGACAGACTCATTGAGAACGGCTCAGAATAATTGTACAGTTCAGGCACAATTGCTCAAGTGAGCCCTCAATATACTGGAACACATCTGTACCGAGCACTTTTCTTTCTCCTGTCTTCAGGCATAGAAACATGAATTCAAAATGATGGAGTCATTGATTTGTTTGCACGCACATTGGTCATAAAATGTAATTGGGTTAATAACCCAGGGGGTCTGTGGGGGTGCAGCAGGGATCCAACTATTTTGGGTCTCAAAATCATTTTTAAAAGAAAAGTTGAACAAAATTAAATTGAAAGTTGAAGAATAGTATTTCTCTCTCAGTTTAAGCAAGTATAATAAAACCTGTAATTCAACAGTATGTGACTTTGTATGTCAATATGGATTATTTTATAATTTTTCAAATAAATATTCACATTGTCGACAGCCATGAACTGCAACATATCTTAAAGTATGGAAATGGACATCCCTGTTTTGTCTCTCTGCATACACTGTTAAAAATAAAGGTGCTTAACAACGCCATAGAAGAACCTTTTTTGTGTAAAGAACCTTTAAAATGAGAAGTAAAATCACAGAGAGTCGTAGTTAATTTATCAGGCTTGAGTCATATAGAAGAGATTCCTATTTATTTTAGTCCCTTTGGTTAAGAATTGTATTAAATATTAAATTCTTACTTCTTCTTTCTTTGTGTTGAGAAAAGGTTCCTCAGATTCTAAAAAACTAAGGAAGAGAGAGTTCTTTAAATAACCTTTAACTTCTTTGTTCTATGTGCAACCGAAAAGGGTTCTTCTATTGCATCGCTCATAAGAACCTTTGGTAACCCTTTTATTTTTAAGAGTGTACTTTGGATAGAAAAGGTTAAAGACCTCTCTATTAACGGATATATTTTTTCACATTATTTTGTGGTATACAGTGGGCTTTTTATGGATTTTTTGTAATGGTCTCTAGAGGTGAATGCTGCATTGATTGACATTGAAACATTTAATGGATGGTTTCGGCTGCAAACCCTGCAGTGACTGGCAGTTGGTCTCAAAATGGAGACTTTGCGTTTCATTATTCCTGAAAATGATTTATTTATTTTGTATTATTTATCTTTAATTATTCAACCTGTAAGCATTAATGATCTCAATGGTCTAGTTAACATAATTTTCATAATTTCTGATCACACAGACCATGGTTTTTATGTTTAAAGACTATAAATGCTCCACCAAGAATAAAGCACGCATACGCAGCACACTAAGAGAAAACTATTTAAAAGAGAAGCGTTTAACAATAAAAATGGTGTTTTCTAATCATTTTCATTCATTTTAATCCATACTTCTTCCGTTTGACAATTGCTGCATTCCTCTTTGGTTTTTTGACTATCATCTTAGCATTTATATTTTTCATAAAGAAATTTGCATTATCAGTGAACTTTTAGAAGTAAAGCTATCAGAAAGCTTTTTGTCTTTGTATGATTTAAAGCCTTATTGTATTCTGCATTATGCCATGAACATATTATCTTGAATTGTTAATTTAGTTTATTTAAACAGGCTTGAGTCATATTGAAGATATTCCTCTTTATTTTACTCCCTTTGGGTAAGACTTGTATATGTAGCAAATGTTTAAGCCATTAATGTTAAATAAAAACTCTTGGTGCTAGAAAACTTTCCAAAAAACAATTGAGAACAAGAAGTTTAAAGATGATGTTTAACAACCTTAACTCCTCCAGACACCCTGAGCCATTAAACACTCCTCTGTCCTTCTGGCATATTTCCTGGATCTCACCTGACATTCTCAGCTAAATGTCACAAAACGATGAATATCTCTGCAGTGTGCTTATAATACAGGGGTTTGCTCTTTAATGTACCAGCCTAAAATATTCTGACACAGGATGTGGAGAAGGACTGTTAAGGGCATCATGCATTCTTCTATAGTCTTCGATATGAAAATCTGATTTTTTGTTAATCAAAAAATGAAAGCTAACCATAATTCGGTGCATTAAGTATGTAGTCGTGGTCTTGATCTGAAAACATAAAAAGGGAAAAAGGGGTTGGTTACCCAAAAATAAAAATTCTGTCATCATTTACATACCTTTGAGTCTTTCAAATCTGTATATATTTGTTAGTTCCGATACACACATTGATGCCATTAAATATCATAATTGACTCTTCCTTTCGTGAAACACAATAAAAACACATTTTGAGAAATGTCTCTGTGTGGATTTGTGTCCTTTAAAGTCAATGGAGGCCATTGTTTTAGTGACCGTTTTCGAAATGTCTTATTTTGTTATAACCTTAACACAACCTCTTGTCATTTCAAACGACTTTGTTTCTTCCACAGAACACAAGAAGAAAGCTGGTAATCAAACAGCAGTGGCACCGGTTCACGTTTATTGTGTGGACACAATACCAATGCAATTGAATGGGTGCCAGTTCCCAACATTCTTCAAAATATCTTCTTTTGTGCTCTGTGGGTTAGAAATGACAAGATGGTGAATAAATTATAACACAATTTTAATTTTTGGATGAACTGTCACTTTAGTAAACACCTGATTAAGCTAATGTATTAATTCATTCTCCCTTCTGAATAATTATGAATACTGATCTGTGCCCTTTCTGCAGAGCCAGGCCATGCGGATTGTCCGAACGGTGGGTCAAGCCTTTGAGGTTTGTCACAAACTCAGTCTACAGCACACCCAGCAGAACGCAGATGGCCAGGAGGACGGCGACAGTGACAAGACATGCACAGACTCCGGAGTATCAGGTACAGAAACCAATTCTCGGTCTTCTGCAGCAATATAGTCTTCTGTAATAGGTTGTGTCTTTGTCGCCCTTAAACTGGTGTGATGAGATTACGGATGAGTCATGTCACTGCAGATCTCTGACACTCTTTGATTTAGCAAAGAGAAAATCCATAGAGTTGTAAGATGCATTTGCCTGCAATCCAGCACAATGAGTTAGTGGAAGTCTTTGTTTGCCGGGGCTTTGATAGGCGGCGTGGAACAGCTCCATTGATCGCTAGCTTCTGCGGGGCAGATCACACAGTGCACGGGCCATGGGGTTCAGCCTGATCGTCCTCCCACACTCTGTTAGTTCCCTCAGGAAAAGCTTTCCTTTCAAATGCAGATGAGACCCTGTGGCCCACGCTCTGCGTCTAATCCACACAGGGAGTACACGGTTGTGTCGCATGGATGGGACTGAATGGGCTTAACTAGCAGCTTCATTATCAGCAATGAAAGCGAATATATACAGATGTGTGAGGAATCGTGTGAAAAGGACAATGTTGCTTAGTTGTGACAGTATGGTGGTATTTCATAAACATAACGTAATTTGTATTTTATCATTGGGTGAAAATGTATCTAACTGTATGTAGATTAGAAAAACAAAGCTTTCTGAGATGGATCTCAGTTAGTTACAACCTTTGTCCTATGACTGACTGCTTGTGACCTCACTTCCTATTTGGCCCACCAACCAGTCAAAAAGTGCGAAAATCCTGAGCATCGGCGTGCACATTCCAAGAGAAGCCCTCGTAAAGAAATTTACCGATTTATCGGATCTGTTGAACCACGACAGGGTGCATGATCATATAAGGTTGTTTTATGTTTGCACCGACATTCTTTAATCATAAAATAACAGCATTAACTGAATTAATTAATATATATTTATATTGATACACAAATATGCCCTTAATTAGTGGACTGCAATGCATGAACTATGTAAACTAATAAAAATGCATTGGTCACATTTATGTACAATTTATTCACTTCTACAATTACATTTATTCAGTCGACAGACGCATTTATCAAAAGTGACTTAAAGTTTTATGGCTAACTTGTCTTGCTAAAGGACACTTTGGTTATTGCCTGCAGGCAATTGGTTCAATGGTTTGAGTCAATTTTACATATTTCACAGGAGTGTTTCATTAGAAATATGAGTTGACATTTCAAAATATTTATTTTGTAATTATTTGTAATAATCCAGTAAGAAATGTATTTTGTCAAGAGACTTTTCACAGTACTGTAGCTTTGCTGGTAAGTGTCTTGAAGCATCTTGAAGAGTATAACGCAGGTCTTTAGTCACCCTTTTAATATTTTTTTTCTTCTCTTTTTACATGAAATAAATGATGAAATAGATGATGACAACACTGGGTATTGTCACACATTTTGTGTGTACTAAAATCTGACTGCATGTTTACAATAATGGTAAATTTTTTGAAATTAGAAACTTATATGTTTTGATGAACCTAAATGATGCGACTTAAATGATGATGACTTTTTGACATTTTTATTGCTGAAAATTGGAGATGCATTGAATATTCGCCCACCAAAATTTTTTGTCCAAAACAATATGTGATAAACTTGTGATGAAGCAAACAGAAACCGCAACCTGCAAACATCCCGGTCGCTATGAGAGACGATTCTTTTCTTTTCTGATCTTCTGCATCCATTGTGTTCTGGATCATTTCTCATGCACGCTGCTTTATTTCTACATCGAAGTCCAGATATTTATAACACAAATCAAATACAGTTCCAATGAAAAGTAGTGGATTCAAATAGATTTCTTTGAAACTTGTGCTGACAGAAAAGTCAGCTGCAGATACATCAGAGGTCCTGATCTCTTTGGTTAGCGTGCTGCTCAAAGGGGGCAATAAGGGCTTTGGGCCCTGGTTTCGTCTTTTTCAGTTTCAGCCAAGAATTTTCAATTGCTTTATTCCATGTGAAAACGCTGATGTGCATAAGAGTTTTGCGCTACACAGTCTCACTCTAAAATCATGGTCTACATTGCAAACGGATAATTTTAAACCCATTCCTACACATGTAGTGGATCTAAGTAAGCAAGTATTTCTCATCCAGCTGGATAAGTGTACTTTCACAAAACAGCACAGTAAATCAGATGTTTTTAAGATCACACACACACACACACACACACACACACACATCTACAGTAGTGGCCATAAGGGAGAAGCTTTATAGTTTTCACAGTATAATTGGAATCATCCACTGTCCTATATTGAGCAAGATGGTTTGTTTCTCCCTATAGGGCGAGAACTGACAGGGGCCGAAAAGCCATCTGCAGAAGAGACGGACATTGATGCAGAGGAGCTTCCCCTCCCCGACAGCACAATGGATGAGTTCAGCCGTGGGGTCACAGACCTGGATGCCGCCAAGAAAGACGAAGATCCCACCAAGGACAAGAAGGTATCATCCGAAGCTCTCCTTTCCACTCAATTATGCTCTTCATTTTAATATTTAGACCACGATTTGACAGCAGTTCACCTCTAAACGCAGTTTGCCAAATCGCTGGATATTAGTTTAACACACAAGTCCTCGCCGCTGCTTTTTCCAATTAACTTCAGTAATCAAGGAAAGGTTATTCAGCGTGTTTTCATTGTATTGCAGATTACGTTCAGCCTGGGGTCCAGACTTGGCTATAAACCCATTAGCATAATCTTAAAGTGTAAAAGGCACTGTGCTGCAGAGGATTAGGAAATGATACCTCAAACTGGATTCTCAGAGACATTCTTAGAGAGAGTGATTAGGTGTTAATAACAGCTCGGTTTTAGAGGAAGGGGAAGGAAAGGGGAAAAAACTGAAAGATTTAAACCACCAGTCAATGCATAATCCATTGAATTAAATGTAATAATTCTCGAGGTTAGGGTTAAGGTTAGGGTTACGTTAGGTTAGGTCACGTAGGGTTAGGGTTGGGTGAGGGTTAGGTGAGGGTTAGCGTGGGTTAAGGTAAGGTTAGGGTTAGTGTGGGTTAGGGTTAGGGTTATGTTTATGCATGTTTAGTTCTTTATTTTAAACAGAGAACTTATGCACAGATATGTATTTTTTTAGTAAAATATAAAAAGATTGTTCAGTATATTGTGAACAAATACATATCCGTGTTTTTGTGTCACATCCATAATGCTGGAGTTGCTAAAATGATTCTACAAGAGCTGGATTTTGAAAATGTGTCTTCCAGAAATAGCATCGTGAGAATGTGGCATGTTGAATGTAAGCCTCCAGTAAGGTAAACATGCTGAAGTCTGTTTATCTTTCCTCTCAGGCATAATATTGTGGGTACGGCGCATCAGTGTCTGAGGTGATGAGGCTGGAATTATGTTGGAGACGATAAGACACTCGTCTCAGGAAATTACAACGTCAGAAATGTTTGGCTTGTGTCAGACGATTGTTCCATGATTTATAAGCCAGTCAGAAACTCTTTAGCTCTGTGCCAAGCGCCACGAAAAAAGCTTTCATGCCAGCCTCAGAGGGACATTGCCCTTGTTTCAATTGGTTTCAAATAGTTTTTGACCCAAATTGAAATCTGTGCGTTTCATTATAACTTTGAAAGAAGTGAGAGCTTGTTATTGAGGGAACTGCCTAACAGCCTCTTTGCTGAGTCTTGCCTGTGATGCTTTTTCAGCGATAGATTAAGAAGAAATTAAAAAAGGTCATTTGTACCCCATGACTATCCTATCCAATAACCTCCCTAATACATGCACAGGATTGTGGGATATCATAAACACTCTAGGTAAAATTGGAAGACATTGGATTTTGCATGACATTGGATGCCCTCTTAATGTGATAATTCACCCTAAAAAAAGGTTCAATGATTACTTACTCTTATCATTTCAAACTTGTATGATTTTCTGTATTTTGCAGAACAAAAGAACATATTTTGAAGAAAGTTCATCAGCACCAATTTACCTCCGTTGTATGGACATACAACCAATGCAAGTGAATGAGTGCCAGTTACCATTTATTATCAAAAAATCTCTCATTTGTTCCTTTGAAAGGAAGTCATAGAGGTTTGAAATAGCAAGAGGGTTAGTAAAGAATGACTAATTCACTCTTATCATACTTATGCTATAGTATCAATGCTGTCCCTCTTAAACTTTGTTTCTTCATATTTTGCAATGAATCATTCTTATTAATCCCCCTTTATGTTTGTTTTTCAAATATTTAATTAGAAAAAAGTATTAAAGGAGAAGTATCATGCTGTTTTATGCATTATAAGTGCTTAAGACTGTTAAACATGTCGAGCTGTCATGTACAACGAGATTCATTTGATCGTCATTAAGTTAAGAGATTCTCCCGTTAAATCTCACCCCGCAATCATACTTTTTAGAGATATGAATAATGCGATTCAACACCAAAGGTGCTCAACGTTAACATAAGATTGACAGACACTGCCTGTGATACCCCTCCTTTACAAGTTCATGTAAACTTTGATAACACCATATTCAGTCATTTCAGAGCAATTTTCACTGAAAAAAACTGTCAGTTTATTTAGTTGGTGCATGACACTGCAATATAAAAACTAGAAATCCTGAAATAATTCCTGGAAGTTTTCTCATAACACCTATTCAGTGAAAGGAAATGTTTGCAACTGAGTTGGTAATTAGTCAATGAAGTGCAGCACTTGCCTGAATATATTGAAGACAAATTAACCAAAATTGATTTATGTGCACATTTGAAATAAATTTGCCATTTGTTGTTAGTAATAATTTCATGAATATGAGATTATTGTACACTCAAGGGCACTTGATCTCCATAAAGACATGTGGAGCAGAAATTGAGTGTTTTTATGAATGGTACAAGTGTTGTTCAGGTAGCCTGCTGTCAGTTATGCTAGTGGAGCAGAACGGTTCTTTTTGGTCCAATGCGTAGTGGCCTACTGCTCCGTGCCTCACAATGAAACACTTACATTTACATTTTTACATTTAGTCATTTAGCAGACGCTTTTTATCCAAAGCGACTTACAATAGTCCAGGACTTAAAGAGACTTTCAGGTCTATCTGCTTATTTAACCTTTCCGTTTTGTGTGATTGTTGGTATGTGTTAACAGTCTGTGAATCTGTTACAAATCCCAAAGTTTAAGATAAACAGATTTAGTGTCAGATTTAGTACAGTGAGCACTAGGATTGTAGGCATCCAGTTACTTGGGTAACAAGTCTGTGATGACACGTTACACATTCGCATGTCTGCTCCATCAATTGTGGTGGTGCAGTTGCTGAAACCTGATTATGAAAACTGCGTTACATTTCTCAATATACGCGGAACATAGTTCACTCATAGTACACTAGGTGTATGATGAGGCAGGCCTTAAAAATACAAGGGCTAAAACCGGTTGTTTTACATGATAAGATTAAAGTATGTCATTAAAGTTTTAATAGCATTCATTTATAGTTGAGGACTCAAACTTTGGAATTATTCATATTTTTATCACCAAACAATGGGCAACATCTTGGGCCACATCTCTCTCCAGTTACAATTGCTGACATTGCACACTTTACACAGCACCTTCAGCTCTATCGTGTTTGCGGATTGATTTGTAAAATTGATTAGAAAGTCAAATATGAGGAAATTATTTCAATAGGATGCTAAAATTATGTTGGGATCAAGGTTATGTACCCGAGGACTGCATCAATGCAGTATTATGCAGATGTTTGTGAGGGAGTGGAATGTTGATTTACAGTATTTGACTGCTGGTATGAAATCCATATAGACGCTGATGTGGTCAGTCTTTGCGTTTTGTTATTTTGGAGTACGTCAGACTTCTTAGAAAATGTAAAGAGATGTAAACGTGTGAAACTAAGCAACAATGTGTGAATGATTACGTAAAGAGTTGCTAATAGCTCACAACCTGCGTGATGATTGTATGACCTGGTAGCATGTCACATTCACCGTTAAAAGTATTTCATGTGGCTTAGTTAATATTTTTAATATTTTATAATAATTTTTTTTGGAAAAATTATCTTTACTTAATATCTTTATTTGCATGTATTTAAATAGAAATAAATACATTTCAAGGCTTTAAATTTTAGAATTTTTTTATGACAATAAAACACGTGAAAACACCTTTTTTTAGTGTACTTAGAACTAGTATCGTACAGCAATTGTTGGAAATGCATAAAAAATTTGTTGAATAATAATTTAAAACTGTAACATCTGCTTACTTGTTAATCCTCATGTAAAACAAATTAACATTATATATTGTGTTGTCTTTTCAGCAGGCTGTAAATCTTTAACTACACCATATTGTTTACAATTCGACAGATGTTTTCTAATAAAGAGAGATTAGAGTTTTATAGCTTTTAAATGGAGCTCCTCTCCAAACTGAATTGGAAACTTTCTTCACGCGAGTAACAGATTTACAGGAGACTGCAGTGTGCTATGAAGGGTCTCTGCACACAACAGCCACTGAATAACTAATAGGCGGGTATCAAGTGCTTCTCTTCATCTTTACCTGATGTCAGGCCACTTCAGATCCTCGATCAGCAAGACCCGTGCTCACTCCCTGCTGAGGGAGTTTCAAATATCCAATATAGAGATGTGCAGCTACTGTGAAGCTCTGATCTTTATCGGCATGTAGCCTCCAGGCAAACGGCCAAGTTTCTGCCCAAAACTTCTCCCTGTAGTTATGGGGTAAGTCCCCCTCCAGGATCAAGGAAAAAACAAAATCTACTTCTAAATCAGCCAACTCCCATGGAGCTGGACATCACAGATTTTATATTTAAGCTAAAGACACGTAGTTTCCCAGTTTCAGTATATTTCTCAGGAGTGTCTGTCTGGATCAGAGTGTTCACGTAAAAAGGCTTTGTGGATGGGATTTGGGGGAATTATGGGGCAAAGGTGCTCTCTCAAAAGCCTTCAGGACTAAAGTGCTAGATGGAGTCTGAAAGCAAAAATGTCATTCACAGAAATGGCAGTTTCACTGGGTAATTCATGATGACCTAAGTTCATCCCATCTGTCCGTATGGAATGTAGCTGTGATTTTGCCCCAGCATTCAATTTTAGCTATTTGGACTAGACCGTTGGTTTCATGCTTTAGGATGCTTACCTCCTCTGTGCTCACATGTCTGAAGCAGAATAATAACTGCCGTGCTTGGCTTACAAAAAGTTGTGTTCAATGCATATTCTGCTGTACATTTGTACTGATAAAATATCAGGCAAATAATTTTACAAAATTGCTTTGAGCATTACAAATGGATTTGGATTATGCACAATAGTTATATATCATCATGATATGACATTGGCATTTCTGACATGCCAATTTAGGTGTTTTTACGTCTAATTCATTTCAAGGATCTAAGATCAGTTTTTTATTTTTTACCGTGCATACATATATATTTTCATTAATAAATGCTTCATAAATAAATTGAATATAGTCATAAATAAAGATTTATTTTTAAAGGTTCATTTTAAAAAATGTTGACCTTTTACAATTTGCCCATGCACATATTGTACTTCCGAAATAGCAAAACTTAAAGTATCAGAAAATATCTACTCTATAGAAAAGCAAAGGATCACCCAGATCTGCCTGAAACAGCTCATTTATACAAGCCATCACTAAATTTGCGTACAAGTAAAGGTGTAACCTTAAACATCATTGTAGTGTTTTGGACACCACCGCAAACATGTCCAGGCAATAGGTTTTTGGTTTTGCTTGAAGAAAATGACTACAAAAAAGCACATGTCTCCAATGTTTGCTTTCTGAAACCATGGCAGTAAGAAACCAACTTTGCAAGCGTTGAGTGTTTGTCTTATCCTTGTGTTTGTAGCGCATGTTGTTTTGTCAGATCTAGGATTGAATTGATATGGAGATGCTGATACCATGTTATCACCTGTCAGTAACATTGCCTTTAAAACTGATGTTACATGTTACATTACATATATATATAAAACATTTTACATGCTTGTGGTATTCAGCCAATGACAACACACTGGTTAACGGTTGCTTTCCAGGGTGCTGGGCTATCTCAAAATCGACTTGTTTTAGACAGGCAGGGCCAAGAGGAGATATAAAATGTATGATGTATATAAACTAATGCATTCATTTTTTAAGTTTAAACCATGTATTCACTTTGCATTACACCATATAGAATCAATAATATTCGTTTTGGCTCTGTTTCATTAGAACTTTAAGGAGAAAAAAAGTTTAAAAAGAACTAAAAAAAATTTAAAGCAAACAAGAAATGCTAAAATTGGTACTATTTTCTCATTAATTTACAGGGAATAATACTTTGGTAAGAAAGGTTTAAACATGTTTATTTTAAATATCATAACAAAAATCATCATGTTAGTATTATTTTAATGTAAGTTGAAGAGGATTGGGTTTCATGAAAGAGAGTAACGTGAAAAGTAACTTTACACTTTAATTTACAATAGTTCTCCAAATATTTTTTCTCACATCCATAATTCTTGAATTTTAAGATAAAAAAACTTGCTTGGATGGATATGTTTTTGATGCCTGGACTCTATCATCAGGGGTTTAGTGAAATATTAAGCGATTTTTAAATATAATGCCAAAAGTATAAACCTGTATTTAACATTTTGAGCTATATTAAATTACATTTACGCATTAACAGGAAGGTCCGTAAAAAACGTAGTTGATCAGTTTTTACATATATTTTACAGTGTGGTTATGAATACATTCCCTGAAAATTGACCGTTTTGACTTGATATAGCTAGAGTTGCCATAACAAAAAAGAAAATTGACATCTCTTTCACGGATGAATTGGTCTGAGTTTGAGGGGTTCAATGAAAACTTTACCCTTGAACCTTCCACAGTGTCAAGAATGAAACAGGTAATTTAAGGTGCTTTTTCAGTACATTCTCTTGTCGACCACACCAGAGAATTGAATTGCTAAATGATCAGAGAGAAAAATAAATAACCTTATACCATTGTTTGGCTATTCAGACACACAGCAGCCTTTGCTCTTTCTGCAACAAAGTGGCAAATGGTTGAGAGCCATATTGAACAATCTTTGTCAAGTAACAATTGATTCCCAAATATAGCAAACTACAAATGAATTTCAAACGATTAACTCCGGCCTTGCTCAGATACACAGTCAGAGTCAAAATCTGATAAAGATTTGGCATTTCGTTCTCGGTGAACCTTCAGAAATCATGACAAAGCCCTTTTATCTTTGTGATTCATTGGGTTATACATTTAAATTGGGTTTGAAAGGAACGCTCGATTATGCAACGCACTATTGGTTAATTCGGTTTCATCCGTATGGTAATGGGTTACAATGACATTTAACATTAGTTTGAAGCCTATAAAACAGCCGGATGTTTAACGCTCACACTTTATTATCCTTAGAGTGCCGGCCACTTTTGACTTTTCATTAGATGGTGTGTGTGACTGTCCCAGCTGGAAATATGTTAGGCTTTTCAAGAACTGAAACAGCCAAGAAGGATCCAATGCAGTTACTCAAGAGTCTTTTGGCATTTGTGCAGTGCAGCTTTGAATTCGGACGCATCAATGGAAAAAATCTGTTTGGTCCGTGTTCCAGTAGATACACCGCTTTTGTCAGAGTTTTTTGAAGTGTCCAGGGTGTGCCGGCACCCTCAGGCAACTCTCAGTGTCCTATATAACAGAGCGTTATCTTCATGTCATTTTTCTCTTGTGACTTTTCAGACAGTATTGTCTAGAATTCATCGCAGTAGTGACAGAAGCAGTGCTCGCTTACATGCAAAATGCCAGCGCTGTTCAAACCTTTTAGCATTATACTCTGATCCCTAATGTAATGAGCTATTATATATACATAGTTTACAGTGGGTGGTTGAGTGAAGTGCTTTCATTTCAACACTAAGCTTAATGTAAACCCCAACTTCTAGGTATTATACTTTTGTTATTTTCTTAACTTTATTGTTAATAGAGATGCTCATTGCAGGGTGTTAATAGGGAAACTGTACTCTTGGGGTTGGGTTTTGTGTGTGTGTTGAATAATGGAAGGGCAAATTCTGAGAAACACCATTCCATATAAGAGAGGAGTAGTCAATATGCCAATGATATTATTACTGCGAATGATAAACTGATAGTTCACTCAAAATTAAAATGTTGTCATCATTTACTCGATGTCATGTCATTTCAAACCCTTTCAAAGTAAGATATTTTGAAGACTAACCAAACAAAATCAGTATTTGATCTATGTCATGGTTATGGCCATTGTTTGGTTGTCAGCTTTCATACATGTTTAAATTGACAAGAGGTTGTGTAAAGGATGGTTTTTTACTTTTTTATGTGAACTTTCACTATTACAGATTTTATAAAGCATAGTAATCTTTACTTCACTTGTTTAAAAATGTTGATAATTTTTTGATCACTCATTGTCTTTCAAACCTGTATTTTCTTCTGTAGAACACAATGTATCATATGGTATATGTCTTTACTTTTCATACCTCTCTTGTAAGTTTCATTTAAGTAAAATGTGGAGGTTGAAAGCAGCAGCTATCTGCTTAGTAGAGTTCCTCGACCTAAATGCACTTAAAGTATTTGTTTGACCGCTGGCAAATCTCATCCATGCCCGCTGTAAGCTGAACATTGCTTGATCAGGGCTCTTGATTCTGGTTAAACCAGCACTTTGGAAAGCATGCATATTGCACAGGTCCAGGTCCAGTGTTGCCTGCATGTATTTATAAATATATAAATACATCAGTATGGGTTATCGGTTATAATCACAGTCTAAAACTCGATCGGTACTCACTAAACTTGGCCGATCTTCTGAACCAATCTCAAACGATGACGTCAATGCGTTCATGATATCAGGGGGTGTTTGGTAACATCTATGCTATAGCTTTATCAGAAAAAGGTAAACGACGTTCAGAGAACTTACATATTAGATTCAAAAACTTAATGTATCAGAATTGATATGAGTATATATAGGACTCCAGATCGTCCTGACAGTTGCCTTAAACACAAGAATAGTAATTGTATGCTTGTTGGAGGGCTTGCAGTGTAATACCGTACATGCTTTTTAATTAACATTATATACAAACCCTCAGGCAGCAGTGGATTAGTATGTTGCTACATCTAATCCACTCTTGAAAGATTTGCTTTCTAGAACAGCACATCTATCCCAGACTCTCAGAGACCTCAGTCCTTTTTTAAGTGTAGGACACATACGATTTAGTCTTTAGTGTTTGCTTGCTTGTTCATTCTAAATACTCTTTAAGACAAAGAACAAATCCATTAGGTGATAACTGTGACTACCTCATGTCTCAGTAGTCCCACAATGCTGTGATGAATATTGTCTGAAAAATGGCTCAAGCCGGTTTAGACTTGGAAGTTAATTCCAACTGGCTCAATTCTACACGTACATCAGGTAACCTTGAAGCTGTTGTTTATAAAAGGTGTGATGGAGTTGTTAATTGATTAAAAAGTAAATTGCATCAGCTGAAAGGCTAGACCCCATTCAGATGGTTCTTTGCCATAAAAGATATTTCTCAGGTGGGCGAGGCATCATTGAAAGTACAGCTCTGCAAAGCTGATATCTGAATGACGTAAATATCTATAAAAGAAATGTTGATTGAAGGTACAGTCAGTGCACAACTTATGAACCTTAACATTCCTCAATACCAGTCAAAATCTGAGTAGCCGGCAAAATATCATGGTGTTACAGCAAATGCATGAAAACAAATTTGCCTGGGCATTTTGTAAGCTATAGGATGTATTTAAGGTTATTTTATTTAATGTAGTGATGTAGAGCCTTTTAGTTCTGGAAAGCTGAGTACGAATTTACCGGTTGTCATATATGTGGGAGGACCTTTTATCGGCTGATATTACCTTGTTGCCAATATATCTGTATCGGCTAAGCTGCCTCCGTTCTGCCGCCAATATGACCTCGAACATAATGGCAATTTAACGCAGAAATAGTGCTTGGAATGGTGTAATTACTTAGCTTGACCACCAGAGTCAATTGGATTGCGCTGCATTGTTTACTACTAGCAACCAGCCAGCATTTATTTAGTAGGTCTCCGCTATGTTTAACATAAAATTACATACAATTAGATTTTTGTTGAGTGTATGCATTTACATTCATGCAACAGTATTTGATTCAAAAGTGAAAAATGTTATCATCTTCCTCATCTCTCATGAGTTTCATCCGTGCTTTAATGAATTTAAATATAATATTTTCTGATTTTTACTTTGACATTGGCTGATAACACTTCTTCGCTTTTATTATTGGTGTTTTCAGAACCGGGATACAAGTGAAATGAATCATATTGCAGTATGTAGTTGTTGTGATGTGGGAACTACTCAAACGCATATAAAACAGGCATGGTAAGAGATCATGTCCTTACATAACCTGTAAAAATACTGTCTGTAGGATGCCCAGTCAGTGTGCAGTGTTATATACCCATTCATTCACTGTCAAAGCCTTATACTTGATCCAAATCTGTCCAAAGCCCACACATCATTATAACTCTAAGATATCACTGTAGCTATTTTGGTAATGCTGTTGACAGCATCTTGCATTTAAGGCATAATTGGGGAATAGATCCCATTCTGCTCTCAGGCCTTTTCACACTTCATTAAGGTCAATGACCTGATGTCAAATTTACACTTACAACAAATTTCATAAATCTTATTGTTGTTTTGCTTCTTGTTAATATGTGAGCAGAATTAAAAGATGTTGTTAGAGGGTAGGACATAATATTCCTACAGCATGACAGCTGAATGTAATGATTAAAATGTTTTGAAATGATCTTCTTTTGCTTTCCTAGTAAAAGAAGATATTTTGAACAATGTTTGGAACTGGCCGTCATTAACATGCATTAATTTTGTCCTTACAATTGAATTAAATGGGTGCCACGGGAGTTAATAATGACATTGTTTCCATTTTTGGGTGAACTTATTTAATACACAGTTTAACTGAATTTTTATGAAAAACAATTAACACTCCCAAAAAATTATAATTTTAAAACCTTTGAAATGAAGGATGTGACCGTTGGCCGCTATAGAATGTATTGTAAAAACTCATTCTGAACTACAGCATATTATATTCTTTATGCAATGAACAAACTGTTTACTAGAGTATGTTTGGAGCAGAAAATATGGTTTTTGGAGCAGTTTTGTTCCATCTGTTGTATTCTTAAAAGCCCTGTATACTCACAGAGAAGTCCTTCAATGATCCCTTTGGGAAGTGTAGCTATTATGTGACAAACTGAGTAAACAACTAAATTATGTAACATATGAAAGCAATGATGTCAAAGTGGGTGGAGCCCCAAGTCACACCACCCTGCATCTTTATCATCTTGCACCAATGTCAGTAAAGTGTCACCTATATCAGTCTGCCATAGGGGCAGACCCATAATACGCTGTCTATAATGCTTTTTATTATAGGGCTTTCAATACTTTTCTCAGTAGTATTTTTTAGCCTACACATTGCTTCTCGGTATTATAGGGAGAGGCAAAACCCAGTGTTGCAGTCAATCTCTGTTTTCCTTTTAAACAACTTCCTCATTGCTCCAGTCTTCACCGGTCCCTCCATCACTATTTGATGAATGCCGGCCGTGGTCCTGCTAAGCACCACCACAAGTAATTCGTTGAGCAATTTTTTTAAAGGCACAAGCTGGCTTGGCAAAAGCACCAGTGTGAATATAAAAATAACATGTTCAAAATAATAAACAGTAGTATTAACAAATACATGCTACACAGCTAATAATACTAAAACTAATAATATCTTTGTAAATTGAAGAATATTTTGGATGTTAAATGTGACCCTGGTTTTGAAAACAGGCTAAAGTCTATTAATCTATTAAATTTTTTCTATGCTTTCAGTCGTTGATGTGTCGTTTACAATATGGAAATGTTCATATTGCAATATTTATTTTATTCATTTTTTTTTACTTAAAAACTACTTAGTAATTTTTTTTCGTGTTTTAATTGACAAGAGGATGAATAGAGGATACCTGAGTAATTTTTTTTTACTTTTATATAACTTATGAACTGATTTAACAAAGAAAATTTTCTTGACAAAGAAATCCCACATGCTAAAAGAACCCTTCTTTATTTCAGATGTTCGCCACACATCACTGAAATACTATAAAGCTATCTGTCGGCACAAAGATTGGAGCAACCTGAGCTTCTGTGTGTCTCCGTCATACACTTTGTTCAGCTGTAATTTGTGAAGTCTGAAACGTATTTTATGAATCAATCTTTAAAAATATGTTAATTCTTTATGAAAATATTCACCAACTGCATCAAATTGGCATCCCGTGCTCATGGTAGTTTTAGGATACTTGCATGTATTCATTACATAAATTACATTTTTCGCCACTACATATATCGCCTTACTGTCGTGGCCTTGAATTAGTGGAGCGCAAAACTAGTTTATATCAGAGCAGTCTTGCCGAACCCAACTTTTTCAATTTACATCCGAGGGCGAGCCGAAATATAATTCACAAAACATTTTCCCCAGACATTCTATGCAGATTATTAAGGCTGTGAATTCAGCTGATGTCAAAGGCTGAGGTAGATTCTCTGTAAGGTGTCTGTGAGAGCAGGTGTTGTTTACAATGTGGCATTCTGCAGCATGGCCCAAATAAACAGCTGTCAGTAGAAGCACAGAAGGCAGTGCTCATCAGACCTAAACCTCCGATCACTCGTGTTTGCAGAGACCAACAGGGTACGAAATGAAAAACATGACATGCAGAGTGGGACCGATTGAACTCAGAGTGGGAAATGCTCACGCATTTTAATCTTTGAAAAAAGTTTTCTTACTGGCAAGGATGCATTTTGAGAACAACAGTGAGTTACTCTTAGTTAACAATTGCTCAATGCACTTGAAAAAATAACTAAAACTGAACAAAACTAATCTACTGAATAATATTAGTTTTGGGTAATTTTATAATTTACTAATACATTATTTAAATCTATTGTTGCCCCTGTTAACATTTGTAAATGCACAATGAATAAACATGCATAACTGTATCAATATGAACGAACAATAGTTCGAATAGTAGAATAGTTCATTGCTAGCTATGGATGCTCCCATCAGGATTTTTGCCTCTGTTACCGACTTCTGTTCATGGTGATCTACGGATATAGATGACTATCCCTAATGCTTCAAGTTTTTATAACTGATATGTAAGCTGTCAGATCCCAGTTATACTGTAGATGTTGTACTTGTGATTTTTTGTTTATATATATTGTTATATATATAATATATAATGTTACTATTGTTTAACAGAAAATCTCACGTGTTTACATCAACAGTTGAGATCGGTCTGTAAGATCAGTCAAATTTTAGTTTTATTACTAGTTAATACTGATTTTCACTTCTTTACCCGGCCATCCCTATTGTTAGCTAATTTTAGTTACTTTGTAATTTAGTTTACTAGCATTAACATAATACCTTATTGTAAAGGGTTACTAATAAATTTAAAGGTCTAGTTGGTGAAATATAGCGTCATCTAGCAGTGAGGTAAGGCTTTTCTGACACAGGACAAATTTGTTGTCTCGCTTTTGCTTGTTTGACAAATGAAATAACATATTTAATCAACACATGGTGATCAATGTAAGAGGACCGTACATGTATCTAGATAGAAATATCTCATTCTAAGGTAATAAAACATAACAGTTCATCATGTAAGATCTTTATACACCTCTGACGACATAGTATTTTTTTTGCCATTTTGTCATTAGATCATTCACATTGTTATAAATATATATAAAAGTGTATACAAAATGGATCAATCAAAGGTGATGAGTGCACTTTAAGAAAGCCACATTTGCAGAACTAAGTGGATTTGCACAAATTATGATTGTTTCTAAATAGATTTAGCTTTCTTCAGTTTGAATTGGCTTCAAATCTGAAAAGAGTTCTGCGTGTTCCAGAAAGTAATGAACTTTAAGTTTGTAAATTGACTGACTTTAAGTATATAACTTTCAGATCTCTGAGGATCTACAGTTGAATGGCCCCTTGTGCTTTATTCAGTGATTCAGCACCAACAATAGAAAAATATTTCAAAGGGATTCACAGAACATCAATCTCTGCAAAAATCGGTCTTATCTCTGGACGCCGCCGCTGAGGCTTTCATACTCTCTTAATTCTCTACGTGGGAGGTCAATATCTGACAGCTGGCATTACCATATTTTCCACCCAGCCAAGATATAAATAAGCTTGCAGTGTGTAGAACTATCAATTTGTCACAGTTGACTGCCTCCCACCCCTCTGTGTTGTGTTTGTTTGCACCGCAGCTACTCAGGGTGCAAACACTACTGTAATTAATATCTCAGTCTCTGTATGAGCAGACAAAGATACATCTGAGGCCATAGGGTTTGTTCCGGTATGCAGTTACCTAATCGTAAGCTTAACTGGGAGAATGCGGATGTTTTGAGGTAAAACACGGCACAAGAGGCGCTGTGAGTCAGTTTTTGTTTAAATGGCTGGTTGATGAAGTACTTTGTTCAGGTACACAAGAATAAAACTGAATTAAGATCTGTTGCCTGTGCCAAATATATGGAAATTTTAATGAAATTGCTTCTTGTTTCAGTAAAGAATTGGAATTAGTCATTGAATTTATGTAGTTTGTTGTTATTATGTATTGCTATGGACAGTGTATCAATAACACCTACACTTTAAATATGTTACTTCATATTTGAGCTAACATCAATTTATTTGTTTTTGTCCGCTGTTGACTAATACTCTAAAAATACTGTTTTTGTTTGTAATCAACTATTCAGTTAAACAGGGACAAACCCAACCTAGTTGATTTCACCCACCACAATTGAATCATTCGAATTCTCTGCTTTATTCCATTGTATGGACACAAAACCGTAGCAAGTAAATAGGTGCCAGTTACCAACATTCTTCAGAATATCTTCTTTTGCGTTTGTCAGTAATAATTTTCAAAATGACAAAAACAGGTTCAAGTATCTCACAATTTTGGTTTTGGGCTGAACTATCACTTTAAATTCCCTTGTGGTGTAAATATACCGTATCTTAGAAATTGTTTCTATTTGGTTTAAATTTTGGTTATATTTGGTTAAAAAAATTGGCCATTGGTCAACTGCTGTCTAACTACCAAATAAGGATCTAAATTGCATTTAAAAGTCAAAACCCCCTTTAACTTGACATGACGTCTTAAAAATGCGTGTTTATGTATAAAATTAGAACAGTTGTGTTCTATATGAACAGCCCTTTATGCTTTCTATAAATTCTGCTTGTAGACACTTTAAGGCAATACTAATCTCCCATCCTTGGAATCAAACCTTTATTTTACACACTAACTAGATTGCAACAAATAAAAGATCCACATCTATTTCCACTTGAAAGGTTGTTTACTCTTCAGGCAAATGAATTACTTGAATAAACCATACGTCGTTCTAGATAAAAATGTCAAATAACTGCTGAAAAGTAATGAAAAGCCAAATCTATAAATGTGAAGTTTATTTATGAATGTCGACTAATCAACTACATTCTTTCTCTTTTTCTTCAGCCCTGTGAGGAGCCCAACATCCTGCTGGCTTCCCCCAAGCTTCTGCTTCCCTCAGGCAGTCAGCTTCCAGCCAGCACCCCGCTGTCTGTACACCACCAGCTTCAGCTTCTCCAACAGCAGCTCACACAACAACAGCAGCAGACGCAGGTGGCCGTGGCACAGGTACAGATTCACATCACACTCTGAATAAATATTTAATGCATCTGCAGTAATGCAGTAAGGCACCACGATTGTAGTGTCAACACTGTTGTGAGGAAGTCCACCTGTTACTTTTTACTAAAACAAAGCTATTTTGAAGAATGCTTGGAACTTGCATCCATTTTGTGGTCATTCAATAGAAGTGAATGGATACCACTGCGGTTTGATTACCAACACTCTTCCAAATATCTTATTTTGTGTTCTGTGGAAGAAAGTCATACCGGTTTGTTTCATCATTGTCGTAATTTCCCCACCCTCTTGGTATTTCCAACCTGTACGACTTTCTTTCTTTTTGCAGAACTGAGAGAAGATATTTTGAAGAGTGTCTGAAACTGGCGCCCATTCACTTGGTTTTGGATCCATACAATAGTATTGAATGGGTGCCACTGATGTTCTGTTACCACCATTCCTCATAATATATTCTTGTGTGTTCTGCAGAAGAAAGCAATTTGGGTATTTGTCATTATCTATTCATCCTCTTTTTAAGGCAAACCTGTATAACTTTTTCTTCTGCAGAACTGAAAGAAGATTTTTGAAGAATGTTTGTATCTGACACCTATTCACTTGCACTAGTTTCGTGTGCTTATAATAATAGTAAATGGGTGCCACTGTTGTTTGGTTACCAACATTCTTCAAAATATATTTTTGTGTACTGTGGAAGAAAGAAAGTCCTACAGGTTCTACATGACGAGTGTGTAAATGACATAATTTTTGTTTTTGGGTGATCGTAAAAGCTATATATCAACTATAAATAATCAGGATGGACCGAACAAGTTAGTTTCTAAATTCTAGATTCATTTAAAGTTAGTTTTCCTTTATGCAAATTGTTTGATTTGTTTGGGTCAATTGAATTCAAGTGTTGTTTACTCAAGCATAATCGGAAAATGACTGTTTTACATACACATAACATTCCTCTGGTTGAAGAGATGCATGAGCAAATTTTGCTTATGTTGAATTTTGCTAATTGTTATAAAGTACATACTATGTTTTAGTATATTTTGGATACAACTACACTGTCAATTATGTGTTCTCTTGTAGTGCACATAAGTAAATGTCTTGTTTCTAGAAACAAAAGAATTCAATGTCTCCTAGAGCACTTTAAAAACCTCTTGAAGTCTTCCCTCGTTCTAAATGAGCCTTACACTTTTCAATCCACAAATAATGACACATTAACACAGCTCATGGGTGCCTTAATGCATAAACAGCCCAAGGTTTCGTGCATTTTTAATGTTTTCCCTCATTCAGGCTTGTTTGTTTGTTCAGCCTTTAAGAGCCTGCGGTTTACACGCATTAACACACCGAACGTTTGGCAAGAGAAAGCTGTTAATTTTCATATAAGCATAATGCTTAGCTGCGAAGAAGTCTTATATTATGCTTGGAGGACACTTTGCACCCTTCTCAAGTGTGGCAGGGAATAGTGGTTGTACTGTTTTTTTGTGTGATGTGATTAGTATTATTGTTGGAAGAGCATGTCTCCGTGTCACTTTGAAACAGATCTGTGAGCGTCTCGGGGTCAGATCTGTCAGCACCCTGAGAAGCAAGGCCTTCCAGTGCTAAACGGATCATGAAAACAAGAGTACAGGTCATGGCTTTGCTCTTGTTTCTCTGTGATGTTTCTAGTCAGGAAGGAAGAAGAGCTTTGAAGAACGCTATCAAAGCAACACAAGCATTTAAATTTTTGTTTATTAAAATATTTTTGCATGTTTCGTGGTGTCGCCCATCTCCGCTGGGAAAATGATTGGAAGATGAAACAACATGCAAGCTTTTCTGATGTTAGAATTAGTGGGTCTGGAAAATATTGTTTGTGGGAGAATCACGGTTTTTAGCATTTTGGACAGTGTTATCTTTAATCATGCTACTGTAAAAAAAAATATTATTTTGACACTTTAAAGAATTTTATTAGCGGTTTAAATTAGGATTTTGCCTAGAGGAAAATTTTGGGGCATGGTTGCCTCCCAAAGCAAAGTGTCATTATTTACTGATTGTCTTGTGAATATAAACCTGTCTGGCTTTCTTTCTTCCCGGAACACAAAAGAAGATATTTTGAAGATAGTTGGTACAAACACAAAACAAATGAAAGTAAATGGGTCATTCCTGGTCTGGTGGTTAGAGGGCTGGACTTGTAAGAAGAAGCCAGCAGACAATGACTGATGTGTCCTTGAGCAAGACACATTAAGAGACACTTTAAGAGAGACACATATGGCTCTTCCCATTTCCAGTCGACAATGACCAAGCAATGACCTAAGCTTCAGTTCAGAAATATATTTTGTTGCGTCCATGTGCAGATAAAATGATGCCCAGGTCAGAATATAATTATATGGTATGCATCATATGCATTAGAAGAGCAAGTCTGGCTTGTGACATCTCGAGTATTGAGGTCTTTGTTCAAATTCAATTATTGCTTCTGTGTTGAAGAATAAAACCTGCACACAGATGGTTTAAAGAGAAATTATGCACATTTATTTCCAACAAGAATTAGGAGGATAAATGTATCACAACAAATCAAATGTAGTTTAATTTATATTAATTGGAATGCATAAAAACATAATTTTTGAACATTCTATAAAACATAGTTAACATTTTTGGAAAGATGCTGTTGTTGTCTTTAACATATCAATATCAATATTAATATTTGGGAATGTGAGGTGATTGTTTAACAAATAAAGTCTATTTTTTTAATATTTGACCCTGCCTGTGAAAAGCAGGCTAAAGTCGGAAAATCTTATTCTGAGAAAACAAGCATTAAAATTTGATTTTACATTGATATTATGAGTTCAATCTTAGACCGGATCTTACTCAGTCAATATTTAATAAATCAATTTTATAATATCACAAAGCCTTCCCTTGCAGTATGTAGAATGATTTTGTGTATGAAAGAGTAAATCACTAAAAATGGCTTGAGCTTGGTTTTCGCAGTCGGGATCACAAATAAATAAATGTACTTTTACCTCACAAACAGGAGGGTGTAATCATTAACAAAGCATATGTCATTAGAAAAGATATTCTTAAGAAATATTTGAGGACATCTTAAAAAATGCACTTCTTACCACATTCTTACAAACATTCAATCCTTACCACATTCTTACAAACTTCCAATAGTTTATTTTAGGAACAGTTCTATATTTTGTGTAAAGTGCAGTTATTTTAAAATGTGCTTGCTTTAGCCTTGACCTAAGTCTAAAATCATTTTGTTTTTTAAACAAAATGCTTCAAAACCCTTGCGCCCTGGGCCCGTCTTGGGGACTCCTTTTTGAGAACCACTGTTGTAAGCAATTCATTTGAGATTTGGGATTAGAATTGTGA
The DNA here is from genome assembly GCA_033220385.1 of Triplophysa yarkandensis. Lineage (NCBI taxonomy): Eukaryota > Metazoa > Chordata > Actinopteri > Cypriniformes > Nemacheilidae > Triplophysa > Triplophysa yarkandensis. The sequence continues at coordinate 8,204,681 of CM065670.1, read as the reverse complement.
GATTGGGAGTCTTAATGAGGTCCACAAGTGCACTTTTAGTCATGCTTTCTCCTGAAAATACAATGCAATGGCATCAAATGGTTTACAGTTGTTGATGTCATCCCTTAAGCAAATTCTCTATTTTAATATTTAAAGTATAAAATAAACAGAGATTAATATTGTGCAAATATAATTCCAGAGTGACTCTATTTAATTTGTAGTCTTGAAATGGCTGTATTAAGTGTAAACAGTTTATTATTGATTTCCTGACAGTACCGAAACAAACAAGTTTAATGCTATTAAAAGAAAAAGATAATCAAATCATTCAGACCCAATAATAAGTACTACAGACAAATGTCTCAGAGTGAGATATAAAACGATGGCATGATGAAATATTGGTCCTACATACATTCCCGTCTTGCATCCCTCTCAAAAAACATCTTTTGTCATGAGTAGACAGCTCCTTTTTCCCCAAGACAATCATTCTTTTCAAGAAAATGCATACACCCTGCAAACTTGTTGAGTCAAAAATTGATGGAAAGCAGCTGAACCTGAACTAAGCTTTCAGTCTGCGTTTACAGTATGGTAATTTTTTCATTTATTTGTTGCTGCGCTCCTCGACGGCCTGTTCCTGACGGCTCGTTGGCTCTGTTGGGAGAATGCATTGTTCTTACGGACAAGCAATGCGACTGTTAAAGTTGGGGTATCAATCACACAGGACCCCTCGGAGGGAGGCCACTGTCTTTAGGAGCAGGCAGAGAGTGCTCAGATAAGCCACTGGCGGAAATGGGTTCCATCACTTGGTAGAATCTTATAGTTCTTGTGAAGGGCGAATAAGGACATCCTAATCGCTTGAGAATCCACTGTAACCGGTCATTTGTCTTTTGGGACACAGCAGACAGTATTTCATAACCGTGTGTGGCAGCCTGCATCCTTTGTGTGTTGTGTAGAGTTGTTTTATGGTCCAATCTTGTGGGTTTTATTAAGAGATTATCACTATAATAATAATATAATTAAGTCATTCATACTATTACACTGTGAAAAATATTTTGTGTGGTTTAATAAATATGACATAAGTAGATTTATAAAAACATGAAATAGATTTTTTTCAGTGAAAATGTTTAAACAACTGATTAAAAACCCAAAAGTTAATTCTTCTTAAATGTATGAATATTTTTTACGTTAGTATATAATTAAAAAAGTATTTATTTAACAATAATAAATTTGTATTATATACCAATATTTCCTGTGAATTCTACTATTAATATTTGATTAAATCAGATTTGCAAATTTGTCTTACATTTACACAAAATGTAAACTTGTAGTATATATAATATATTTTAAAGCTTTGCAATGTACAATTTTTGTCTAAATTGTTAAAAAAACTGTAAAATGTGGTGTAGACATAACCTCAAAACTGTACAGCCCTGTTACATTATGGTTTCAAGTTTTCTAGGGCAAAGCACCATTTGGTTTTTTAGAAAAGAGGTATTTTGTTCCTTTATCTAGGTTAATTGCTTGCGATAGGTACTTCATTGCGATTTGATGAAATAAACAAGCATGCACACATATATCAAAGTTTTTTTTTCCTGTCTGCTCTGACATTCAGTTAATGCCTTTCAATGACCAAAAACTTGTAATTGCTTTCCTACCAAGTGCAGTTGTCCTTCTTCTGCTGCTGGCTTTAGATCCACTGATAACATCTAGATCTTAAAAACAGTTTAAAAGAAAACAAGATGAAAACATTCTTTTATTGTAGGGGCTTGGTGTATCTTTCAGGATGAGGGTGTTTTTGTGCATCAGAGTTTTCCCAATTTAGCGGATGTGTGTGGTAACTATATGCCAGTTTATCACATTCATCATGCGGCAATCATAAAATCTTAAGGCATAAGTCTGAATTTATCATTTGGGGAAAAAAGTATTTCAAGTTCTTTTAAATGGTTGGCTTTGATGAAATAATGAAATAAAAACAACCAATATGAGCAGGGAATAATGAAAGCATCCCGGAGTAAAGCATCAAGAATCTACAGAAACATTACCTTATTTGATTAATTCTCATTGATTGATTTAACCCCACATAAACCATTGCATTTGTTAGATCTAAGCTAAAGATTTAAAGGGACAGTTGACACCAAAATAAGAACGCTGAACTTTTATGAATCACTCACCCTTAAGTTGTTCCAAACCTGTATACATTTCTTTGTTGAAGAAAAAATAAAGAATGTAAGTCTGAGACTTCTGAGAGAATACACCATTGACTACCTTAATAGAAAAAGTATAGTTTTATTCTATTGGTTCTTATGAACAAAACTTTCACAAGTGGCTCATTTTACTACGTGTAAACATCAAATAACATCATTATAAATGAATTTCATTGTATATTTTAGAGTCACATTCAGTTCGATTTGTTAGGACATTTGGATTTGTTGTGTCCAAGAAACACCTATCAGCTCTTTTACCCACCAGGAAAACATCTCTCAAAAATAAATAAATCTCACGTAATTGTCATAATGTGGGTACGTCCCATCTCTTTCCCAAATATGGGTTTAAACCGCAAACATGTTTCAAGACTAGATTATTCTCTGTCAATAATGTTTGGATATAATTTTTTTCAAACTTGAACTTCAAGAAATTTTGAGGACAGAAGGCTGAACATGTTTTTTCATGTTTCCCATTTATTTTTTAAATGATTCATCATTGCATAATTGAATAAATGTGATTCAAAATGTGTGTCAAAATGTGATTTCACTATGTCTGTAAAGTTCAAAATATTTATTTAACACAAAACTCATTTTACATGATTCCCCAAGTTTGATGCATTTATAAAGCGCGTACCTCCCACTTATGAGTTAAGAGTACATAAATGACTTAAACTTTAAAATGGTCGTGTAAATTTACTATTGCGGTCAAAACACAATTGAAAATGCATTCCTGTAATTTCTTTAAATACTCAGTTTTCCAAAAGATTCAGATGTAATCTTTCAATGGTTCAGTCTTTCAAGCTTCAGTTTTATATAGAATCAAGGCTTCTTCAGCTTCATGTAAAACTTTATATTTTTTGTCTGTTTCCAACAGGTTCATCTGCTTAAGGATCAACTCTCCGCAGAGGCGGCGGCGAGGATCGAGGCCCAGGCTCGGGTTCACCAGCTTCTGTTGCAGAATAAAGACCTGCTGCAGCATATTTCTCTTTTGGTCAAACAGGTTCAGGAGATGGAACTCAAACTGGCTGGAAACGGCTCAAGTGAGTGTGATTTTCTCTCTCTTTAGCAATACGTCACCCTCTTTTCCCCTGTCTGTTCTCTTTCTGGATGTCATCTTTTGCTTCCATACCTTTAAAGCCCTTTGGAACCCAGTAGTTCATTTTAAGTCTGTTCAAAGGATATTGGGTTTTGGGATTTTCTCATAGGCTGTCAACTTTACGGTTGCTATCTTAATACAAGATGGTTATTTTAAAGAAAATTTCAAGCTGTGGGAGATATCGGGGGGTTGGTATATATATTCTGTATGGGATAGACAATATATGGTATAAATTTTATGATTCAATTATCTTTTATTTTATGCTTACTCAGATATCAATGTACAGCATATTTGATAACAATTTAGCTGTTTCGAAGGAGAATTAATGTCACCTTCCTTTTCTTCTGCTGCACTGCATTAAGAAAAAAATTTTACCCTCTGAATAAACATCATGTGTATTACCAGTTCTCTTTTATTTGTCTTTTACTGTCAAACCCCTACCTTCCTCTGGCACGAATCATTTCACTTCCCTATCAAATCTCAATTCTTTCTGTGCTTGTTTTGAAGCTGTTTGTCGTAGAACAGCACCTGTAGAAGTCTCTCAGGTTATGATGGTCATTATAAAGAACGTTCATCCATGACAGTCCCAACTGTCACACTCCAGTCTGCTTGTAAATAGGGGTCTTAAACCTAAAATGGCCTGAATGTGAAAGACAGTTGGTACTCACATAAAGAGCTACTTACAGACTACACATACAACTGTTTTTACAATTTCTAATTCAAAATGTATTTCATAAAGGAAAATAATATATGTTTGTCAACAAATGCTATAATGTTTTTCAAAACTCCAAATCCATATGGTCAAGATTGTTATTTGTACTACTTATGGTCCTTGGATTTGTTAAACCATTTAAAGCAAAGTTATGTACCGGCATATAAAAAGTTGGAACTTTACAATTAACATAATTTACTCATATTGAAGTTGTTTCAATCCTGAATGCATTTTTGTTTGTTGAGCAAGATAATTTGAAAAATGTTTGGAACCAAACAGTTCAGGGACACTTTTGATTGCTATAGTAGGAAAATCTAATATGGTAGTCAGTGGTACTCCAGTTTCATGCGTTCTTCAAAATATATTTTGTGTTCTGCCCCAGTGACTACCAGAGTAGGAGAAATTACTTTATAATTAATTGTGGGGTTTTTAAGGGGGTACTATTGACCAGCTGTGTAATTTATCCTACTATGGTAGTCAAAGGGATACAAGAACCATTTGTTTACAAGCATACAAGTCCTTTGTCTGTGTTCTAGCAAATAAAATATGAATATTACTTCTCTTTTTCTTTGACATTGTCTTTGTACATGCCTGATTCTTAAACATTTTACTCTCTTACCAGTGGGATCTCAAGACAGTCTATTGGAAATCACCTTCCGTGCCAATGTGCCCCCCGTGCTGTGTGACCCCACCACCCCGAGACCAGAGGATGGCATCCTTCCTCCAATGAACGACGGGATGCAGCTGTCCCTCCCACTGGGCAGTCCTATAGGTAGGGACCAGTGCTTGGTCAAGTTTGAGTGTTTTCGCTTTCTACCGGGACCGCCCCAACAGGAGCTGAGCCCAGACCCTTCGTCCCAAGATGCCTCGCCCTCATCAAGCGATGAACTCCTGGGCAGCCTGGAGCTGCTTAGGTTCCGCGAGTCGGGAATCGCCTCCGAGTACGAGTCGAACACGGATGACAGCGATGAAAGCTGGGGACCACAAGATGAGAGCACCCTGCGTCTGCTCAATGTGCTTAACAAGCACGGACCCTCTGACTGCTTGGATGATGAAATTGCTGTTTAGTGTGCTTTTTGGGGGGCTTGATGTTTCTCTGAAGGTACTTTGAAGTCTATTCACTGCTATTTCATACTGCTGGTAATTCTGGGAGACCAAGATGACTTTAACCCTTTAGTGGTTGATTTGTTTATTACATCATGAAGAGAAAACTGTGCCAAAGCATTGAAAATGTTGTCTCTACTTCAAATTATAAGGACACATACAGATGTCAGATTTTTCTCGATACTGTCCGATCTCTAACGGGACGTTCACAAACATAATTTTTTAAGCATGATCCCAGAAGTGATACAATTTGTCACTCGAAGAAATTCAATCCTGCTTAAAATCGCAATTCTGTACAGAAAAGAGTGAATAAAGCATTACAGGGTGTATAATTGTTCCAGAAAAATTACATTTATAACTTACCAAACATATTTTTTTATTATATGTCTAAAAATAGGCGGAAGGAATACAAAATCTAAATTTCTTGTAATAATGTTAACTTCTTAATCTGGCCCATGAGAGAAGGTTTTGTATAGGACTACATGAATCAAATCACCTCGTTATGTGTGCTTCACTCCTATTGGTCGTTGTTGTTCATGTCGCTTCCCATTATCTAAAAAATTCTTAATAAGTTATAGAATATATCATCATTAGTTGCTTGTAAATCACTGCATATGTAAACGTCCATTCAAAATCTACATTATTGGTTTAAAGTTTATGATCACTGGACCTTAATTGTTTTTATTGATCTTGAATCTTTTAGTCTGAATGTAAGAAAAGCATACTGTTTAGTTTATGGGTACTGTTCTGGTAAAAACTCTCTGCCTATTGATAATGCCCCTTTCCGTTAACAGAAAAGAACAAACAGATTCAAGTGTAACACATAATTCAATGTAATTTAGACTTGAGAGGTGGAGTTGGGGATGCAAGAGGGTAAGTTTTTCCTGGGCAACAGCATGTCCTGCTGATAGCTGTATTTTAAACAGAAGCGGTGACTGCATCTTATTTTTTCTAGAGATATAAGCTTTACTCATTTGACCTGCCAGAACTAATACTTTAGCATATAGATATTCTTGACTTTGTCAAATTGATTACTTGGACCAAATAAAAGTAACCACTAAAGAGTCCAGCATAGATGAAGATTAATTATATTAGGTTTAAAAAGCTTCCCAGATTGAGACCTCATGAAGCTGGCTTGTAAAATGCCATATGTACTATTTAGCAAATTATAGGCAAATGGGGAATGCTTAAAATCACATCATTCCCAAGGTTCCAGTTGTGTATTTCCTTGGTTTTGAAAGGTTTGCGTAAATTCTAAAATCTAAAACTAGTAAGTGATCCTAAACTTTTGACCAGTAGGATACAGAGTAGTAAATCTATACACATTTTGTACATTCTGTAATATTTATCACATTAATGGTATAGTCGTGGATTAAAACAGGTTCTGATGTGCACTTTCATTAGAAGCGCTACCGATACAGAAAATGTTTCAGCTTTTATTTGTTTCAGCATGCGTGGAAGATCAGACTCTTAATGAAATGACTGGACGGAGGACACTAAGCTAATTATACCCTAAGGGTAACAAGGCGTCTAAGATGTCAGATCTTTACTAACACAGACTCCAATTAGTTTGCCATGTCAAGGTTTTCAAAGCCCACATCCTTTATGTATTCTTTTGAGAAACACACAAGCTTGTATGTGTACACGCCAGCTTTGACTGCTTCACTTTATTGTACAACGTACTTTGCTTTCTCACTGTTTTGTGCTTGTGAAAAGTGAATTTTCCATTGTCCTGTATCTCTTATAAACTACTCGCCTCTGAACTCTCCTTTCTTATTTTCCTCTTGCTCTCTGGGCACTCGGAGTCATTCAAAACCAGACAAGTGCCCACAATTATATTGGTAATAATAGGGGAGGTAAGTAAATCTTCCCACGCAGAACATTGAAAGCACACTCTGAATTTGTGTCATTATCAAACATTTGTATTTGTCGCCATTTACACAGTTACAAGATGTACACGAATGAAAGGTGAAGTAAATCTCACCGTGGCAAAAAAATGTTCCCAGAGCTTTTAATATTGTCTCTAATGATGGATTCATGACCGGTAGTGTATTCTTTGAAAAGGTCTTGAGGCTAGGACCCAGCTGTGGGCTTTGTTTCGATGTCCTCCACGGAGAAATGTTTTGATATCTGAACACAGTAAGACCAGTCAATCAAAGCTGCTATTCTGTTTCTTTCAAGGACATGAAATGTGGGTCTTTGTTAAGATATGCATTACTATGACTACAGATGTAAGTCATCTGGTTTGTGTGCCATGAACCATTACTCAAATTCTGTGGTTTGTCGAGGCGTGCTGCCTTTTTATGACGAATCAAGATGTTTTTTTCTAAGACATATAGTCTTCTTTTGAGATCTAGGCTATTACAAGTCACTAATATAGGTGCAAAAATATGGTGTTGTTTTCACACCAGATGAAAATCAAGAGATTTGCGAAAAGATGCAAACTGGCGGCATAATCGTCCTCTGCGCAAGATGAAATATTTGAACTTCAGAGAGAAATTTGTAGAGAGCTCATTGATGTCCACTGTTTGAAGGGAAACGGACTCTTCATGTCACATGAAGTTTTTTCTCTCGAGCAAGAACTTCCAAAGCGCATTGAATGTGATTGATGGAGGTTGTGTGAACATGGAATTGAAAAAGTCAAACGGTTTTTAACAGTACATGCATTTTCAGAATATAAGACTTTTCTTCACTGTTTTTCTTAAAGTTACATCCAGAAAAGTACAGTTTTTCTTTAGAAGTGATCGGACTTGCAGATTTCACTATGGCCTTTGTTATATAGCCTTTAAACACACTAACTACATTACATAAATTTCCCTATGTCACTGCATGTTGCTGCGTATGTGTTGCTTGGCAACGGTTTTGTTGTTTCCGTTTCTTTAGAAAAGAAATTGTTTAAGAAAATTTCGTATCATTCATTTTATTTGATACACGTGTTTTATTTTATGAAACCTTTATGCATATATATGGATAACATAACAACTTCAAGACACTGCCATGGAAACCAAATAAAATATATTACAGCAAATGAGGGGATGAACTAAATTTTAACCAATTCTAGCAACTGAGCTACAGAAGCACTGTTTTTATATTTATGTAATAATTAAAGTTTACTAACTACAGGATGAAAAAAAATGGTTGTTGAGTAAATGTACAGAAGATAAAACACCATGAGCTTATCTGGGATTACATAGAAAATGGAAGCACTTAAAAGACGACACACAAGGCTGCTTTAAGAAATAGAAATTGACGGTTAAACACATGCAGAGCTAGCACAGAGATGACTGCATGAACCACTGTGAAAGTTAAGGATGTTTTAGAGCGTCGCTGTATCATCTCTGCGCTCAGGGAAACAGGCGGCTGTCGAACTGCTTTCACCTGCAGCAAAATAGAAATTGCACAAGAATATAACATCTCATTTTAGTACAGCCACCACTTCGGAGACAAGCTGGGAGAAACTTGCTTGCCTCTGAATTAAAAGCTTATTCTCAAGCCCACCCGCTTGTGTCAGAAATGGATCCTTTTGAATATAAAGCTTTTAGCAAAATTCTTACTGCTTTAGCTACAGAGCCACTTAGTGGTTTTGTATGTTTGACTTCATCCTTTGTAGAAGTTTTAGAGGTGGCAAACTTTTAAGATTGAGACCAGAAATGATTAACATGACTGTAGTGAATTATTTAAATAGTTAACCCAAAAATTTAAATTCTTTTATCAATTACTAACCCTCATGTCATATCAAACCTGTACTTTCTTCTGCAGACTACGACAGAAGTTATTTTGTAGAGTGTTGGAAACTAATTGGCCCCATTGCCTAGAATTGTATTGAAACAAAACCACCGAGACATTTCTTTAAATATTTCCCTGGTAGAGAGAGTCACACAGGTTTCGGATTGCGTCATTATGGATTTTTTTTAGGTGGGAGTTTAACTGTGGCTTTAATAGTGCTTTGATTAATGTATTTCAAAAAAGTTTTAGTCTTTCTGAAGGATAACGGGAACACAGTAATAGATATTTATTTTTTCAGTTGGAATAAGTGGGATTCTTTCTATGATCTTCCAAAAACCTTTAATCAAAGTTTACTCCACTGGATTTTATGTGTGTAATCCAAACCAGTAAATGTTAAAAAGGTCCATTCAGTTCTGTTGATTTTATATCTCAGAATGGTTTGATATCATGATTTTTAAATACTATTTTACAAACACAAATAATCCAAATACATTTTTCATAAATGCCGTTATGCACCATTGAATCTTACAGGTTTCAATGGATAAGCTGATAAAATGGATAACCTGTCATAATCTTATAACACTATATGCTGGAAACAAATACATTTATTGCATCAGATATCTAAATTTCATGCCTGTTCCTGCTTGATGTGTGATTAAATATTTATTTAAGATCGTACAAAAATTGGGGCACACAACCAGCCTATTTTTCCAGTTTTACTTGGTTTGTACGATTTTTTTCTCCAGTGGCTGTGTAATTCTCGACTCACACCAGCCCATCTATATTTTATGTTTTCATTGTCAATACAATCTTACAATTAATGTCAAACCAAACCTGAACAAAGATTGCTATTTATCATATTTCAGCAAAAATCCAATTTTTGGAAATCTATTTTGGTGCACTGCTGTCTGCATACAAATATCATCCATATTTTGGGTGCTGCTGTTGTTGTTCTGTTGCTCTGGAGGTCTATTCCCTTTTGTACCCTTTTTTCTTTATCCTTCTGTATGCACTTTATCTGTAATACTCGCGGAGGAGGAGAACAACAAGAAGATAAAGGTTTCTTGCTTATGAAGTTCACCAACCTTTATCTTGAAAAATGTTATTTTATGAAACTAAAGGAGAAAAGTGTTAAGATGGATGTAAATCCAGTCCTCAATTGTGATAACGCTGATAAATGTAGATCACGTGGTTTAAATGCATCACAATTTGCACACACTTCACCTTAACCCTTTTATGACTTGCCTGAATGAATTTCCTTTATTTCCCATCCCCCAGCGCAAATTTTTAAAAGATTAATGTCGGAAAGAGGGATCGCATAAAATATTGATATTTGACCCATCTTCCGCTGACCAAACACCTGCTAGGTCAACTATGTTGCAAATAATGGGTTAAAACTGTTTAATTTATTTATGTATACTAGAATAGAAGATATTTGGAGAAATGTCCCAGTAGCTTTGAATTCATACAAGGGAAATCAATGGAGGCCTATTTTGCTTGGTTACCTACATTTCAAAATATCTTATTTTGTGTTTTGCAGAAGAAAGATAGTAATACAGGTCTTCATCATGTCATTACATGATGGTGATTAAATATAGATAGATCATCACTGTAGAAGGTAATTGTAGAAAGTACTATTTTGAAAAAGGAATGAACACACAATATGACTTAGTGTAATAATTTGTAATTTCTGTCAAATTTAAATTTGTTTTACGCCATTTTCACATTGTCAAAATGAACATGACTCATTAAGTATTTCATTTATGAAAAAATTCAAAACTCACAATTCCCAGAGAGTATTTTAATACTGATTCATTCTAATTCTCTCTTGGAATAAATCAAAGCTATTGAACTCAGGTCCCTGCGGTCAAATGTTCTAAAGAGTTTCAACCCTAATTTAGTGTTTTTAAATAACCCGAAAGACATTTTTTAGCTTGTGTTTGCAGGTTTTATGAGGACTGCAGTGGAATTTTACCCTATATGCAACTGTGGATTTAATCCCATGTTCAGTCTTATAAAGGTTATGTTCATTCTACAACCTGATTGAGCATCCTTGAGCTACTATTGCATGATCCCTTCTTTCATTGTTTTTAACATGACAAATGGTTTAATCACCACCCAGTTTATCCAGGAAATAGTGGGGTCTATAAAGATGTAAGCCAAGATAGGAGTTCAAGGTGTTAAATTGAATGGGTAAAGCAAGTGTGATGCCGCTGCAATAATTGACCTGTATATAGAAGAGGCTGGTTGTCTTGATATTGCCAGGAGAGCTGGATAACAGAATATCATGTGATGTTCAGCATCACTGCACTTATTTCCCCTGTGTCATTTATTGCTGTCCATTGTGGTTTTTATGGTTCAGCTGTGGTTTATCCACATCAAGTTTTCCTTATTGTTTTCTAATAGGTTCACGTATTTCCATTCTGTGGCAGTAATCTTAGCCTTAACTTGTACGTTAAACAGCTCAAATGTCTATGTTTTCCTCTCAATGGCTGTACAACATTTGGTCTAGAGGTTTCATTGCTCATAAAGATGCCTGGAATAGCACCGTGTTGGATACCCTGCTTGCGTTTGCTAGTTTGATGGAGTCTCAGTGTGGTATTTTAAACTGATGCCTGGAGCTACATGTCTGTGATGGAGCCCAGCCCTCTGGAGAAAGTCCAAAATTGATGAACTGTGCTTAATGGCTAAAATTGGAACTTTGAAGATTTGCTAAATGTCTCCTATCTCTTCTTCTCATTTGCAAAACAAGTCACACTTAGACATTCTCCTGACTCATGGATTAAAGTTGGCTTCATTTAGATTAGGCTGAACATGGATTTGTTTTATGTTCCCTTTAAGAGAATGTGAAATGGATATTATATTCATAGTATGATACAGAAACATTTGGATTTGTGTATGATGCATTAAAGGGATAGTTTGCCTAAAAGTAATAACTCTATAATCATTTATTCTCCCTCATAATGTTGAAAACATGAATGTTGTTCTTTCATCTGTGGAATACAGAAGAAGATATTTTGAGAAATGTCTCAGCGGTTTTGTGTCCATGCAATGGATTTCACATTGGTCGTTGTTGTTTGATTATTAACATTCTACAAAATATAAAGAATCCAAATATAATGAAGATATTTTGACGAACGTTGGTAACAAGGACTAATGGTCCATATTGACATGCATTGGTTTAGTGTCCATTCAGTAAAAGTCAATGGGAACCCTGGTTGTGATCAGTGATATTCTTCTTTTGTGTTCAGCAGAAGATAGAATGACATTATTGTATAGGAAACAATGAGAAATAAAAAGGTAAGCAAATTTTTCACTTAGATTTAACTAATCAAATTAAATGATTTATGTCATAATTGACCCGAAATAGAAATTCTGTCATCATTCATTCAGCACCATGTGGGTTAAAATGGGAATTTTGTTCTTCCTTCTTTGTGTTTAAAGAATGTTGGCGATCAAAAACAAGTTGTCCCTCAGATTTTATTGTAAAGACCAATTCATTTAAATGGAGACCTTCTTCAAAGTATCTTTTTTTGTGTTCTGCCTGTGTTCATTTACATGTCAAGAGGGTTAAAAAATGATGACCCACATTTTATTTTGGTGTCTAGTAGCACTATGAAAAAAAGTACTTCCATTTTAGTGACAAGTCTTAACTATTCATTTAGTTCCTTCTTTGTTTCCTACAGCTTTCTATCTTCTGCAGAGCACAAATGAAGCTTTTTTGAAGAATGTTTGTATTATAAAAGTGGTCATATTGGTGGGAACTACCCATTCAATTATTATTTCTGATTTTACAGACCAGATAAAAAAAACATATTGACACAGTTTGTTATATTTATGCAATTGCGAGACGTGTTCGTGCGAAACATTCCCTAAGATTCAAAACTATGACCTTGATGTTGTTGGCACTATGCTCTACTTGATACTCGGAAGCCTATTGTCCATCAGTGAACTTTATATGGTTGTATTGACATCCTTTATGAGATCAATAATTTCACCGATGCAATATAATGAATCCAGTACAATCGACAGCGTCCTTCGGTTTCTCTCCCGAGCATTCGCTAGAGCGGTACATGGTGCTTGTTTGAAGCTTCTGGTAATATTAATTCTGTCTGATGACGCATGTGTTTAAGATCAATGGTGTGATTGCTTAATGCTTTTCTTTTTTCCCAATGGTGTGCCTGCAAAAGAAAGGCATACCAGTCTGAATCGGTAAGTTGAAGGTTTTTTGTCATCCATTTTCTTGATTTCCATGACAACAAGATGCTGCTGGCATACAGATTTGCCTCATTCATCTATTTGCCCAGCATGCCAAGACAAGATGATGTCAACTTTAAAATAACTTGCCTTTGTCAAATGTTTGTGTTGAAAGCCTCTTGAGTCTCATGTATGTTCTAAACAATTTGCTTGTCATCAGGGGAGAAACTTACAGACAAATATAAAATCTCTTCTCTGTGTGAGCAAGAGTTAAACTGTCTTAAGATGAAATCAAATTTTTTTTACCTTCTTTGTTGTCAGTCTCCTTATGAAAGGTAAAAGTTTGTATTTCTACGATTAATATTATTTAAATCAATATTTTTATTTTTATTTATATACATAATTTATATTTTTGTTAATTGCTTGTCTGTATGACTTTCTTTCGTCTGCAGAACACAAAAGTAGTGTTCTTGAAGAATGTTGGTTGCCTAAATGTAGTGGCACCCATTCACTTCCATGGAAGCGTATGGGTGCAAATTCCCAACATTCTTCAATCTTCTTTTGTGTTCTGTAGAAGAGAGGAAGTCATACAGGTTTAAAATGACAAAGGATTAGTAAATGAAGAAACACTTTAAAAGGAACAATTAAAGAATCTTGTCTTTATTTGTTGTACTTATCTTTTAAGTATTTGTTTTGGAAATCTGAAAGCATTTTTTTTTTCATTCTATCACTTTGAATGGGGACTGAGGTATTCTCTCTTTAAAAAGTGTTCCATGCGACTTTTTTTCTAAATTCCAGGGAATCTTGTTAAAGACAGACAATTATTGTACATATTAGTACTTGGCTAACCTTGACCTTCACTTTAAGGCTCTTTGTTGCAAGCATTAATGTCGTCCGCTTTGCAAACAAATCATTCTTAAAGTCAATTTTTTTTCTGCAAATAGTTGCTTTAGATGGTCAGAATGACTAATTCACAAACAGCTGTTGTATCAGAAGACTTGAAATATAGCATTATACAAAATGAAATTTTTGTGATTGTTTCATGGATGTTTGGTGCAGTTTTTAAACCAGTCTTTTTTCATTTATATTGCATGATTTTTGTATTTTGTGTTGCACAGATAAAGAAAGACATGGTACTAAAATGACTTTCCAGTGTATATATTTTGGTTAGATTGTTGCTTTAACAACGTGTTTAGATGTATACAATAAATCATGTTTTCTTTGTCACTTGTATGCTATCCATGAAATAATGGTTCTGAGGTAAGAACAACTGTAAGACTGTTCTACTAGAAAAATCTTCAAGTTTTTTTTTGTGTCATTGTGATGTTTTTGCATGTGATGTGTCCATTGTTCATCATTCAATCTATACAATCAGAATTACATTTACATTTATGCATTTGGATGATGCTTTTGTTCAAAGCAACCTACATTGCATTATACTTTACATTTTGAATGTTTTATTCTATCAGAATTGTTAAATAAATCTGTGTATTTTACTGTACCACTATAATTATAAGCATGTACAAATGCTGCTGAAGAGCAATGAGCTCAGTCTATTGCATGGAACTGAGACTACACAATATAATATAATGCACTAATGCTTTTACCTAGTTTCAAGTTCAGTTTGTCTGACCATCTTTTGTTTTCTTTTAGTGGACCAAAGCATGTTCGAGAACTCAAACGCTGCCGAACAATCAAAGCAGAATTCTCGCGCTGTCACTCCAGCGGGCTCTGCAGACACATCTGCCCTTTCAGCGTCAAAAACAGGGGGTAGCCAACACCTTAAAAATGCTTTCAACTTGGGCAAAGCCATGGGGGCAAGAGTCAATGACTTGCTGCGAAGAAAAGATTCCAACAGCTTCGGAGACATCGGGGTGACAGAGGTCAATAAGAACGTGGAGACAGTGTGGTCCAGCCTGACAGAGATGGGTCTGAGCTCAACGGGAAACAGGTAGATTTGACATCAACTAACACAGCCATTGAGACACATGGTCTGTTCTAGAGTTATTATATGTGCTTTAACTTCCTTTTAAAAAAATTTAATTTACCCCAAAAAGGAAAATAATGTTACCATTTACTTACCCTTTTGAACTTTGAAACATAAGAATTTCATTCCTTTTCAAAACACAAAAGAAGATATGTTGCTAAAAGAAAATGATTGTTTTAAGTTAGCAACATTCTTCAAAATATTTTATTTTGTGTTATGCAAAAAAACGTCATACCAGTTTAAAATGAAAAGGGGTGAGTAGATAATGCGGTAATTTTATTAGGGGCTATGTTTCCATAAAGATTTTGAGACTATAGCAAACTAAATATTTTTATGGAAAATCTTTTTGTATGTTCCAGCAGTAAATGTTAAAACAAGAAAACTGTCTTTTAACTCTTAAAGTATGTGAGTACCTGGCCATGAATTACTTCTCAGATTTGATTGACATCTTGATTGACAACATGGACTGTACGACTATCTTTCTTTTGCAGAACACAAAAAAGATATTTTAAATGATGCTGCTAAAAGAAAATGGTTGGACTTGTATTAGCAACATTCTTCAAAATATCTAATTTGTGTTCTTGAAAAGATAGAAGGTCATACAGGTATAAAATGAAAAGGAGTGATTAGATGATGAAATCTTTTCATTTTAGGGTGATCTATCCCTCAAAAATATAGAAATCAATAGTTGTCATTTTTTTCCAAAATGCATTTCATATAAGCATACATTTTTAATGTTTGCCTTACATGAGAACAAAGCCTAAAGGGGATTGGATATATAATCATTGATCTATTCTCTACATGTCGTCATTCACAATCATATTCCAGTTCATATCATCTCCTCCAGCAGAGAATGTGAAAACAAGAGAGATGTCTTTGAACTCTTATCGTGTGTGAAAGCTGTGAGTAACTGCTCAGTTTTGATTGACATCCCTTTGAGAGAAAAGAATCTTTCTGACAGCCATGCACAGCAACCAATATCATCACCATCAGAAAATTTCCATGACAACACATTTGAGTCCATGTTTATGCTTTACATCAGGCAAACTGTTAAAGGTTTGGTTTAATTGGCTAAACCTTTTAAATTTGTTTATTTAGACTTGCATATTAGGGATGTAACGATATCCAAACCGAATGGTCTGCGATATCGGAACCAGGACACTCCAAATCTGTACCGTGAACCCCTGCCCCATCCATTACAAGATACATCTGTGCGTGATGAGTGGACTTTCCTGGGGCAGGGTTGAACATAGCTGAAATATTAATGCAACAACTATATTCACACTCAATAATGTGAGCACAGCGCATTGTACAGATGTTGTTGTCTGGTGTTGGTGTTCTCCACACGGCCGATAAAGTGGAAGATATAAACTGACCCAGCAGAGGATTCTTTATGGCTCTCATCAGAATTCATATCTCTAGCTGACTAAGTGCAAATTCCACTGCCATAAAATAATAAATGATGTGCATTTACAAAAGTTCAACTCTCTATCATCTCGAGTAAAGCTGTTATCATTAGACAGGTACGTGACATTCTTGAGGATATTTTCTAGTTAGAGTGCCCATTGAGTTCTTTATCACATTTTCAAAATCAGTTTTCAATGACTCTGAGAGTCTTGTATGGCTAAAAGAGCCGGTGAAATCCTTGTGTTCAGCTACTGTTTTTAACTCTGTCCAAAAAAATTTCAAGTTTTAACATTGAATATCAATAATTTAGTTGTCTGTTCTGCATTTGAAACCTGTTCCAAATATTGTTAGTAATTTTATATCTGGTATTGCTAACTATCCCTTAAAGTGATAGTTTACCAAATATATTACAATTCTGTCATGATTTACTGACCCTTTTGTCATTTCCAACCTTACTTTTGCAGAATACAAATTTAAGTTATTTTGAGGAATTTTGGTGAACAAAAACCAAAATTGTTCCAATTGGTTCCAATTTACTTCTATTGCATGAGGACCGATTGTAATGGGGACCATTGTTTTTTGTTACAAATGTTCGTAATCAAACAATCAAACCAATAATGCATTTCTCAAAATATTTATTCTATGAAAAAGTCATACATAGAGTTTTAACGACTTAGAAACAATTCTGCTATCCTTTTAAGAAGTCAAACTATACCTTTAGTATTAAAATATATTTAATTTCACATCAAATTTCAGTGGAAAAAAATAGATTTGTTTTATATATATTTTATTTTCAATTTAATTTCTCTAATGCGTTTTTGTTTTGTCTTTCACCTTTATGAAAACACACAATCATCTAAACCTTTTTCTCACACATACAGTCACATCTCTCTGGACTCCTTCCCTCGGCTCGATCCCCCACCTCCCACCGGGAAAAAACGCCTCCCACGAGCTCTGAAAACCACCCAGGACATGATGATATCTTCTGACCCTGTGGTAGCCTCCCCTGAATCGTCCTTCATCTCTTCACCCGACAAAACTCCTCTCATCTCCAAAGATAAATCTGAATCAGGCCCGAAGGAGCCCAACCTAGAAAAACCTTCAAAACTCGATGACAGCAACGACCACCAGATGGAACAGAATCCCAGTTTGGAGCTAAAAAATGAGCCTGCGGCTGTAATGATAAATGACTTAAAAGAAAGAAACGCTGAAGAAGGAGATCAGTCACAGCTGTTACGATCAGTTCCAGATCTCATACACAAGGAAAATCTGGACTCAAAACAGAAGCTCGCCGCCTCGGATATGAGAATGGCCTCTACCCCGTGTCCGGGAAAAGGGGGGTGCCGTATCAGCGTTGGGGAGGATCTGATGGGAAATGGCGCAGTGGATTACCGGACCCTCAGTATGGAGAATGAGGAATCCCACCCTGATCTGCTCTCATTTGAATAACATGGATTAACATGTTAGTTTAAGTTTTAAAATGTGATAGTTCAGCCAAAAATGAAAATTCTGTCATGTACATGTTGTCATTTCAAACCTGTATGACTTTTTTTACACAAATGATATTTTGAAGAATGTCGGGCATCCGTTCAATTGCATTGTTTTTTTTTGCCATACAATACAATTAAAAGGTGCCACTGCTGTCCGTTTCCAACTCTCTTCTAAATATCTTAGTTTATATCCTGCATCATACAGGTTTGAATGACTTGGGCGAGATTTTTTGGGGGGGTCAATGGTCTCCATATTATAAATACTCTAAAACCATCCATTTTAAATATATTTTAAATAATTTTACTGCCTTTGAATTTGTCCAAAAAAAACACTTGTACATTTCATAGTTTGTATCCATAGTGAAGAACCACTGATTTTATAGCTATACTTATGAAAATAATGATTCACCTTTTTTTATCGTAGTACAGTCGATTGTTTGATGTGTTCGAGGACCTGTACAACAAACACACAAATCCATTAACAGAAACCAAAGTCAATATTATACTAAGCTGCTAAACCTCCAAAGCTGCTGAATCTTTGCAGTCAGCCAGCAGCATTTCCTCTCTTATTTGTTTTTGTAGAGCAGGACACTATAGGTTACCCTTTAGTTTACTACATGTGTCATGACCAAGTCTTTTAGAATTATTCTTCGACCTCATAACCACCGCAAGCAAAACTCACTTGAAGCTTTATGCACGTGAGGCTAGCCGTCCGAAAAGCTCCCTTATTGTTTTGACTGAGAAATTTTTCCTTTAAAGGGACATCGTGACCTCTAGATAAAAGTCACGGCAAAATATAATCAGCTTTTCTTTGCTAGAAGCGCCATGGCGATAATCGTCAAGGTGATGATGGCTCGGGGAATGTCAGTAATGAGTTTGGGTCAACGTGAAGGTATGCAGAAGGGATCTGATATTGGCTGGAATGCCATAACTCAACACTAATCTCAATTCTTGCTCTGTTGTTTGTGTAGACAGCCTGACTCCAGTGTCATTCTCTCAGGGGTGCTCTTTATCCCAGATGATGTTTTCTCTCTGGTCCACAGCAAAAAATTAAGCTATTTACACTGTAATTATACATAGAAATATATTGCCGCACTACTAATGCATATATGTCATAGTAGGTTTGAAAGGTTATTGAAGGTTTGTGCAGGTTAATGTGGGTACAAAACCTCAATTGTATGATGTTTTGACATCATAGTATGTGCAGATGCTTTATGAATGTCTTTTAGGACTATACACTACTATTGTGATACAGTATGTGTTTTATGTATTATATATAAAGCATAATGATTTTTTTCTTGTATGGGATAGTATGAACACTAAATGAGCTTAATTTTTAGAGCAAAATAGATATTTTTTGGACCACTGATGCTTCTAGATCACAGATATGAAGAGTATTTAATCGAATCTTCTATGATGCCTGCTGTATGTGTACATGTGGTGGGAAGAAATATTGTTAAAAAAGATTTTTATCCTGCAAATTGTTTTTAGATTCTGTTTAAGAAGGTTGAGAAGATTCTGTATGATTCTCTACGTTTCATCATTTTTAGAAAAAAAAAAGGAAAAATATGAAGGAAAAATGAGTGTTGAAGGAAACTGTATATGAAGGTTTTATGAGTGCAATGAATGTATTAAGGCATATCAAATGATCAAGCTGGCTATATTCAAGTGGGTTTTCATTCTGCACATTATGTCTATTTGTGACACTTTGGGTCGTGGTGCCTGCATCATCAATAAATGGTTTTATGCAACTTTAATTTATTTTTCTTTCAAGGCAATTCGTTCAAAATAATTTACAGGGTCAGTGCCCTTTTTAAACACAACAACAAAAAAGCTTCGATGTAATTTCAGAGATTCTCATGGGATTGAGCCTGCAAGCTTTTGCACTGATAGCACTTGTTTTTAATTATTGGGCTACAATTCACTGAGGGTCTGTGTCTTCATCAAATATATCAAACCTAAATTACTTATAGCCTCTATTGTTGTTCATTTTAACCACACAATAAATTATGAGTCTGTAGTGAAAGAATAGAGAAACTACATTGCATATTTTATACCAAATTGTGCCCTTTTTAATATGTAAAATCATTTTTTTAGTTTTATTATAATTATAATAATAAAAATAGTAATATAGATAGTCAATTTCTTTACCAATGATGATAGCAAATTATTTAGAGGGATTTCTGCCAAAACAGCTAGTGTAAAAAAGCATTAATATTTAATTTCTGAATGTTATTGATTTTCATATAACTAATATAATTTGAGAGCCGATAGACCAAATATATTGACCGAAGTTCTGGTACGCATCTGCAAAGAAAAGATTCCGTTTAAATTATTAAAGAAAATATGTTAAATAAATAAAGGCTATTACATTAAATAGCAAATTCAAAGATTGTTTAGCCAGTATTAAATTTGGTTACAAGTAGAAGTTCTGGCTAAACTTTAATGCGACACATTTTAAAAACCAGTTAATTTCATACAGATAATATACAATAAAATGTAACAAATCTTTAATTAACTACATTTGATATACAATAAATAAAGTAAAATTAAATAAAATATAAATAGTCATATAATTAGCCACAACCCAGACTGATAAACAAACAGACCGGAAATTAACTTAAATTCAGAAGTGTGTGTCTGATAAAACTGTCTATAACAGTTTTCCTCATGGTCTTTAAAATAACCATATCTTCTAAATCTTAATTCAGCCTGTGTGTACAGCTTTTACAAAAGCAAGCATAAAGCAATATGCTGAAATATTACATTTGGAGCTTTGGTGGGAAATCTAGGGACGGTCATATTTTCCATCCCATGGTCTTTTGTAGGCATATCCTGTGTTTTACCAGCTCTATTCCTAAAGCAACCTTGTGCCCCATAGATCACTGCCAGCTAGACATCCTGTTTAGACTGACCCACTGAGATGTCTTTTAAACAGAGGTGAAGATTGATCATAATGACAGGTTGAGGATATGGGTTGGGAAAAGGTTTGAATCATTGCTAAAAATAGACTGAAATCTTTTTGTAAGATGGATTGGATTACCTGACACTATAGTTTTGCTCAGTTTTTAACATGCTAACTGCAGTTATTTTTTTCTTTGGGGAAACTTGAAGTTTTAAAAAAATGTATCATTACTATGTGTGTCAGTGGTGATTTGAGCTTACATTGTGAACCAGAGGACAATTTAGTAGTAAAACTGCATTTTATTTGGAGGAATTAAAAGATATTGAAATTTTTTCAGTCAAAATTGCTTATTCGTGATTTCACATGATGATCTGTACACTTCCCAAAGGTTTTGAGACACTTACTAACTTATTCTTTTGTGTATTCCAATATTTTAGAATAATTATAAACACATCAAAATTGATAAATAAAACAAGTAAAACTATGGCAAGCAGCTTGTTCAGGTCCGTCCCTATTGGAAGGGAACCTCTGTCTATTCTGCACTTGTCATAAAAAGTCATGTACGTTTGTAAAATTGTGTTTTTGTCTTTAAAACTAATGTTAAACATTTAGGCATCCACCATCAGATCCAAAGTATTGAAAACATTCAACTCAAGTTTAACTCAAACTTTTGGTTGTGTAAACTTTGGGACTTTAAGAAAACAAAAGGGTTCTATCTATAAGTCAAATGAATGAAGAAACTTCACTTCTGCTATATAATAATAAACCTTATACAATATTCCGAGGCAATTTTTCACGATGAATATATCTTCAGTAACAGCGTGTCTTTTAGAAAAAGCTGCTTTTAGTGTTTGTTTTCTTGTATAATGAGAAGAAAGCATTGTCACAATTTATTTTGTCTCTTAACAAACGGAAACTATTCTGCAGGATTTTCTCCATATTTAGTCCATCTACTTTTGAGTATTTCACCTTCTATATGGCTACACAGCCTGCCCTAAAGCAGACGTAAGAGCCCCATACAGAATGTATATAAGACGTAATCATTTACTTATTAGAACTGTTCCCATATCCATAAAGACAGATGCTCAAAACTTTAGTCACCTATTGCATTTCTCAAAGTCTCAAAGGTGGCTGAAGAAAGTTAAATAAAAATCTGTTTTTTATTCCTCAACCTTGATAAAAAAGTTGTGTTTTTGTTTAGTGATAAATCACAGTTTCAGTCTTGAGAGTCTTCACTTAATATAAGCCATACTTCATAAAAAGGTGACAAAGAGGTATTACACAAAAAGGTTGCTTTAAAAGCCGACTTTGAGTTCACAGTATTTATTAAATGGTGTCTTATATTGTTCAAATTCTTTGAATTCTGGTAGCCATTTCTGCTCATTTATCCAACTTATGCAATGTTCGTACTTTTTTTTTTTTTTGCACACAAAGGCATTTCAGAATGTGTCCTCAAAGTGTCTTTTCTACACTGCTTCCATCCCTGATGAATGCAAAAGCAGAGCAGCAACCCAGATTAACTATTTAATGACTTTCCTTTGGTAAGAAAAATTTAAAACTTTGGTTTCTTGTTTTTTTTGTAATTTTCAGTTTCTCTGAAAAGAAAATTTTAAGATAGAGTTTAAGAAGAGAAAAGAAAAACAAAGATACACCTTTTTTTGATTAAGTAACATTCAGATTTATAAAAAAAAGTATACTGTAAGACAATATAAAGTACAAAAACTGTTAAATCTGATAAAAATCTGATTTCAACACCGTCTTTTTCTCAAGTCTTTTTTAAAGGCACAGACCCCCTTGCCTTTCATTGTATGAAGATAAAAATATTTTTTTATTTTGTGTTCTTTAGAAGAACTTTATTAATCGTTAGTAACACAGGATAAACTTTAAAAAAAAAAACATTTATTTCACGAAATTGCTTTATCAAATAGGAAATAGTATTTTTTTAGTTTCAAAAGAAAGGTTTGTATTTGAACAAACTAGGTTATAATACATCATGCTGCAAAAAAAGACATTCTCTAAAATATTTCTGTGTTGACCCACGATATTTAGTCTTGTTTAATTTTACATTTTCATTAATGCATTTAGCAGACGTTTGTATCCAAATATCCAAATACACAACACAGGTTTATTCTACTTACTTATTGTCCGATTTCTTAAACTAATATATTTCTAACATATAAAAACTCACAAATGCTTGGCAGAAGTGTCTTTTTCTTACGGAGTAAAGCATACACCATTATATCGAAACATGTTTAAGATCCTAGGAAAGAGTCATTTGAACCAAAGTGTTGGACAACTTCAAACGATACAATTAAGGCAAGAAACCAAATTTGCACCATAGTTTGCAGTGGCCGATTCATTAGAAACCATTTAAAAATATGTCTGCCAACTGTACGATTACACACTTTTGTTGTGAATGTAATTCCCCATGTCCTGAATCCCAAAAGCCCAACAGCGTTTACAGGCAACATAACTCTAATTATTCAATAACGATGCTCAGATAGAAGTCCGGTGCTTAACCAAGAGCCTTCTATTGTGAAATGAGGGAAATAATCAAGCCGACGGTAGGGCACTCCACAAGATGACAAGCTGTGCATTCACAAATCTGTCCTTTATGTACATTCCAGCTCCTGTTCATCCGACTGCCAAGAGACTCGCACTGCTGTTTGTGTAAAGAAGCGACCATGCAGGCTCAATATTACAGTTGTGTTTGTTATTGAGTTACTATGGAGACACCACAGTCTTTCTGCAGCTAAATAAATCGTGGTGTCAATGTGCGGAATAGGAAAATTATTACTTGCCTTAAAAGCAACAGAATACTTCGGGTTAAGATTCCCACCTATCAGAATATATCTTCATTGTCTTATATGGATTTTCTCTCCAAAATTTATGGATAGATAAAGATTCCTGAGATCTGGATGTGATCGCAAGAAACATTGATGTTTGGAAGATCTCTATCAGTGGTATCTTGACCTCCAAGCTCGGAGAAAATGGCAGCTTTAAGCGACTGAATGTGACTCATTTACCTTATTGATAGTGACAGTATTGTGTGTGATGGTATAGATAAGGTAAAAGCTTTAACCCCGTAGATTCTCATGGGATTATAGGATTCCTCTGGGTCTGGTGTGAGTGAGAGTCAAAGGAATAAAGGGTATGTGGTCTATTTTTAGCTTGTTTTTAATCACCAGCACAATGAAATGGCTGTCATCAGCAGGGCACCGATGCCAAGGTAATACCACTGCAATGTAAACAGACTCGCCTGGCTGTCTCTGGTAATAAGACAGGCATGTCTAGTGTACTCCAAGCAGTTTATGTTACCATGTGCGGCTTCTTCATTTTTGGGTTGGTGGGGTAAAATATGAACCCTGTTTCACCACTGCTGGGTTTCCATTATCTGCACAAACCTTAAGCAATACTTTCTAAATATCAATTAAAAATATTGAGAGATGGCATTTCCATGAAACAATGTTGTGTGAGTGTTATGTATTTTCCTCTTCTCATGATCAGTCATTGTTTTCTTGGATTCAGTCAAGATGGTCAGGGCCGCCACCTACTGTAAGATAGGATGAAGAGGAATCCATCCCAATTCCGCACCAAGAAAAATTATCATTTGACTTTTTCGTACAACATGTGACCTCTATATGTGACAGGTTCCATAGCAGTGCTGTGAAATGTTCCCTTATCGAAAATGCAGGAACATCTCATGTGAGCTTAGAAACAATTGCGAAATGGGTTTAATTCAAAGACATGGCATCTCCATTTATGAAAGGGCAAACACCAATTCTTATATTTCTTGTTTTCTTTTTGCAGATAAAAGAAAGTCATACAGATAAGAGGTGAGGTCATTCATTTTTAAATTTTGGGTGAACTGTCACTTTAAGAGCCTCACTGGTTGTAAACTTTTCTATAACTACCTTCACTTTGTGCCTGTAGTTAAAAAAGAAGACAAAGATTAATTCGTCGTAAAGAAGGTAATTATGTGAAGTCAAATAAAGTGGCATAAAGTTGTTGTGTGATTAATTGTACAAACTGTTTTAACAAGAACTTTTTACGAGATTTTAAGACTGCTGGAAGAAAAGAGTGAATCGCTGCAAGGTCCTGAAACAAATTGAAAACTGAAAGAATACGGATGTTTGGTAGACTTCTTATTTCAGGCTCAGGTATTATTTTTTTGTTCAACCTTACCATAAAAGTGTTCTGTACCTCAGATACACTTCACACCTTTATGTCCTGTAAATTAAGTTTTCCTAGTGCTTTATTTTCATCAACTTTTAATAAATAAACATGCTTAACACTGTTTCCAAACTTACAGATAAATGTAGTGTCAACAGCATAAACATTTGGAGGAGCAATATACATCTTAAAAGATTAAGCTCTAGTAGAAAATGTTTCCTATGTAAGTAAGTTCAGTTCAGTTTCTTTTATGGTGGAGTTGTGCTGTATTCTTGCACGCGTGCTTGTTTTTTTCCCTGTCTATGAAGACTTGAACATTTCTGTTAGCAACTTATGGCAGCATCTCACTGCGTAAGACGTGATAAAGACGACTTGCTAAAAGTCAAACCGAGCATCCGAATAGGAGCGAAACTGGATTCAAGTTGGGTGCCAGACAGGCTGATTTTAGGATTTCCCAAAATGTTCTTGCATTTTCACACACAACCATCCCTGTGATTTTAACAGAGATGGGTTTAAAAGAAAAAGTACCCGGTGAGTGGCAGTTTCGTGGATAAAATGCCTTATTAATGGGGAAAGGGGAAATTGATGTTCTTAAAGGGGGGTAATTTTGAGATAGGATCTGTTTGCCCACCTACCTCTATGTATAGATGCACATGTAGTAAAAAAACAATAAGTCGGATGCATGCACATAAGCAACACTTGTTTTAGGTTGAAATGATAATAATTACACACCATAGACACTGCATGTAACCTGTGATAGGGGGATATTTTAAGGGGGGTATATTGGGGCAGGATCTGTTTTCCAAATTTGCCCATATTCCACCCATCAAACTTGTGCATGAATACACAAATAATTAAAAACAACTAGTTTGACGCATGCACACATGCAAACCATGCTGTTAAAAGTCAGCAGTGTCAAAATATCTATACATGAAACATAGGGAACAAAACCTGACAGCAGATTTCTCAATTGTCACATACTGTTTCCCCTGCTAGAACTGAAAAGATTTAGCTGTGATGGGCTTTAAGTTCAAACATCCTATAGGTGTAAGGGTTAGTGCTTTGGGTACATTGAAAGGCCATTCATTTGAGTCCAGCTTCCCTTTCTTTCTTTGTTGAACATATGGAATCCTTATCCGAGTCTGTATTTAGTCTGCAGACTATGATAAGATCTAAAGGTAGAAACACACTCAGAGAATCTGCTTCTTGTGGTTTAAAAAAAAAGCAAGATACGCAAATGTGGAAGAAGTATGAACTATGTATCTCATGGAACACACGAAACAATATCTGAGAGCAACTCTCAACTATCACATTCCGTTCCCCCTTCTTAAAACTGACCCTCAATAAAAAATGCCTCGATGTACATCAAGTCTAAACAGACCAAGCCTTAATGCTTTGGGTTTATGTTGAATTGGTTGTTGGTTTGAGTTCTTCTTCCTTTTTTTTGCTGATTGAACACCATGGAGCCTTTTTTGACAACAATTTTCTTTGTTGTAAGAATCAAAAGTGTAAATGTGAGACAAGTATGAACGGGGGCAATATTGAAACACTTGAGGAAATTATTCCCAGTTCTGTCTTGTGTAAGGTCTGTTTATACACAAGGGTAAACCCCTAATAGACAGCCCTTAAAGTTAAAAGCAATTGAATTAAATATAAAGCAATTAAAAAGTGTAATGACATGAAATGATGATGATTGAGTAGTGCCTCACTTTCTACCGTCATTTGAACAACAGAACAACCTAAAGTTGAAAGTCAATCCATTTCCATTCAATTTTATGGATATGCCCTGAATCTATAACATTTCAGCACAATTTTTAAATAACACGTATACAAATGCTACGGTCAGCGTACAATGCACATGAATGCGAATGTATATTATTAATAAGATACATTTGAAGACTGCACCCTAAGGAGGCCGCATTTGTTGGATGCATACATCATCGAGGTTGAGTCCTTTAACTAAAAAAATATAAATTAGAAAAAATGTTATAACATTATAAATGTGTAAGAAGCTTGTACAGACAAGAAGTCACACACAGCTTCTCCTCTGCTGCACAACACACAGCTAGTTGATAGGAAACCGATTTTAAGGACCTCCTGTATAGAAGGGCAAGTTTGCATAGGCCTTTGTTTGTGTGTGTTCCATCGCAGGTCTCAAGGGAATGTGTTAATTGTGCATAAACTGGGGGTGGCATCAGTATGTGCAGTCTCATCTCCACAGGCTGAATGCATGAGTGTGACTTCAGTGTTCAGATAAGCAGTTGTGTATCCAGAAGGCAACACTCTTGAACCATAACATCCCCTGTATTCCAGTCACTTCTTCATTCTTGACAAGAGTCTGCATAGCAGTGTAGCATTCCTAAACAAGTCCTTGTATTCTAGAAAATTATTTAACATTCAGTTGACAATGTTGGGAAACAGCCTGCCTCAATAAGAGCCATGCACATGGCTTCTTTTACAGCTGGTGATAAATTGTTGCACCTTAAAGATTGCAGTCATACGAACAATAGGAATATTGTTTACGAGCCAACGGTTCACATTGTAAACATGGTGTGGTATGTTGCATATTGCACAGCATTGGGGTTGAATCCCATCCGTCACACTTTCTTCAATGTCAGACTGCAACCTTAGGTTAGCCTTAAGTTTCATGTTTTTTTGTATTACTTTTAATGCTTAAAAATGCCATGGAAATTACTTTTGGTAGTATGGTTTTATAAACCATTAACCACTTTATAACAGTTCTACATTGGAGAACCAAAAATGCTTCTTTAAGACATTGCTGTGAATAACCATTTAAAACCCTTTATATTTAAAAGTGAAATGCTTTATTAAAATTGCACAAAATGTGTAGATGGTGGTGCTGCCATCTGGTGATCAAAAATTACTCCATTAAATTATTATTATGAAAAAACAGAAAAGTTAAATATCACAATTTAGAACCTCTTAAATAAAGACACAAGGTGGCGAGACATTAAGATTTTATTGTGGGAAACATTAATATCACCCTCAAAATCCAGACCTAATGTCATGATCTTGAATGGACAATCTTATTTTTAATTTACATTTCATATCAGACATCAACAACATCTTTGACACATAATACACTCCTCAAGCTACTATTTTCAGGCGTTCGTTTTTGTACTTTGTGAATGGTCAAATTCAAGCTCACAGTTTCCCAGCCATATAATATGTGTACTTTAAGGCAGAATTGTTTATCTTAAGTTTCAACCAATTGCATTTTTGATATGGCCATGATGAGAAACAGAAAAAAAAGGTGAAGGCCATCGGGTAACAGACGATTGTCTTAATGAAGAGCAATTGATTATACAAGTGAGAAAAGGCAACACAGGATTAGTTAACCTAAAACGTACGTAACATAAAAAACTAAGGGTTTATTTTCTTTGTGAGCCTTAGATCACTCAAAATGTTGATTCATATTTAGTTATTTGTGAAAACACATTTAATGTTAAACTAATAAAAAAAAAAAGGTTTATAGGGGAAAGACAACAAAAAACATTTTTACGTACACATGATTTCTGTAAACCTAGCATCTGGTTATCTAACTGTCACCCAATAGTGTATCACAGATGCACTGTAAACACAACTTCTGCAAACACCCAGCAAAGTATATTTCAGACCTATACATAATTGATGACAGTCTATGCCCTTATTAGCTCTATAAGTTCACAAATCCTCATTAAATGATTGCAACGTCACAACATTTCTTGGCTTCTCTTTGAGAGAAGAGAAACATATTAACATTGTAACCCTATTTAAAAGTCTAGACAGAGAAAAAGATCATAAATCTTCATAATAACCACAAGGGTGAGGGTCTCTGGCTCATTTTATTGTCGCATGCACAGAATTTGAAAGATCCTGTGGTTCAAACTGACGATAACCTTTTGTTCATAAATACACTAAGAGAACCGAGTTCCCCGTATGTCAAAAACTGCTGTTTACCTTTGGTGGCTTCGCACCCTTTAACCAAACAAACAGTCCAGCCAAAATCCAGCACCTTATTCTTGGAAGAATATCTTGCATATTAATGCACTTTTATTTCAGATACAAATCTAGCCAAACTTTGCTGTTTTCTAAAGGCATTTCTGGAACATTTTACTTATGTATATGGCTTCCCTGCATTTTTGGGGAGTTCTGCAGTGTTGCTGGTAGAGTAAAAGCACTAAACAACAAAGATTTTGGCACTTTTCTTACAGTCTGGCATCTACGGACTGTTCCCAGCATACAAATAAAATCTATACATTACTGTTTGACTAAATCATTTCTTAAGATCAAATTTGATCTAACGACTTTTAGTATTAGTCTCATAGACCATAAAATAACCAAGCTAATGTATCAACTTTATTAATATTACAAACTAACTCTAAAACATTCCTGCAAAATTGTAAATTATATTGTAAACTTTTTAAAAAGTTTACAATATAACAAATGAGACCCAAATCTGACCCAAATCTTTTGAATGGAACTGAATTTATAAGTCATTATGAAATTATCCTTGACCCATCATCCATCTCTTAATCTTTATAACATGAAACTCTAAATGTAAAACAAAATTTGTGCTTTTTGAATCAACTTCTTACAGTAACAGGCTATCTGAGCAGATTTGATTATATTGTCTTGAGGAAAAATCTTTCCTTTCATTTTAAAAGCTTTGTAAAAATGTGTATTGTTTATTTTACATTTTATGAACTGCATTTCACATTTTTCATGACATTTAGGGAGAATGACAATTCCTAATATTTTCAGGTTTCTATGACTGCAGGCCCTGAAAAATAACTGTTTTATCGTAATCAATATAATACAAAAAGTATGTTTCTCTCATTATTTTACATAAGAGTCAGTTATAATAGTGTGTGTTCATTCTACCAGGCAAAAGAAGGAGTAGAGACATGGAAATAGACTCCTTATTGTTAACTCTCATCTCAGCAACTTGCTTTAGCAGCAGACCAAGAATCTTTATGTTTATATTAAGCATAAGCTTCAATCATTCATGCAAGCTCGAACAGGCTCTCTGTGTGTATTTGGAAACTTCATCCCAACATAAAACAGCACAAACATCAATAAATAGATTTTCCGACGACAATGACAGTCAGCATCCTATAAGATTTCTTGTGCATCTATATAATGTCTGGATCAATCACACTTTAAGGTTCACAGTAAGTATTATAGCAATGCATTTCCCAAAACTGGAATGGCACACTTGGAACATGCAAATCACTTCAACTATGCTGTTCTTATTCTAATGGCAACATTCTCATAGACTAATATAGGCCACAACAGCATCCAGGCAACACGATAGGGCCCGACTTTCTCCCACTGTACTATAATATTAATACAGCTTTTAAAACTGAGAACACTAAATGCATCTAGACTGTAAGACACAATGGCTTTGTGATTAGGACGGAACCTCAAACTTCTCTACTTTAGATAGCTTTTTTACAATTGTTTATCTGTCAGAAACTCTGCAGTAGTTCAAGAATCCAAATTGTCATACAATGAGCACAAAAACACCCAAAACCAGGAACACTTACAGCTATCCTAACTGGAAAACCTTTAGATAATGTTAAAGCACTCAATGTTATTATTTTGACAATACAATCTTCCCCAAGATTAAACAACATCGTGTAGATGTATGTCTGTGATAAGTACAGGTTATATTATGTGATGATGTAGCTCAGCCAGAAGAAATATATATATATATATATAGTATAACTAATCCCACCTCAGCCATCACAAATGTTTTATAATATTTGTACAAATCCTAGTAGTTGTAGTTTATATGATTCAATTTTGTGTCCAGAAAGCTATGCTAAACTGATAATGTACCTTTTGAATTCAAGTAAGAACGAAGATTATATTTCTCCGGATACACATTTAGAATGAGACCAAAAATTGTGGCTTTTGTGTTGGACATGGAGTCCCATTCCAGTCAACCCTGAATAGACAAAGACAATTCACTTAAGAATTTCCATAATGCAGGGCTACCCGCTCTGCCATATGTTGTGCTCGATCTGAAGTAGACGCTATTGGATTTCTATCTTTGGGGTAATGTGGTTCAACGGCTCTGGTAGTCAAGTCGAATGCAAAGCTTAACCACAGTGCAGTGCATGCAAGCCAGTGTATTTCACCAGTAGCTTCAATAAATGTGCAGGATTACTGGAAATACATACATGACCAAAAATAATGCAGAAGACGAGCCGCATAAACTACAAATTATGGAATAGATTTCCGAAGACTAGTAAACCCAGTCTCTAAAGTGATCTGTGGTTTTAAAGGCAGTGTAAACTGAAACAGTGCATCAAAGCCACTGCTTAAAGAACCAAAAAGGTAGGAAGCATAAATATAAGTTTTCACACGTTACATAAAATTGTATTATTATGTTGTGTTAGCAGGCACTGACGCTATTTGTTAAACTCAAATGAAACTGTGGGTGCCTACATAAACAACGGCGTACGCTTTAAAGCATTCATGTGATTGTGAGGTCATCTACACTGTAGAGACGGAGCCAGCTTCTCACTGCACAGTTTGGTATAGATAACCCCTCTTATAGGCACTCAGCGGGTAAAACGTAGCGACCACAAACTTGCCATCAAAGGTTCGGCCCGTTAGCAGTCGCTGGGCCTCTTTGGAGTCTCCAGCATTTGCATACTCCACAAACACCTGTCAAATGAGATAAGGGATGTATAGTTTGGAAAAAAAACAATCTTCAAACCACTTATTCCAAATGATGGTCTCACCTGGCCCTTGCCGGGATTCTCTTTCGGGATCAATAAAGACACGACAGTGCCATACTTCTGGCATTCTTCTTTCATATCCTCAACGATGTCTAGATAGAAAATGAATAAACGTTTCTCTCAGTAATGCTACATTTGCGCACGCTTAGAAAAAAACAAGATGCTCACCTTCATATTCATCTTCATTGTAGAGGTGACTGTCATCTATAACATTCAGCAGTCTTAGAACAGGTGTAGGCAAAAGAACCAGGTCTTCAATATGAGGTGCTGAAACCAAGAAAATGTTCTTATTCGAACAGTGTAACACCAAAGAAGTCGAGAAGAGGAATGTGATGATAATCGCCATAAATATGCTTTTTACTACATGCCAGTTTAGTCTTATTGTTTTAGATAGATTTTGCATAAGATATGATAAATCTTTAAACACATATTTTAAAAGTGGTTTTCTGTCTTAATTGGGGGCAGTTGTGGCCCGGATCCGAAGGTTGCTGGTAAGAGACTCGGAACCAGTGGGAATACCACGACTGAGGTGAGTCCCTTGAGCAAGGCACCG
This sequence comes from Triplophysa yarkandensis, assembly GCA_033220385.1. Classification (NCBI taxonomy): domain Eukaryota; kingdom Metazoa; phylum Chordata; class Actinopteri; order Cypriniformes; family Nemacheilidae; genus Triplophysa; species Triplophysa yarkandensis. Next base: position 8,172,399 of record CM065670.1, on the reverse strand, counting down.
TCCCCATTGCTCCCAGGGCGCCGCAGCATGGCTGCTCCGGGTGTGTGTTCACAGTGTGTGTGTGTTCACTTACTGGATGGAAAAAATGCAGACCACAAATTCCAAGTATGGAACACCATATGGAACACTTCACTTCACTACAGTGTGTGCCTTGACCTTCACCTAATTCCAAATTGCTAATCTTCAACATCTTTATTTAAAGGCATAGTGGACCCAAAAGGAAAATTTTGTAATTATTTATTTACCATCTTTATTTTAAACCTGTTTGACTTTCTTTCATCCACAGAATACAAAAGAAATGTTGGCACCTGGCATCCGCGCATTGGTTTTGTCAATTAAGGAATTGGAGATTTCTTCTTGGGATATGCGTTAAGAAAATATTCAAGTGACAGGAATATCAGTAAATAATGACAGATTTTCATTTTCCATCACTCACCACTTTGATTATCTTAATTAATTTTTATATAGTGAACCCAGTATCATGTATTGCCTCAAATTGCAAGTATATCATTACACCAGTAGATCCAACAAAGATGTTCGGTCATACAAACCAAAAGGAATGCTGAAGAAAGGATTGACTAATGCCACATCAGCTGTGCTTCTGAGTTTAGGGTCATTGTGAAGCATACTGTGAATATAAAAGCTCATATTACCACAATTTAGTTTATCTGGTTGACTTGTGTGTTAACACATCAAATCTGTTTCCTACCTTTTGATAAGATCCCTCAAATGATAGACAGGAATAGCAGGGTAAACCAACGCATTGCTCGAAAAGATGTTATCTACTATTGCAAAACTGTTGTCCTGTAAAGATACAGCACAACACAAGAGTTATAGCAAGCCAAAAAGGAAATTGCAATTGAGGTATTACATTCTAATGCAGGAAGTCACAATTCAACACAAAGTGAATCAAAGTGAATCAAAGTGATTACACATTTAAAGCTGCCTCCCCTGATCCTGTTTTCGCTATTACAATTCTTTGTTTTCTATCTCTGCTGAAGCGCTCAGGGAAGAATTGTCAACACCACATGAACTTTAGTATCCTTAAATATAGTCGTAGTATAATAGTAACCTGATGTTGGGTGGATTGGGAATAAAAGGTGGGCAAGTGGTCTTATGCCCATCTTTCACCTAACCCCAAATCAGAAGTACGGTCTGTACATTACGGTGGGTGGGTTGGAAATGTGCAAATACATTCGCAAGAGTATCTTGGTTCACAATATTCTTAAATTCAATTCTGACCTTCCATTCCTGAGACTTCACGGTTTCTTTTAGTTTGATTCCTGAGAACATCTCCAGAAGAATGATGCCCAGACTCCAGAGGTCCACCGCAGTTGTGCAGCCGGACCCACCCTCAAGGCCAGCATGAGCCAATGAGTTCTGGAGCTCAGCTTCCGGGGCCCTGTAGCCATCTGTCTGAATGTACTTGACATCCTGTAAGGAACCGACAAGAACCTCAGCATCTAACTAATTCAGAATGTGCGAATAAATTCAGAATCAGACGAAGCTTTATTGCCCGGTGTGCTTACACACAAGAGGAATTTGTTTTGGTTACAGTAGCTTCCAGTACACAATGTAAGGTGACAGGACAAGTGACAAGTAACATAGGAAATGAAAATTGAAAAATAAAAATAAATATCCGGCACGCACCAATATGGAAATTTTGGCCGATAACCAATAACTTTATATTTGTAGGCTGATATATAGACTGACAAATATGTTTTTCTAAGCATGAAACAAAAGTCAAACACATACAGTACATACCTGATTTTATTTTAAAACTTCAGAAAAGTTTGAACTAATTTCTGAACTATATTTACTATGCATTTCTAACTTTCTCTGCATAAAATCTATTGCTTGCAAAAATAACAAACATAACTAAAGCAAGCATAGGCGTAATTCTATGGGGGGACAGGGGGACACGTCCCCCCAATATTCAAAGAAGGACAATTTGTACCCCCCAATATTTGATCATACTGTATGATTGGTTATACGGGCAATATCGATGTGATTGCAAATATTTCTTTCTATCCAGCTCCGAAAATATAAAATCCCGCCCGGTCCATTTCCCAAATCCATTCGACTGGATTAATATGCGCGAGGGAGAGAGAGAGCAGACAGTGCTCGGGTGAGTGTGCGGCCGGGGCGCGCTCTCTCTCCTTATATATGCCCTGTCGAGCAAGCCCTGTTAAACTGACAGGACTTACAAACACATGCAAGTGATACACTTTCGCTCTATGATGCTTAAACTGTGCAATTCATTATAAAGATTTGTCAAGAATTTAATTGTGACGCAAAAATATTCTTCCTAAATTTTTTTTAGAACCTACTGTGTGAGCCTACATTGGCCTTCAAACTGTATTTATTATAATATGTGGCCTGAGCACTTCAGCGAGTTTATTCTTAAACTGACAAGTTACTTTTGTTTAAATTTGTAGAAAATAAACAGCATTTTCCCTCATTAGTACATAACTGTTTTACTATCATTGCTCAAGACTTGATATTAGAATATTGTTACCCTGTAACAGTAATTTAATGGAAATGTTTATAGCCACTATATGTTTATAGAAGAATATAAGAGAGAGATCACTGGCTGCTTTGTTGTCAGGCGTGTAATTGATGCCGATGCTGTAATCATTACAGGGTGAATATACGTTGGTTTGACGATCATATGTAATACAATTCCTTGTTGTGGTATACCATTACAAACATTCGGACTCTGACTTTTATTTTATTTTGATTCAAAATATGTGTGCATGCGCCAACACAAAAAGTCCCACAGCTGCCCCCCCAATGTGTGATTGACCATTTCGCCCTTGAGAGCAAGTGATGATTAAATCCAAAGTGACAAGCAGCAAGCATGAGAAGTGGTTCAGCCTACAGAAATAATACCTTTCTTATCCGCCAAAAGATATTGACCTAATTTCATCACTGAACTGATATCGAGACGGCTGCCGATATATTGCCGATTCCAAATAAATAAGTTAAGCCCACAATGGTGGATAAGCGATGTGGAAGAAGAGCTCCGGGCGACTAGAACAGAACACACAAGCCATTCTCTCGCACGATATCTTATCTACCAACCTGGCGCCCCTCTTTATAACTCAGGCCAAAATCAATGAGCTTGAAACACTCATCATCGGCGCTCCATAGAACATTGCGGGGCTTGAGGTCGGCATGCACGTAACCTTCTCTGTGCAGGAAGCAAAGGGCCTCCAGAACATCACGGGCACAGTGTTGAATGGACCACATGGAGTGTCCCTGGTTACCGGCCCGGACCAGCAGATCGGACACGCTCACATCCAGAAGCTCGAGGAGGAGGCAACGAGTGACAAACGGGTTGTGATTGGTGAACACACCATAGAGGGTCACTGCAGAGAGAACAGCAAACACATCAGAACACAAACCCAACAGCACATGCATTGTTTATATTGTTTATAATGTTTATATTGTTTATAGAACAGATCATGGGGTTGACCTATGTTTTTGTGACCCTGTATGCTCTCCAGCACTGATCTTTCTTTAAGGTACCCATAATCTCCCCCCTGGGCGTCCACCTGAAACTCCTTCACTGCAGCAGTGCTCGCCCGACCGGAAGTGACCCGGTACACCGAGGCCGAGACCCCTTGGCCCAACCGAGCCTGGACGTTCCAAATTTCACCGAAAATCTCGAACAGCACCGGGTTCGTCTTCTCATCCCCCGTGGCTGACGTGCTCACGGTCGGACCGGACATTTTTGGACCGGAACCAGAACCACAAGCCATTTTATTGAGCATCTGGGTCAGAGACTTGCAGATATTTGCATAGTATAAGGTTTACGTCCACGTGTCCGCTGCTGACGTCATCGTGTAACGCAAACCCACAGAGCCTCAGAGAGAAATCTGATCCCTGAGTGCAAGTTTGGGATCCGGTTGACAAACACTTGCCGCTGTTTTGGCGGCCATCATGCCGGAAATGACGTCATCACAATAAAAGACACGCGCTGTGGGATTGGAGTATCTGAAAAATAATATTTCTTTATCTTCCGTCATTTCTTACTGGATAAATGTATTTATATATTTGAGCAAATTTGGTCGTTACAGAAAAAAGGTTTTACTTATTAATACATTGAAATAAGTATAAAGTTAATATTCATTTTGACAATTCCATACCGAAACAGTTTTTATTTATTTTAGACCTGTTTGGGGAAATATTGCTTTATTTATTATAAGAATAATATTAAGTTAGTTGTACATTTTACTTTCAAATAAATATTTGTCGGAAATTATAACTCTACTCAAAGGGAAAGCTTTTTTATTTATAAACCTATTTTTTTAAAGAATTTAGAGTTTATATGCTATTTTGAATAAGAAAGCTAAAATTACTATTTTATTTTGTAATGCCTTTGATTTGTATATTTGTGCCTTATCCTCAAGTTTTTATGCTATTGAACTTTTTGTATTTTTTTCCCATGGTTTCTCTTATATTCTTAACAACAATTAAGACTATAAGGTATAAAACCGTTTTTATTAAGTAAAAAAATTAAACTATTTATTGTTATTTTTCCTGCATTAATAAAAAATAAAAATATGCGTGTGGATGCGTAAAAAAATATGTTTTTAAATCAAAATATATATCGTATTTTATTTGTATGTTTTTATTTAATGAAGAAAGTAAAACCCCAAATTCATGTTTTAAGATTTGTTTATGTTAATGTGAGCGTCCATTTAAATCTGTGTGTTGAGCCTTCATTAAATGTATTTTATTAATCTAATTTCTACAAAATGTTTGAAATACAGCAAATATGTTTAAATTATTTCCGTAACTTTTAACATTTTTTTCCGATGAATTAGTTTTGTTCCTCATGAATGACATCTCAACTGCCAATGAACGAGCTGCTCAAAGTAACCACGCCCCCTCCTCAGCCAATCCTAATCGGATGTGTCAGAAAATGGGCGGGACAGCACAGCGCGTCTTGTTTGACTGGTTGGGGTTTCGGTTTTGCCACGTCAATGTGACGGATGTAGGAGGAGGAGGTTCCCGGGTGAGGGCGGGGCTCTCTCAGAAAATGTATCCTTGTGTCTTATTCTCTCAGATTGAGAAGCAACTGAATGACAAGAAGCAGCTCCAAAGGTAAGAACATGATTATATTGTTTAATATGCTCTCATAAAACCTTCAGTGTTCTCTTTATACAGCTGAACACTGACAGGAAGCTTCAATAGGTCTCCAGGCAACCCATGTCCATGAATGCTTTAATCTTGTAAACATGTATTTGTAACCCTTTGAAATACTACTGTCTATTAAAGTTACATTAATATTCATATCTCTATTATTCTTCTGATTGTATGATAAACAATAGGCCCTGAGTTAATTTATCCAAGACCTCAATTGTATTTTATGGTGCAGGTGTAATCCTCAAAACTGAGATCTTCTCTTATCAAAGTTTATTGAACAGTGTAGATTACCAGAAATGATCTTCATTGCATTCTTGCCAGTCACAAAACAGAAATTTATCTCTTTAGAGATGACTTTGCCCAACTTACGGCTGTCAGTCTGATCACGTAGGCAGAAGTTATCACTTTATGGGTGAGATTGTATGGATGTGCAAGAAAGGCTTTAAGATTACTTGTTTCTTCCTCTTTGTCCCATCACTGTTCTTCCACATCTTCCAGAGACCATGGACACCAGAAAACTTGCGGAGAAACTCGCTGAAGCCGGGCAGTCTCACATCCTCCAGTTTTGGGACCAGCTGAGCTCGGAGGAACAGGCCGAGATGGGTCTCGATCTGGAGACCATGAACTTTATTGAGATCAATAACTTTTTCCAAAATGCCATGAAGACATCCGGTCAGATCTCCCAGGAAAAGGTAGACAATAGGATGGAGCCGGTTCCTCGAGAGGTCTTGGGCAGTGTGACACGTGACCGCGAGTGTCTTAAAGAATGGGAAACAGAAGGTACGTTCGGTTGATTCACCTTTATTAGATTGTCTTGAGTTGAGAACAGGAAAATGCAGCTTAAGATTGAAAAAAGTGGTTTAGCTGGTATTCCCGACTGACCTAGTTGAAGCCAAGCTGTTGGTCCAGATATCATCTGAAAGAGGCAAGTCTTTTTACATGTTGCTAGTAAACATTGCAAAACACAGTGCCGTAAGTGTTGTAAACCCTCCCAAGGCCCACCCAACTGGACCTTAGAGATTGAAGCTCAAATCATAGCGCCCGAATGAAAAACAACAAGAGTCATTCCAGAGCCACTCATATGTTGAAAATTCGTTTTAGATTTGAGTAAATATGGTTTGTATCCCAGAACTCCAATTTTGTGGGATGATGCTCCAATGAGGAGTTAAAACATCTGGTTCTGGTAAGGTCTGACGCAAATTGCTCCCTGAAGTCATGCTGAGCTCATTCAGCATCTTTAATCACTTGACATTGTTATGGCACCCAAAAGAGTTTTACTGTGTATGACGTGTATTTGTGTTTCATACGTTCAAGCAAAAGCTTATTTAAGGCTGTGTGTGGGCAAGGTCATAAGGAACATAACTGCAATTTATATAAGATAAAGAGAGCCTCATAAAAGCAAAGGATAATCACCCCTATTATCTGCAAATAAGTCTATAAAAACCATTGCTTAAAAAAACTGATATTTCACATGGAATCTTTTTCTCATCACTACTAATGCAAAATTTATTTTTCAAAGGTCACACATTATTTAATAATACTCTTGCAATAATTAACAATGTTTGATGACATAGTGCATCACATTTTTAGTGACCTAACCTTCCATCATTTCACACAGGTCTGCGCTGTATTTCTGAAAACAAAGTGGCAGTTCTTCTGTTGGCTGGAGGTCAGGGGACACGGCTGGGCGTAGCATATCCTAAAGGCATGTACGACGTGAGCCTTCCATCCCACAAGACGCTCTTTCAGATTCAGGCCGAACGCATCCTTAGATTAGAACAGCTTGCTGAGAAGCAATACACGAGGAAGTGCCGCATTCCATGGTAAGATGTTCATCAAACACACAATTGAAAGGGAACCGGTTGCTGTGCGATTAGAGCTGCACAATTAATTGAAAACCTAATCGCAAGCAGTCGAAGCAATTATATAATCGTCAAGAGACTCTATTACAGCTGTATATTTGTTCCTATTTTGTGCCTTTTGGAAGTTTGTTTGGGCTCTAAATACATTGGTGAATTAGAGATTGTAAAATTGATAAGTTGACGTGTTCTGACATGCAGCTGCTTCACACAAAGACTTTTCCAAGCTTCGTTATTAATCGAAAATAATAATTTCGATTACAATGTCAAGGTAAATAATCGACAATTATGATTTTTGTCGAAGATCGTACAGCCCTACGAATAAAAAAAACAGGTCAGAGGAAAGGTCAGCCAAATATAGTCAATGATTGTTGAGGGTTATTACTTCGGTCCCCAGACTTGTTTAATGTTGAGGAAGTGTCTGTCCTTACCGTCATTGGTTTTCACAATAAATGTCTTTGCCTAAACTTGTCAGCATTAAATCAGGTTGACATCATAACAGCATGATTTCTGATAAAAACAGATACTGAATTAATACTGATTTATTAATTATTAACAATTTTCCTGCTATACATATGTTAAAAATATATGTCTAAATATGATCTGTTTTAGGGAGCAACATTTTGCCTTATAATGCAATTTTTTGTGCTACTAGTACTACATATTCAAAGACTTCCTTAAGATTCTTGAGTTTTAGTATGTGTTCTTTTCTCATTTCTTAGGTACATCATGACAAGCGGCAGAACAATGGACATGACCAAAGAATTCTTCTTGCAACACAAATACTTCGGCTTGAAGGAAGAAAATGTGATATTTTTTCAGCAAGGCATGCTTCCTGCTATGGACTTCAATGGAAAAATTATTCTAGAGGGCAAAGGCAAGCTAGCAATGGCACCAGGTGAGTTTTAACCCATTCATGTTTTTGTTGCTCAGACAGTTTTTGCAGGTCTAGCGAACCCTCAGTATTGTTTGGTTCTTAATGTTTACTTTTAATAATATCATAAAAAAAGATCCTTTGTATAAATTATACATGTATGTATTGAGGTTTGAATTTAAATTAATATTAACATAAATATGAGAATATCTTTCAATTGCAGACAAACTATGAAAACTGTCTTTTTTCAATTTTTTCAAAATAAAACCTGTTGTTCTTCGTTTAGAAGGTTTTGTAGTATAGATTAATGGTTAGTATCTTAAGCCATTCCTCTTTAAATAATTTTTTGCGGTTTATTTTTTATACATGTAATTATACATTTATTGAAAATATCTCCATCATCTCTTACATTCCATTTTAGATGGAAATGGTGGCCTTTATCGAGCTTTGGGAACACAGAAGATTGTAGAGGACATGGAGAAAAGAGGAATATCCTACATCCATGTCTACTGCGTGGATAACATCCTGGTAAAGGTGGCAGACCCTGCTTTCATTGGCTTCTGTTCACTCAAAGGAGCAGACTGTGGTGCAAAGGTCAGTCCTTAACATATTTAACCCTACCCAAGTATTTCCTGTTCCACCTTTACATAGTACACCATTCATTATGCAAATTTCATTCAACTTTGACAGTTCACAGTAGCCTTGCTTCCTCAAGCTTATCCACAAGACGGTGTACTTTTTATTTTTATTCTTATTCTTTACTATGCGGTGTCGAACTAATAGTGCTATTCCCATAATGAATTCTGCTTTGTGGGTCCACAAGGTGGAGCAGTTGCTTTGGAAGTGTTTTAAACCATTTGTTTAATTATATTTGAAAGATGTATAACAACATATTATTTATACCTCTTTTTGTGTTAAATTGAAAAGAAAAATAGAGGAATACAACATGGGGAGTCTGCTGCTTCACAGCTCTAAGAACACATTCACATTACTTTATTATTCTCTTAATATCTACGTTATCTCACGACAAATTATAACATTATATTTGTTTATTTACATCCTATAGACTTACACAAAAAACATAGACGTAGACAAAGAAATAATCAAAACGTTACTTTTAATTTAGTCTTTGGCGGTTTCATTAATTTTTGTATTCAATCAAAGTTGTCATGTGAATTATGGTTACTTTAGTAAGTATTATGGTAAATAATGTGTTACTATGGGTTACTCCAAATAAAACCAAAACCTATGGCTGCTATAGTTAAACCGCGACAGCCTCTGTACTAGAAAGCGAGGGGCAAAACACTTTTACAAGGAACATTGGTTATGGAGGAAATTTAAATAGTCTCCAGTCAGGAGCCTAATTGCTTTTAAAGCTCTTATATAACAAGCCTTGTGATGCAGCTTACTAATTAATTTAGCCATTATTCTCAGTGTAGCCTCGAAGGCTTAGACGTAAATTATTATGATGCTCTGGAAACGTTGGCTGAGTAACCACACTGCAAGATTTGAGCAATGAGCCAACGTTTGGGAAGTGGGAGCCACAAGGATGGCATTGAAAGCATATATGTAGTCTTATTTTTTAATGTGTGTTAGCACTAAATGATATTATATGTGCTACCTTCTATTTAAAGTTGTCATACAACGTAATGGTTTTGATGGACCTCATTGATACGCAGTGAGTCACAGCCCTCCAATACATTATATGATGTCATAAATGGCATGTCACAATGTTTGTGTGAGTATGATAGGGAAACAAAGATATCACTGGGTGTGTTTATTACTTGTGTCCATTAACTATAAGCTGACCAAGTAAGCTGACCAGTTTTTCTTGTGTGACGAGTTAAAGTGTTTAGTTCGAAATCATGAGGAAGTACTTGTTTGTTTGGAAAAAAAACTGCACATTTCTGACTTTAGACCTATATTTAGCTTTAAAGCGTTCATATTAGTCATAATATATATTGTGAGGGACTAATCTATTTTTAATTAATCCATATAAAAATGATAATATGCACCTAGTGACTCCAATGGTGCTTAATATGTGATTCATATTACTATTTGCACGTGACATAAACACTTAAAACCTGGTTTTGAATACCGGCCTCTTTGAGCAATAAAACATTTCCTGCGTGACGGGGGGACGGAGCTAAGAAAAGCCAAACCCACCCACTCTTCATAATTTCTGAAGCATGCACTTGAAGTGGCTTTTTTTCTAATGCTATCCCTTCATCATCTTAGAAGTTTGTAATTTGTTACTCAGATGAATGGAAAGGGTTTTCTGCCTTTGCCTGTGCTGTAATTTACTGCAGACCTCAGGCAAACACGGCACAGGATGGAGTGTGTGGTCTTCACCATTCAAACACACAGGGGCTTGTTTAAAACTGGCACAGAAGTGACATCTTAGTGTTGGTTAATTTGTCTTTTTAACTTAATTTGTGTTTTTATCGCTGTTATCAGTGAAGATCTTTGTCGGAGACAGACTTTATGACATAAAAGCCACAAACAAATTTACTGTAATTATTAACAAAAGCTAACAAGTATATATAAAGTTTTAATAGGGAATTTCATTATTATTAATTTTTTTATTGTGTAATTTAAGCTAAATATGTTTAAGATTTGCTTATATTTTAGGCCAGATTTTTTACTGGATGTTTTAAAGTGATAGTTTAACCAAATATGAAAACTCTGTTATCATTTATTCACCTTATGGCAAAATGTATGAATTTTTTGTCCCCAAAACATAAAAGAAGATATTTTGAAGAGTGTTTATAAATGGCCCCCATTAACTTACATTGGTTTTGTGTTCGTACAGTAGATGCCACTCGTTTTTTAAAATATCTACTTTGTGTATATTATTTATTAACTTAGTATTTTTGTTATACATAACCAAAAACAATAAAATTAAAAAATGTGCTCCTGATTGGCAGGTTGTAGAGAAAACAAATCCAACAGAGGCGGTGGGTGTGGTCTGCAAAGTAGATGGGCGTTATCAAGTAGTGGAGTACAGCGAGATCACCTTGCCAACGGCGGAGATGCGCAGCTCTGATGGACGGCTCATGTTCAATGCCGGCAACATAGCCAATCACTTCTTCACCCTTGCGTTCCTCCGGGATATCGTGAGGTGCCTCTAAGTTTACATCAGTGTTCTACTTCTAAGTTCTTTATAGTTTAATTCAATGAGTGTTTGCAGTCGAATTTTGGCATAGAGAATAATTTTCAGTTACTCATCGCTGAGGTATTTGAGCTTATTTAGTTGCTAAGCAGTCAACTTTAAAACAGCAGATCTACATCTATAAGCTGTTTCCAATATGGTTCACCATCTTGTAAATAGTAGACAGGATGAAACTGACTTTAATGTGCGCTGAAAATATGAGGTAAAGGAGAGGAACATCTGCAGTTTTGAGCATCTGGTATTTTAAACACAGATGGTTTCCCCAGACATGTTCTCTTATTGTAATTTTCATGAAATTTTAACTAAAAGAACATGCTTTGCTTTTTTTGTCTGTCTCTGCTCACACGTCCATCCTCCCGTCTCCTCTTTTTATCTGATTTCCCAGGACTCACGAGCCGCAGTTGCAACACCATGTGGCACAGAAGAAGATTCCCTTTGTGAACACACAAGGACAGCTAATCCAACCTGACAAACCCAATGGGATTAAGATGGAAAAATTTGTCTTCGACATATTCCAGTTTGCCAAGTTAGTACCGGGAGTTTTCCATCCCTTCTTCCTAAGTATATGGGCCATTGGCAAGCAATGTCTTCTTGGTTTGCCGGGTTGAGTGAAGTGTTGAAAATTGGTTGGAATGAGAGGATCAAAGTTTCTGTAGTTCTAAATGCATGAGGACATGCAGCATAGCACAACGCAGTTGTATTAAAAGAGATTTGAGTAGTTTTGTTTGATAATGACTGTAAATGAGAGAATTATACTGATATTCCATCTCTTCCGCCTTTAATGGGCCATGGTTATGAATCCAGTGCGTATTCTTGGTTACGTCAGGATATAGTCATTGAGTTTAGTCTTGCTCTTTATTTTATGACAAAAAGACAAAGATGCCTGAACCTCCAAAATCTCTTAAATACTGTAATTAAATCAAATCACATACTAGACAACCAAAATATAGTGAATGCTATTTATGCTAGGCTTTTAATATAACACTATAACATAGTGTCTCCATAAGATAGGAATACCTGTAATAACTCTCAATGAGTAAAAACATCTTATGAATCAAATGTACTGGTTTCTTCAAAATCCAGAAAGTAGGGTTACATTTTAAGGAACTGTGAAGGATAGTGTATATAAGAAACAGTTGTATGAAATCAAAATTCCCCATTAAAAAATGAAAATCCAACATGTTTGTGTTTCAGAACATTTGTGGTGTATGAAGTTCTAAGAGAAGATGAGTTTTCTCCTTTGAAGAATGCTGACAGTCAGGATGGGAAGGACAATCCAACTACAGCTCGCCATGCCCTCATGTCCCTGCATCATCGCTGGATCTTAAACGCTGGAGGTCATTTCGTGGATGAGAATGGAACTCGTATACCTGCTATACCTAGGTAAGAGATGCATCCATACATTACAATGTCATTTCAAAGCTGTATGCTGGTGTATATTTTATTCACCAAAAAAATATTTGATTTGATATATCAATGTCACTATGCTGTCAAGACCTAAAATAATTCAAGTAATAAAATAGAAACATTTAAGTAGCCCATATAACTACCCACAATATTTTATCACTGTAAAATATATTTTTTGGAGGTATTAAGATATTCTATGTAGCATACAGGTTTGGAACAACATGTTGATAGTGAGTAAGTGATCTCTCCCATATATTGTTTATTCACCAAATATCCACAGTTTTACCATGTCACTCATCTTTTCTTCACTGAGGTCAACTTCACAAGGATCTTTCTGCATCTGTCACGTTCACATTTGTTTTTCACTTATACATTTCTAGACATGGACCAGCAGGGACAGTCACCCCTGAAGTCAGCCAGAAGTAACTATCAGCTATAATGTTGTCATATGTACATTTAGTGCATGGTGATGGGGCTTCGCTCTTAGCGCAGCTATTAGAGCTCAGTGGGTGAAGGTGTCAAATTCAAGACATGGCAAAGGTTGGCATCTTTTAACAGGCTCTGACTCGGAAAGTAACTACTAACTGGCGAAATAACATGCATGCTTGGATGTGGGGATCGGGCATGCTGAGAAATCTGGACAGATTATAACGAATGACGGAATACAATCAAGTGTTATGAAGATGGCTGAACGATTAAAAATGATTTAACAAATGCAACACCTATGCTGTGATCGATAGCATCTTTAATCCTGTGAATTTTTAATAACAGAAGGGATTTGTTCCAATGATTTGCACCTATTGGATATGGAATGCCATATTTCATAAATCATTTCATATCACTCATCTGGACAGTCTGGTACAGGTGTGCATACCCCAATAATCAGTTTTGTTGCTCCATCCATCACAGCCTCAAGGATGGAACAGACCTGCCAATAAAATGCGAGATCTCCCCTCTTGTATCTTATGGTGGTGAGGTAAGAGCCAACTTTCTTGTATATGGTATAATACCATAAGAACTACAACTGCAGTTGATGCTGGTTTTGAACTATTTTGGAGTCAAATTGACTCTGAGGTTTCTGTTTCTAAGGGGTTGGAAGATTTGGTGAACGGACGAGCTTTCCAGGCCACTCTGATGATCAATGAGAACGGCGTCCATGAGCTGGTGAAGAACGGGCTGTGAACACAAAGCTGTCCGCTGCACTTAAACCAAAATGAAGTCATCTTACTTCCTGTTAGGGTGGAGAAAACTGTGAAATTCCTGTGCAATACGAATGAAGGAATGGGCAACGCAGCTAGTCATAATCAAACAGTTTTGTGATCAAACTATTTATTTTGTGAAGACTTATTTTTATATTAGTGCACATTGTTTAGTTATTTTATTTTTAGGGACATAAATGATAGATGGGTAAAGTTAATTTTAATTCTTAGATTACATAAAATACTTGCATTGCTTTAGGTACTACCTACTTTTGTTTATATACAGTTTACATATTTAAAATTTAAAATACTCAAATGTTTTTGTCAGCTCTATGCATGTCTATCAATGACAGACGTTCTTTCTTCTGGTAAGTGTCATTAAATCCGGCTGAATCTGAGGTTTCTGATTGGTTAGTGTAGCTGCCACTTAAGCGATTCAGAGAGTTTGATATCTTTGACTCCCATATTATCCCCTTGCTCTCTTATACACGTATTGTCTTTCTTGTCATTTTTAGCATCTCTTTCTGATTTGCATCTCTTTCATGATTCTATGTCAGTATGTCTGTGCACATTACTGTATAAAAGAATTCACAAAAAAATATTTTTGTGTGTGTGTGTGTGTGTATGTTTAACTACAATGCATTGATGAACCTTTGCTTTTTTGTATACCCATTTCTTGACTCCATATTTGTATATGGTTAAAAATTTATTTATTTTCTTATGATTGTATTTGTGAAATTCTTCCACATTTCTGAAATGTTGTTTTTCTCTGCATCACTCTCTACAATATGACAGACACTTAATGTTGGCAGGATTCAAGAATTTTAAATATGGAAAGAAATACTAAAAATAATTCCTTTTTTCCAGAATTCTTGTTTTTTTTCACCACACTTATATTAGGAGGGTGCATTTTCTCACTCGCCATTAGTAAAAAAACAGAATGAAATCTCATTGACCAGGGTCAAGGCATTCCATACATCCAACTTAACAATTCAGAAATATTTCTGCTTGATTATAAAATGTGATATGCACATTATTAAGACGTAAAATGCAAGTGTTCACAGGCTGGAATGCTACTGAAAAAGAAGATCATTTATTAATATTTGCTAAAAAAGTTTTACAAACCCCGGTTGGATCACTCAGTTCAAGAAATTTCAGAAAATGAAGCGGTCCATACGCTTTTAATGCCATCCAGATGAAATGCAGAATATTTACTTTAGCAAATAAACTTTAAATAACATTTTATTTTTATTGCTTATATTTTCTCAGATAACAGTAGTTTCCATATCAGTTTTCCATCTATGAATTATAACTGGATATTCTCTCTATGGCTGAAGCTAATGGTAAAAAAGTAGGGACATTTTTGGGACTGCTTTTCTCATTATCTCCCTGAAAGATTTCCCTCTATATAGAGGCGGAGGAACATTTCGGAAAAATGCAACCTTAACTTGCAAATCGCTCAAGACATATCTACAGTAGTCATTAAAAGTAGTTCATAATACCCTAAAAAAGTTATCGTTTATCATTCTAGTTCAAAATATCACAAACAAACAAGCTATGTGGAGGTATGAACCCTCTAGTATGCATACCACCAACAACCAACCCCAAGTTTCCAAACTTTCCCAAAAAGAAAATCCAAAGAAAATGATGCGGAACACTTGAGTGCTACTTCAATAAATGTTGAAATGACAACACCCAACAACACATGGCAGCAGAATACTTCTGATCATCAATAGAACATGTTCTTTATCATCCCAGAAGAAAGTAAATAACCTGTGCTCTATCATTTGGACTAAATATTGTTAGCTTGTCAGAAGAAGAACAAAGAAAGAGAAGGAATATTTAAGCAGGCTCTGATTGGTCAAGGGAGTCAGACTAAATTGAAACCTTCTGTATGGGATGAAGAATTCTGGGACTTTGGCAGCTTCCCAGGAATCTTTAGAATGTTAGTTTTTTGCTCTCGCTCTCTCTCTCTCTCTCTCTCTCTCTCTCTCTCTCTCTCTCTCTCTCTCTCTCTCTCTCTCTCTCTCTCTCTCTCTCATCCAGAGGTGTCTTACATCAGCTTAGTGAGCCTGGATCTGAGAAACTTCAGGGCAAAAGAAAAAGAAAGACTTGTTTCTCTCCTCGACCATTACTTGGAATAAGGAAAAAACTGGACCAATGGTTTAAAAAAAAAGCAACCAAGACAGTAAGTGTGCAGTTGATCGATTAAAAGTGTACTTTTATTTAAAATAAAGTTTAAAGTTAAACACAGCATTGAGTATATCTGACTAGCACGTGTACATTGGTGATAATGATAAAATAAAGAATAAAGGTTATGAATGTGACTGAGGGCTGTGCCATTGTCTTTGTGTTAAAAGTGTTTGCATGGCAGGCTAGAATAGCAGATAGCAGAGCAGCTTGATACATCACCATCTGTGATGCTCCACAGATTTTTGTAGATTTAAACTTTTTACCTGACACATTTTTAACTCATTTGTCTTTTTGTATTTAGATTTAGTGTAATATAATTTAATTCTCGTATTGCAATCATGAACGAGTATTCTGTGTGGTTTTATATAGAAGATACATTTGTAGCCAATCACATTGCATCATTCTACACTAGTTCACATTAATAGCAGATGTAGGCCGTGCTTATAAAAATATTATGTGGTTTAATAGTTTGTTGTGTCAGGGGATTCAATGCAATAAAGAGAAATTGTCACCAATTTAAAAAAAATGCATAAGCCAAAAACATCACTTTGCATGCAAAACATCAATGCATAAAATGCAATTTTAGTTGTGCCTCTGTTGATATACATCTGTTGATGAAGGGTCAATGTGTAAATGAGTTTACCTTGTATGTCCAGCCCATAATGATCTCATGTGGCAGCGATGGCCTCTTCAAGACCTCATCCGGACTGTCCATTCAGTTCACATCCGTCCGTAAATATCCATGTGGATTGGTTTTCTTCCTTTCCATGTGTATATTGACATGCAAACAAATCTTGTGGGACCGGCTTCCTTTCTAGGCCTCTTTTAAATTTTAAAATTAAAATTTAAAATTTAAAGTTTTAATAAGTGACTGATATACTACTAAATAAAATAAGTATTAAATAAAAGTAAAGGTTTTCTACATACTACTTGTCATGAGTTGGGACACTTTTGCATTTATATTTGTAGGATAATAATAAACTCATCAAAATTATGAAATTAAACAAAGGGAAATATAGGATTTATGTTATTGCTAGAAAAATGTATGATTATCTTCTGTATGGTCACCTTTTGACCAGAATCTGCAAAAATGTTTAAAGAAATTTAAAGGAGCCCCCGTCTATTCTGCGCTCTTATTGGCAGTTGTCTTTGAGTATCCTGTCGAAGTTATAATTAAAAAATATATATATTTAAGTATGCAAAAACATTCTAAGTTATATTTTTGTCTATTAAACTAATTTCAGATATTAAGGCATACATCTTCAGATCAAGTACTGTTGATGCAGTAGTTTATATTTTATTTTATGTACTGAATGACAGTATATGCATATATAGCTTTTAAAATAAATAGCTGTTTACTAGCATCCTGAATAATAAATATATCTTATATAGTTCCTCTTCTCCCGGTCAAAAGCAACACAATTTTTCCGAATACACAAAGAAAACCTTTATACTTTTTTGTTTTTTAGCAAAGTTTAAGGTGCCCAACTTAATTGTTCCACCAGCATTTAAAAGCAAATCCTTGACATGTCTTAATTAGGCCAAAGTTTTGAACAAGAAAGCACTGAGAACTTTTATAAGTTTGCATTATTTCAAACTCTTGATTTCCCAAAAGAAAATGGAAAATAATTTTTTGCGCCCACTCAATGGTAAGACATGTAAGCTCAAGAGACATTCTGATTTGTTTCTTGCAGGTGCAGAGATAAACCGTAAAACAGCTGCGTTGCAACCATGACCCACTGAAACTGAACACAGGCCATATAGCTTTACAATGTCAATAGCACTTCTGTATACAAATGTCAATGTGACCTTTAGTTTCAGGAATTCTTGCAACTAATAGCATATTTCATTTAAAACCACTTTAAAATACAGATGATTGTGTCGATCCCAAAACACATTTTGATTAATTTTCTTTAGTTATTCGTTATTCACTGTGCTGAAAATCTTAAAATACTTTCCCTTAACCTCATGATTCTGTAGCCTGTGTCATGCTTCCTCTCCGCTGCACTTGCGTCTGTTTTTATTATCACCTGGATCTAATTTTGCTGGAACTGCCATTTGATTTGGATTCATGCATGCCCATGAAAGTAAAATATCTTCAAGGATATAGCTATTGCTTTCAGGGAAACTGAAAGAGGTTTCAAATAAAAAGAATATGTACCCCTAATGCCTAAAGGTATCAGCGTGTAGATATCAGTCTGATGAATAAACTTTAGCAGTATGTAATTTGACAAATTAAAACAACCAAGACACAAGCTATCATGGCCACATGTGTGTTCATTGAGTTAGTTGATATCCGGTGACTTTTTTGGGAGCCTTGAATGGGATAAGAGTTTAAGTCCGAACAAGGCCTCCAAGGCAAAATGAATCTTTATTCATATTTCATAAAACAGATTAGCTTTTGATTTCTGTTACCAAAGCTCACTATGAGTACTATACAGTGTGTATATATCAAAGAGCACACTTTGTCCTCATGCAAAAGCACTGACACTATTTTTGACATTCATTTCCTCCTTCCTGATACGGGCCTCATGATGTTTATGAAGTAACCAGGCTCTGTGCAAGGCCACTTTGACTTAGAAAGAATCTTTTGCACACTACATGCGAATCGTGTTGACCGTAGGGCCCAAAAGAGGCAGTTTAATGTGTAATTGAAGTGTTTTGCCATTTTGCACTGAACAGCCAGTGTTGGATTGGAATCTAGTCCCTACATATTTACATGATGAGGTTTCAGGAGGGCTATGATCTCTGCGGGTGTTGTGTTTATTCATATTATATATTGCTTTTATTTAATATTTTTTCAAAATCAAAGAAAACCATGAAAACCAACAGGATTTTTCTTAGGAATTGTTCTGAGTAATAATTTACTGCTTTACATTTGTTATCGCTGTGTTTGAAAAGGCTTTTTGTTGCACAGACATACTCATTTTATTGCTTGGTGGTTGCTCTATAATAGCTCAGGAGATTCGGTATATGGAGTTCTGTTTTGTGCTTCATATTGCTTGAACGTCAGCTCTTTCTTTAAAATTGCTTTGATAAAAACATGATAAAATTATCACAATTTTAGTTTGTTAGAATCATTTAACAATTGTAATAATAATAATAAATAATAATAAATAATAATTTGACTTTCCATTGACCTTCCAGACTTGTGATCTTTTTCTGGAATTAAGAGTTCTGTACATATTGCCATTTTGGGATTTCAAATCGTTCTTCTTTGAATTTTTAGCAATATTAATTTTTTATACGTTATGCCAGTTAAGAGACTGAGATAATGTTTAATTCCATATGAATTCAGTAAGACAAAATTTCATCAAAAAGTGATGCTCCTTTTTGATAAGAAACAATACTAGGCAAGTATGTTTGTTTTAATGTTTATGCAATACAGCTTTTAATCTGGTCTTAGGTGTTTGTGATTTCAAAGCTTGTTGACACATCTGAGACTTCAGTTATGCCAATAAAGTCCAATAATCAGGACTAGTTTGTATTTATGATTTTTGAAGAATGAATTGCAATATGGTGAAAAATAATTTCATTTGGCAGATTTTCTATGAATACAAACGGTGACATTTGGAAGAATTGTGGCATGCATGAGGAAAACAGATATTAAACTGAAACGATGCTGAAAATTTTGATTGTTCCAAATATATTAAATCATGTTTTTGCCAATCCCTAAAAAATGCACCCTTTTGATGCAGATTATACCAGATTATGTGTTGACATCTCCTTTGCTCGGGATGATTAGATTTAGGATTGGCACTTTCTTAAACTGTTTTTTACTGCTTAATGACATGGCCCGTATGGCAGAACACAAGATATTGCCGTCTATGTGACACCTATGTTTTCTTTGTTTTACACCATTCTCCAGACGCAAGATGACTTCTTGTAATGAATCATCCAATATTTACCATTTTAAACTAAATTTAACTCGGTGTACACCTTAATGAATGATACGAAACTGATGTCAATTTAAAATGAATGGTCCAGTTAAATTAGCCGTTCATAATATCTTGCAGTTAGGTATTATATGTCGGTGTCCCTTGTTCTGCATTTTTAAATAAAAGGATTTGTCATACCTTTACTGGCACATAACTATTTAGAAGGTTACGTTAGAAGGTATTACTGAAACAACAAACAGAATAGACAATAACCACTTTATGATATCGTGATGTAAATAATGTTTTGCCGTTGGCATAGTGCATTAGCAAATGTTTAAAGGGACAATTTTTGAATTATAGAATTTATTAGTATATTAGTACACCAGAAATTCTGCATAAGTATTGTTCATTGTTAGTTAAATTTTGAACATTTAATAAGTTATTGTTAACTAATAGCCCCTTAAAGCGTATCATATTACCAATTACATTTAGTCATTTAGCAGACGCTTTTATCCAAAGCGACTTACAATTAAAAAATCAAAATCTATATTTACTTACATTGTATGCTTTTGACATTTGTTTATGAGTCCATACTTGCTGGTAAACTATCTTTTAAACATGGATACAATTAAAAGCTTGGACAGCAGCGGTGCCCAAAACATTGAATGCTATTGACCAGGAAATGGTGGTCGATCGCAGCGAATTAATCTACCTTATGTGTTTTTGTTAAATTTAAGTAAAATTATTTTGTTGTTCCCTCTTTAAATTTCTGTCTATATAAATATATATTTCTATTCAGCTGATATGACCTTAAGCTGGCTTCGTCGGGCCTTCCAAGAACTCCGGAGTACATTACAGAGCGCGGAATCTAAAGTGCAGCTATCATGCCAATCTGCCAGTATTTCTGTTCCGATGTAAGGAAACATGTAGAGACATTTTCAGACACTTCGTTTAAACTGTGACAATGATTTTCCTGCAAAATAGATCACTGAAATGCAAAGGTAAAAGAACTTAAATCTCAGTTATCAGGTCAGCAGATAGTATGCACCTGGCTATTGCAATCCGCTGTGCTGTAGATGATTTAAGTTTATTGTGGGGTGTTCAACAAATGGGCCACGACTAAAAAAGGTCCACAAGGTGTTAACTTTTGTGTAATAAAAGATGCAAGATGATTTAATAAAATGATATTATATAATGAATACAACTCTTGCGCTTAATGTTTTTGAAGAAGCAATTGGAAACATTAGTGAATTCTAGTATAAAAACACACGGACATCAAAAATTCTGTGAACTATTAAATAATTTCTCCCAAAAGAATAAATCATAATGTTTCCAATTACATATGTGTTCACAGAAAATGAAAAAATAACTGAAAATATGCTTCTGTGTTTTTAAGACCTAAGAGACTGCAAACAGTGCTCTGGTCCTTGTTTTAAAGAAGCGATTGGGAACAGAAGTGAATTCTAGTTTAGAAACTGTTTCTTCTGTAAATGTCACTGCTGGTTTCCAACCCAGCTCTCGACTTTAAATGAGTTTGACACCCCCAATGTTCATATGAATGGTATTGTATCAGCACAAAACACTGTTTTGAAAACAAGTGTCATTTAAAAAAAATGTATTTTTTAATTGGTAGATCCTATCAAGTTTATCATTTTAAAAGTAGATCATCATGCCAGAAAGACTGGTGGATCTAAAAGAACTGTACCGTGTGATGATGGCAGACCTTTTAGAAGAGTACAGAGGACTGAAAAACTGTGTTTTGAGCTACCCCTAAATTGTCTTCTCAAGTTATTTGACTTGGTCATGACAGCTTCATAATGCAGTATACCACTGGCATACAGCCACATGCACCACTGGTTTTAGACACAAACCCCTTATTACTTCCCCCGTCGTGCCTCGTCGCCCGTGTCCTCAATCATTTTTATTCGTCTCTTTGCAAAATCACTCAGTTTGAACACCATGAAACGTAACATTGAGGAATGGCTTCAAAGGGCTGGTACCAATTTCAAGCACCACAGGCCTTTTAATCATACTGTGTGCTATAAATGTGTGGAGCAGATATATATATTATTGTCAGTGGCAACACTCCAATATTACCATATGTTTACCAAAATCTCAATGCCACCTAGATAATGTACATCGGTCACATATTGTCTGAAATGGGTTTCATTTAAACAGAAAAAACTAAACGATTACATGTTCTAATATAGTGTGAGAATATTAAAATTGCCTTTAAAGCCATACACCTAAGCTAAAGGCACTTAAAAAGGTTCTTTACAGCAGTACCACGAGAACAATCATGAAGTAGTATTTCATACAGCATCATGAATCTTTTTAGTTTACTTTCAGAACATCCGAAGTCATTTTTCTGAGACGGAATGGTTGTGTGTAACCATTTCTACAGAAAATTCTTCCCTGGCCTCATAAAGCACTTTTATAGTCGAATAATCTTTTTCTACAAGATATACATTTTGAAGCTAAAGATGATTACATTTTCATTATTTCAGAATATGGAAATACTGCATTCAAAATTGTCACACATACATATGTTTAAAATATGGTTAAAAATATACTTCAAATTTACAAGAAATTGTTAAAATGTCACTTTTGGTGAGATAGCTTTGAAAATGTACAAGTTCAAAATGTCAGATTTTTTGACCAGTTGAAATGTTTACAGTTGCGGCAATTTTGTGTCACAGTTCCATGTCTCCCTTGTGTACATATATTCACTTTACAGTAATATTACATTTTTATTTCCATTTATTATTTATTAGAAACAGAATCAATGTCACGTGGTTTGAGATGACAGAACCCAAATGCAGACAACTCAAACAAAAAGTTTATCCACAAAAATTCATAACAAAAACTCCCTCAAGGGGGTAAACAAGATAAAGAAACTTAACAAAAAACCAGACAGGTAGGTGATGAACCAGCACAGGACAGAAAACACAAGGGCTTTAAATAGGGCAAACACAACAAGGGATAACGACACTGGGCAGGTGTGGAGAATGAAACAATGGCGGGAAGATAGACAGGATAACAAGGGGGCGGGGTCAAGAGAGCACATGGCATGTCATAACTAAACAATGCCATGTGACACTCACACAGAACACAGGTCTGCCATGATTCTGCCAAAATCAGGAAAAACATGACCAAGATAGGCAGAATCATGACAGAACCCCCCCCTTAAGGAACGACATCCTGGCATTCCTCAAGGGAGCCGACAAACAGAACATGACATAAAAACAAGCAGCACAGGGACCTGGTGCTGTCACGACCCGGTCCACAATACTAGAGAATACACGACAAGGACCAGATCATGACAGCACCCCATAGACTGGAACATACAGGAAGGCCCAGAGACAGGAAAACACAGGAAGGGCCACGGACAGGAACAGATCCAGAGGGCCCTCTCCCAGAATCCACCAGGGGGCCACAGGCTGGAACATACAGGAAGGCCCAGAGACACGAACACACTTGAAGGGCCACGTACAGGAACAGATTCCAGTGGGCCCTCACCCAGAATCCACCAGGGGGCCACAGGCTGGAACATACAGGAAGGCCCAGAGACACGAACACACTTGAAGGGCCACGGACAGGAACAGATTCCAGTGGGCCCTCACCCAGAATCCACCAGGGGGCCACAGGCTGGAACATACAGGAAGGCCCAGAGACACGAACACACTTGAAGGGCCATGGACAGGAACAGATTCCAGTGGGCCCTCACCCAGAATCCACCAGGGGGCCACAGGCTGGAACATACAGGAAGGCCCAGAGACACGAACACACTTGAAGGGCCACGGACAGGAACAGATTCCAGTGGGCCCTCACCCAGAATCCACCAGGGGGCCACAGGCTGGAACATACAGGAAGGCCCAGAGACACGAACACACTTGAAGGGCCACGGACAGGAACAGATTCCAGTGGGCCCTCACCCAGAATCCACCAGGGGGCCACAGGCTGGAACATACAGGAAGGCCCAGAGACACGAACACACTTGAAGGGCCACGGACAGGAACAGATTCCAGTGGGCCCTCACCCAGAATCCACCAGGGGGCCACAGGCTGGAACATACAGGAAGGCCCAGAGACACGAACACACTTGAAGGGCCACGGACAGGAACAGATTCCAGTGGGCCCTCACCCAGAATCCACCAGGGGGCCACAGGCTGGAACATACAGGAAGGCCCAGAGACACGAACACACTTGAAGGGCCACGGACAGGAACAGATTCCAGTGGGCCCTCACCCAGAATCCACCAGGGGGACGACAGACTGGAACACACAGGAAGGCCCAAAGACACGAACAGTGTGTCTGCTGGGTTCTTGAGTGGCTGGTTCATTCTGTCACGAGGTTTGAGTTGACAGAACCCAAATGCAGACAACTCATAAACAAAAAGGTTTATTTCCACAAAAATTCATAAATTCCCTCAAGGGGCTAAACAAGATAAAAAGAAACTTAACTTGACAAGAAAACCACAGACAGGTAGGTGATTAACCAGCACAGGACAGAAAACACAAGGGCTTTAAATAGGGCAAACACAACAAGGGATAACGACACTGGGCAGGTGTGGGGAATGAAACAATGGCGGGAAGATAGACAGGATAACAAGGGGGCGGGGTCAAGAGACGAGACAAGAGAGCACATGGCATGTCATAACTAAACAATGCCATGTGACACTCACACAGAACACAGATCTGCCATGATTCTGCCAAAATCAGGAAAAACATGACCAAGATAGGCAGAATCATGACAATCAAATGTTATAACCCTGATTTTTATCACAGTGGTCACATGCCGTCAGTCTTTCACATTGTTAGTGGACGACTTTGTCACTTCTGTGGGTTTATATTGTCGCTACATGTACATGTGCATCCCTTTCTCATTCTCTTCCATGAATGATTTCAATCCTTCATATTTGTTTGTGGGTTCTGCATATATTTTACACAGAAAGCTAGTTTTGGAGATATAAGCTTTTGGTCTGACAGCAATGTTATGATCCTACTGCTCTACTATAGGGCAACTTTACATTCAAACCGCCACAATACTACACTTTCACAGGCCTTAACGTATGTTCTCTCAAAATGTTCTCATTCAAACAGGCTGTTGATGAAGTGTTAAATAGCATTTGGAAGTTAGGAATGTTGCTTTGGGAAATCTTGGCCAAATAACACACCAAAGAATTCTCTCCCCACTGTGCTCTAACCCCATGATGCACTGCAGAGAGTATTTCAGGGTCTTTGTAACCCAGGTCATGACTGCTCATTCCCCTGTGTACTACATCCCTTGCTTGGAAGTTCACACAGAGGTTTGCAGAGTCACACATGTTAACAAAACTGGGCTGTCCATGCCTGGAGAGACAAAGCATGTGTTGAAGAGACACCCCAAAAAAATAAAGAACTACTTAAAGTGAAAGTTCTCCCAAAAATAAAACATCGTTATTTTTATTCACTTCCAAATAAGTATTTTTATCTTTTGTGAATATAAAGTTACAAGATTTTAGTATGAAGATTTAAGACATTGAGACTACATCTACATGAAAATGACTGCAGAATAACAAAAAACAAAAGGACGATAACTTTTGGACTAACTTCTGAAAGCCTTTAAAAACATTTTAGGACTATTCTATACACAGTTTACATAAAATACTAATTACTTGACACCTAATGAACTGAACCATAATACACCATACTTTATTATTAAATTTCCTTACGGAAGCTGTGCATTATTTTCCATAATAAATGTAAAAGCTGTGTTTTTATATTTAAATCTTTGTAATCATTCACAACGATAAAAGATTTTTTTCAAAAGCACAAACTTTCATGAGACAGAAAGGGCTCAAATATGGCCGATCTCTACATGCTCATAACATTCTCCTGCTCTAGAGCTGTGAGGAAAGTTTTGTTTGGCCGATGATGAAAAAGTTTTCCTGGATTCTTAAAGCATCCAACAGAGATCCTGCGTCACTTTTGTTCGAGCATTAAAGTCTTTAAGCTGGAATTATTTGAATAAATGTGTATGTTGTTGTTTAAGTAACCAATGTTTTGTTGACATTTTATTTATAATGGGAGTTACAGTATTCTATGAAATAAATGCAGTTAAATATTTAAGAAAAAAAAAACATAACATCAAAATACAATGTTTAGCTTAAACAAAATACACAGTCGTAGATTAAAATGATTATAAAACTATTGGGTCAAATCAAACTTTAATTCTGCTTGTCTCCTATTTTGAATTTCTGTCTTTGGCCTGCAAGCATGGTTACAAACTCCCATATAAATGGGTGGATGGATAGATTTTATAATTTAAAAACATTCTTTATTAAATAAAATTGTAGTGCAAGACATATACATATTACTTTACATGAATATTACCTAAACATTTCAACAACATCGTATAAAATCGGTTCACTTTGTCTTGTGATTTCCTGTTCGTGTTGCATAACCCGTGATGATTCATGTGTTGAAATTTAGCGGGAACCAGTCATATGCAATAATCCTGCACTTGTTTACAATCCAGCAGGAACCTCACTTTATAATTAAAACCATTTCAGTCAGTTTGGGAGGAATTTATGAGATTGTTTAACATCTTTATTCAGATACGAATCATGGAAAAAAGGATGTTCTTGTGAGTTTCTTAAATCTTATTATGACACGTCAAGTATATGTAATCCTCCAACTTATATAATGAACTGTAAAGGTTTCTATTACTTTAAAATGTGTTATTTTTATCTACATACAGAGCAGTTTTCCTTACATGGAATTTGCTGCCAATTGTCTACTGTAGCAAAGTTGACAAACACTTTTTTAAATTCTCCTTATTTGTAGTAATTGCAATGATTTATGACAAAAAATTAAAAGCACAAACTTTGCATGTAGATGGTTTCAAAAAGATGTCAGCCATGATTAGGTTGTAACTGATTTGATGTTGTGTAATAAATTATTATCACCGTCATACACACACACACACACTCTAGATTCACTAGTAACTTATATAATATTTCCCATGTTTATGTTTTATTCCTGTAAGACAACGAAACCAAGAATAGGATATTGTTAACGTACATGTTTTGTTATGCAAACCAAGTTTGTGATTACTAGTCTTCATACTAAATCATTTTGATACTAAAGGAGTTAAAACAAATGTAACCTAGTTTAGCTGGGTATAAATTTCAATGTACAAATAACTGGTCAGTTCTTGACACAAAAAACAGAGATTATAAATATTCTTTGAAAACTTTGTGTTTTTTAAACTTTAACCACAGTGACTTGTGAAATGTTCCCAAAATTTTGTTTTGTGGTTTATGGTCGGCGCCTTAATGAATATTTGGAAACTCTATTATTCTTTGCAGGCACTTATTGCCGAGTTAAACTTATACCCTCATTAAACAAAAATAAAAGGTTTTCTTATTCAATTTATGTTATAAATGTCTTTTTGTGAAAAAAAAGCAAACAATGAGACTTAGTTGAGGTGTCGGTGCAGATTTAGTTTGCCCATCATGGATTTAGTGAAATGCCATTGGTTCAAATCAAGGTTTGATAATATCCTTGGAAGTACGAGTGTCCTTGTGCTTGGACTGAACTCTTGTTGAAGCGCTCGGATACATCGGAGATGATTTTTGTGGGCTTCTGTTGGAATCATTCCTAGATTTCCAGGAATTTTACATTAGGTTTGCTAATCCTAACTCTGTTTCTCATTTTCTAGGAGTGAACGTCCCCTCTCCATTTGAGATGAAGCAGCTGTGGAAGATGCTCTTTCCGCTTCTTATACTCTTGTATCTAATGGGAGCTGCCAGATGTCAAGTAAATCCAGGTAAATAGGAGGTTTTCTTATAATAATTGTAGATCATATTAAGTACATAATTATTAGACAAATAATATAAAGTCATTTTCAATATTCTATTATTGTGAACACGAAAAATAGATTCCAATTTTGTTACGAAGACACTTTTTTAAGTAACTTATTGTTAGTGTGTCGAATCCAAAAGAATATATTTTGAGGAAGGCCTATAGAAGCCAATGTTGTTTGGTTGCCAAAATTTCTCAAAATATCTTCTTTTGTGTTCTGCAGATGAAATGAAATTAAAACTTGTATGAATTATTTTTTCTTCAGAAGACAAAAGAAGATGATAAGAAAGTTGACATCTGTTGACACACACTACATTTCTCAAAATATTTTCTTTAAAGTGTCACATGCTAAGAGCAGAGAAGTAATATCCATTCACCTCTACTGTATGGACACAAAACCAGTGCAAGTGAATGGTTGCCAGTTCCCAACATTCTTCAAATTATCTCCTTTAGTGTTCTGAAAAAGAAAGAAAGTGATACAGGTTTAAAATGACATGAGAGTGCAAAACAATACACAATCTTCATTGTAGAGTAGTGGTGACATCGATGACAGAAATTAGCTTTGAGGTTAACTCAAACCATGTTTGAAAATATGTGAGTCAAGTCACCATGGAAATAGTTTCTTGTTGTGCCACCATAAAAGTCAGCCTGTGGTAAAAGCCTCAGATTTGATTCTTTAAAAAATAAATTCTGATGGTCAGCATGCTGCTATTTGCATTGTAATCGTTGACTACAGTTAGTAAATCATTTATAGACGTTTAGTAGTTCACCTCAAGCTCAGAGACATCAGCACAAGAAGTTCTGAATAGGTTTGGAAGACATTTAGATTCCCTTCTGGATTTCATGGTTCCTGCTCTTTTATCTGCCTTTCAACTCGAACTCTGTTCACTATAGCATGGGTGGTTTGCGGGGAGGAAAGTGTGATGTCAATGTGAGGTTCAATTATATTTTACAAGAAAACCAAAAGCCAGCTCATGGTGAGAAGCCATACAGTAGAGACTTAAGCAAAAAATCTGGATGGCAGCTAACTCCACCATGGCCAGAGGCTGCTTCATCTGGGATCCCCCAGGATGAAAACCACATTGTGTTCTTGTACTACATGGGTCTGTATATTTCTTTATAAAGCAGATGAGTCTGATTATCCTAGGTGACATTGTTTGCTTCCTCTGAATGTTTGTCCGTTTCCTTTTCTTAAGTATATCAAAGCCTGACTGATGCAATGAAGCATAGTATTCAAACCGAACTTAGGATAGTTCATCAGAAAAATAAAAGTTCTACCATCATTTATTCACACACAAAAAAGTTTTTTATTGATCATTGGGAACCAAACAACATTAGCTTCCATGGACTTCCATTATACAAATACGGACATAAAACCACTCGGACACTTCTCAAAATATCTACTTTTCTGTTCCTTAGAATATATAAATATAAATGTTAAAATTCACTACTTTTCTGTTCCTTAGAATATATAAATATAAAGGTTAAAATTAATTAATGAATAATGACAGAAGGTAATGTTTGTGAACTATCCCTTTAGGCATAGACTTAGCTTCCAGTAAGACTGGGTTTGTGTTGTTGTTTTAGGATCAGTAGCATGCCAATTCAATAAGACAAGGAATGCATCATGTTCTTTACTGGTTTCTTTTATAGATGTTTTGTGCTTTAATGTATGTGAGATCAGGATACCAGTCCATCCATATTATTTTATAGTCCCTCTGCTTGGTCGAACTACAAAGTAATGTTTGGCTTGTTACAAAGTTACAGAATATGTTAAATGCTTCGTTAAAAAATTGGGTTTGTGTGGTTTCTGCTGGGAATTGTTTTTAGATGGTCTTCAGATGGATTGTGGTAAAGATTCAGATGTGTCTTTGCTGTCTAAATGGTCTTGTTACTTAGTAGAACTGTGACTTGAGAGAAAAGTGTGAAAAGGGACCATGAAATCCATATGGACTAATAGAGAAATTCGGTGAGTAATTTTCACATGAATTGTGGCTGCCTGGAGGATCTTTGCCGCTTTTTAAGTGCAGATTATGCACCCTACTTATCTTACAGATAAGGAGATTGTTTATTAAAAGTGCATTTTTTTACAAAGGTGCCAGAATGTTTTATTTTCATATTTATCTAGCTTGATAACAAATTACATGTGGATTTAATTGATCAACATAAGCTATCATGAACAATGAGCAGTGTGAAAGCAATTTGTCTTCAAATTTATCAAACCTTATTGTAAAGTGTTACCATTTTATATACTTGCTTCATTATACTACAAAAAGTATAAATGTATGATCATTATTTTTTCTAAATGTCACCTGAGTTTAAATCTAAATTATCAAAAAAGTTATATAATACATAATAAGTAATATTTTAACTTTTAAGAACATGCAATGGAGACGAATATCGCTCATTTCCAGCAGTCACATCGTACAAATTGCCTTATTTGTGTTGCTTGGTGTAAATTCCTGTCTATTACTTCTTTGCATTGACACTGTGTGTAATTTACTTATGCTGATGATATCTTTAGCTTCTGGTATTAAGTATTAAGGTATACCTATTTTATCATTTTTATCATTAAAATATGTGTACATAACATTTGTATAAAATTATAAATACATGTTTGTAAAATCATAAATATATAAAATAATTGTACATTTATAAAATAAATAAAATAATTGTACATCATTACTCAAAATAATTAAATAAGTTAAAAAGATAAATGATATGTTATGGAATATACGTTGTATAATGAAATCCATTTGCAGTCTTTAACATCTCAAAAAAGGCCTCAATGTGTACAGATATGTGTATATTTGGTATTTACTTTTAAAAAATTAGTAATGCCCCAAGGAAAGCATTTTTACCCTTTATCAGAGAGTGCGCATTTCCCCTGTGTGCTCAAACCCATAGTACTACAAAGAGTTCCTTTACAGCAATACATCAACTAAAGAAACTCAATATTATTGCTTCCCATCACAAATCTACAGTTAAAAGTTGTTTTACAGGCTAGTGGTTAGTAAAGAAAGAACAGCATGCAAAGGGAGTGATGAAATGTAATGGGACAGAATCCATCACTCAGACCTCATTGAACTGCCCGTGAGATCACTGAGGATGTGACCTTGCTTTGAGTTTATTATTAAATGAAGCAGGAGAGCAGGCGTGATTGTTTACAATGGATTCAACAATCAGCCTGGAGTCTGTGGCTTGTACATACCAGACATTTTGACAACAGGAAAGTAAATTGAATCGGCTGTTATTTCTTTTTCTTTCGTTTTTTGCTCCAGAGCTTCTTTTAAGTTATTTGCCTCTTTCAAAATCACGTTTTTCTCACATTTGCAGTTTTAGTTTCTGTGTTCTTCTGGTTAACCGCAGTGTAGAACTGCATGTATAAAAGTATATGTTTATAAAGTTGACAATTATTCAAATGCTTGAATGCTTTTCCACAAAAGTAGTGAATTTCCTTTTCCTTCAGGAAATAGTGTTTGCAACATGCTTTAACCCCTGTAAATATCACTTTTGCTCCTTTATATTTCCGCTGGAAAGAAGAAACGATTTTTTCCTACTTCTGGAAAAGTGTGCTGCAGGACTTAGTCGAATTCTCACTGCCAACTTTCCTCTGTTTAAAATTCCCAAAGACTTTAGTTATACCATCCTACACTCTCCTTTTTTCCACTTCGAGTTATAGACTTCGGCCTTTTTCTCTAATGTAACAGTTGTTACACTCTAACAGTTTGCACATCATTAAATGTGTGTGCATGTTAGTGCACATGTGTGTAAGGTTTTGGGGCCTGCACTTAGACAGCAAACACAGAGAAACAAACGTACCATTCACACGGTATTACAGATGGAGAAAAAATGCTTTAGTGTGGGGGGAATAAGCATCAGTTTGACCAATGAATTACTGCAGAAGTCTAAAGTGGCCAATAAGAAAAGAGACAGAGGAGGCACCATAAACCACCATGCCTCTTCACACAGCGTTTACTGTTTTTCCACCTTTCTGAAGTGATGGATATTTTTAGACTCAGTAACTGAACGTTTACTCAATCTGATACTGAAGTTGTAACAGGTCATGAATGAAGGGAAAGGAACAAATACCAAGAATTCACATTATTGTAAAGTTTTTCTATCATTTAAAAGTATACAACCCACCCAGCTATTCACAATTAAAAATAGGGCACCATATTTGTAATTCAAATATTTAAACTATACAAAAGAGACAATTTAAATGCAAAGTGAACATACAAGAAACAAACTTTTTACTTTTTATATGATCATTTATGATGGATATGGGCCTGTTATGGATGTGACAAAACCTACCTAACTGTGGAAAAGCATACTTTAGAACCAAACTGACCTTAAAACGGATAGTTCACCCAAAAGTGAAAATTCTATGATGAATTACTCAACCTCATACATTTCCTTGCTCGGTTCAAAAGAAAGAAAGCTATTTGGAAATATGATAGAAACAGAGTTTTCTGGGGCACCATTGAAAATCAAAATTGTTTGTATATTTAGTTTGTTTTGTTGAGGACGAAAAAAAATATTGGAAAACCCGGAAACTTTTCTTTTTTTCTGCTGCTGTAGTCAAAGGTTCTCCAGGAATCTCAGCTGTAGTAGCGTTTTCAGAAACATTCTTCTTAATATCTTTGTTGTGTTCAACAGAACAAATACATTTTACATGTTTGGAACAACTTGAGAGAGAGAAATTTAAGACAGAACTTTCGGGTGGACTATCCCTTAAACCATATACATATCAGTTTTATGAAACATTTGGTTATTTTATTTATTTAATTTAATTTTTTATGGTAAGGTTAAACTTCGCTTGGAATAAGATGTTATTTTTTTGTTGAATTCAGTTCTGGTTCTATAAACTACTTGAAACAGATGTGTCCCTCTTCATAAAACAGTACAATTGGACCCACAACTTTGAAATTTTCTTGAGGTACAGGAACACCTTGTAGGAATGACATAAATCTCTGACTGCTATTTGAAACCATATGTCAACAGACAGTTGGCTCTGTGTCTTCAGTTTCACTGTCGCGGGCGTTTGAAAGATTCGTGATTCCTTCATCTATGTGGCACTCTTGTGTCAATTGTGTAACACTGCTTTGCCTGCATTCACAAATCTCTGACAACTCTTCACTAAATTACAATAACACATGCACATACGCTTCAAAAGTTTGATACCACACTGAAATACTGTGATTTCTTAACCTTAAAATAGACAGTAAATTATGCTTTTTGTTAAATGTTAATCAAATAAAAGTTTTGCCCAAAGAATAAAAAACATGAACTAAAGAGATATATGATTATTTTGAAACAGTTTACCAATTGTGCCGTGACTTTTGACGTGAACATCTTCTGCCAAACACAAAAGGAGATAATTAAAAGAAGGTTGATAACTGGTAAAAGGTGTCACTTCCTTCAAAATATCTTCTTCTCTGTTCTACAGAAGAAAGAAAGTGAATGACGGGTAAATGATTGTATTAACATGTGTTGTGCATGATGTTTAAATTCAGTAATCACCAATTAAAATATTGAAACATTTGTGTATCGTTGTGACAATTTGTCGAAAGATCAGTAATAAATTATTAAACTAATCAAAATATCTGTGTTAAAGCACCAGAGAGAGAGAGAGAGAGAGAGAGAGAGAGAGAGAGAGAGAGAGAGAGAGAGAGAGAGAGAGAGAGAGAGAGAGAGAGAGAGAGAGAGAGAGAGAGAGAGAGAGAGAGAGAGAGAGAGAGAGAGAGAGAGAGAGAGAGATGGGGGAGGAGGATGTCGTTATGTTACATCTGGAAGAGCTTTTTGTCGGGGGATTCGGCTGGATTTGGATTATATCAGCTCATCATTGCCAAAACCAAGCCTCTGAGGTTTCCCCCATCTTGACTTTTAAGCAAACATTTGAAGGAGAGACAGAAAAAAACGAAAAGGGAGACAAAAAGTCCTTCACCACTATCCTTGCTATTGCTGGCAGGATCACAAAGGCCATTTTGTTGAAATGGAGATGCCACTTGGAATAGCAGGGTCCTTGTAAACTTGCGTGTCCAGACCTTCACACTCATACTCAAAGAGAGAGAGATCAAGAGAGTTCATTTATATTCTATGCCATACTGTGACAAATTTCAAATATAAAGTAATCTTCTGTTTACATCAGGGCTTTTAAAGACCCACCCTACTGTATATTCTTATTGCTTTCTCCAAAGCAAGATCTGATTGTTCATGTAAATGTAAGCACGTATGAGTTATGATCAATGTTTGTGTTGTTTTCTTATTAATATTTCAGAAGAGACAAGGTAGAGCAAAAATGACCTGTTTGTTTACATTATGTTTACATTAGTCTGACTCTATATGTTTTTTATCCTTCTGTGTGTTTCATCAGCATTGTGAAATATTTTTGTTAATTTGCTTTTTTTAAAAGAAAAACATTGTTACTTCACAAACCCCTTTATTTTTACAACCCTACATTGCAACCAAAACCTTTTATGCAGATGCATTTAATATTATAATAAAATTAAGGGAGGAGTATCACAGGCAGTTTCTGTTAAACTTATGTTAATCTTGCGTACACGTGGTGTAGAATTTGGTTATTCATATCACCAAAAAGTATTTTCTTTACATTAACAGAAGACAGATTCTCAGTAGAACTCACGCTGGCAGCCATGAGCAGTGCTCGATCTCTTCACGAGTGTTTCGCCTGGAATATAAATGCCGTTGCTCAAGCTCTTCTGTCATTTCTGATTGGCTTAATAACTTGTGATTAAATGATGTTGACAGATTTTATATTTTAAAGGACCTTTCCGTAGTCTTTTGCTGTACAGGGGAGTGTATTGAGCACAGAAATACTACATCATGTGTCCAACTCTGTTTTTAACAAATGCACCATGCACGTTGAACATGACAACTCAACATATTTAACAGTCTAAAGCACTTATAATGCATGAAACAGAGTGATATCCATCCTTTAAGTGGTTTTTTTCTTTAACTTACATATAAAAAGGAAAAATATTTTACTGAGGACCAAAATACTAAGATTTCAAATTAATTAATTTATTCTTATTTTTTTCCCAGGTGTGTGTCGGTCTCCATTAGGAATGTCTGTGGGACAGATCTTAGATGAAGACATCTCGGCTACCAGTCAGTGGTCCGACTCCACAGCAGCAAAATATGGAAGGTATGTCAGAGGAAGTAAACCACATCTAAGTAGATGTGTGTGGCCTCGTCCTCTGACTAGAATAATACTTCCCCCATAAAATAATACTGTCATCCCCCACAAATCCTATTCTTCTCATTCACACAACCTTAAAAGCTGGAGACAAATTTATACAAGCACACTTGGGCCAAAGACCCATCCTCACTGTAATCTTCTATGTCCTTCCTGTCGTTCATGTCAGATTGGACTGTGAGGAGGGAGATGGTGCCTGGTGTCCTGAGACACCAGCGGGTGAACCAGAGAATCTGAAAGAGTTTCTGCAAATAGACCTTCGTTCTCTACACTTCATCACTCTGGTGGGTACGCAGGGACGTCACGCAGGAGGTATGGGGAATGAGTTTGCACAGATGTACAAGATCAAATACAGCCGTGATGGCAGCCGCTGGATCTCATGGCGCAACAGGCAAGGCAAAGAGGTTTGTATTGCTCTTCTCACCAGACAGCTCAACAACACTTTGCATGTGCTGTATAGCCACATAAAAATTAACTGATGATGATCTATTATCAAGGGGGTGAAATCAGGTGCTTCCAAATTTAATTCTTAAAGGGGATAGTTCAGACAAAGAGGAAAATTCTCTCATTCATTATTCATCTTCTAGTTGTTCCAAACTATGAATAGTTTTCTTCTGAACACCGAGAAATATATTTGGACAAATGCTTGCAGCCAAACAGTTTCTTGTACCCTACTGACTTCCATATTAGCCAAAAAAACTCCTGAACTTTTGGTTGTTTGAAAATTTTTTATTAAGGGTAGTCAATGGGCTCAAAGAACCATTTGGTTACAAACGTTCCTTCAAATATATTTTGAATAAACTTTTCCTTTAATGATGTTATATTCCTTTATTAAATCTTTTAAATGTTTTATTTGCCCTCTTATCATTGCAAACCTGTAAATGATAGTTAATAACACAACCAAAGATGAAAAAAGATTGAAAAAAGATTGAAAAAAGTCTTGTCTGGTTTTGTGTCCCTATGAATGTCGAAGGCGGTAAACATTGATTGGTGTCTTTATTCGTTTTCTGACGAATAAGAAACTAAATCATGAATAATTATAGGTAAATTATTTCATTGTATCCCTTAAACAGTGTTTAGCAATGCATTGCACTACATTACTCACTTTAACACCCATTGTATCCTAGACTGCACAAAATTGTGAAAATGTTCTCGGTGCACAAAATAAAAAAATAAAAATAAAAAACTCATATTCATATCCTTGATATAATTGCTCAAATGTTTTCTTTAAAACACTTTTAGACCCATGATGTATACATTACATACTACTCCATTTTGATCAAGACAAAACTCACTTAAAATTAAAAAAGATTTACATTTGTATGGTACAGTATGTCAATATTAATGTATGTTTTGTTTTGAAGGTAATTGAAGGGAACAGGAATGCCTATGACATTGTTCTGAAGGACTTAGAGCCACCCATCATTGCACGTTTTGTCCGCTTCATGCCCATCATCGATCACTCCATGAATGTCTGTATGCGTGTGGAACTGTACGGCTGTGAGTGGCTGGGTAAGTCTTAATAAATCGGTTTATTTAGTGAAACCATCTGGCTATTTATCAGTTATTTAATCAAATATTAAGGTTATTAGCACAGCTAAATCCTCAAAATAACTCTATTATTTCAGCAATAACCTCAATTAGTTTATATTAATCTTTTTGGAAATACCTGATGAATTTTAAACATTTTTCATAAGTAAATTGCAATTATTAATAAATAAATTATTATTATTAACTCTTTTATACTCTTGGTTTAATTGTAACCTTTTGAAAAACGTCCTGTCTAATTTTATTGTAAGCCACAATGGCATCCTGAAAGTGATGTAAAATGTTTTCATGGTCACCATGTGCACACAACTGTTCTTATGACAGAATCTGAAATACCAATGTATGCAAGTACATGTATGCAAGAGTCTTGGTAGAAACTTTAAGACAAGATATCTGGATTATATTTTGTTCTGTAGTTTGTATCTTTGTGTTACATATGTGTGTAAACATGTGTGTTTCATCGCAAATGAAAAGCAAAGAAATGTCAATGAATTCTTTCTAAAACTAAGATGTCTGGTATAAGTTTGTGGAAAAACCATTTAACCAAACAGCTGAGATATAAATGAAATATAAATGTGATTCTGTGTCTCTTTCCAGATGGCTTGGTTTCATATAATGCTCCGCTCGGCCAGCAGATGACTCTAAATGGACAGAATGTATTCCTCAATGACTCTGTCTATGATGGAGCCATGAGTTACAGGTCAGTACCCAAGGAACTGTGATGTAATAAACCAATTATTGTGTTTGCTGTAAATGTTGATGTAATCATTCAAACTTCACTACAATAATAATACAACCATCAACATTTTGTAAATATAACTGAAACAAAAACTTTAGGCAAAATGTCAATTTTCCACTGAAAAAAGGGCAACGCTGGAAAAATCTGATCCTAGATCAGTGATGTAAGACAAAAATACAGACATGCAGCCTTGTTATGGCCTGCTGCTATGGTGACAGCAGCACTCCAGGATGGGAAAGGGTCACAGAGGTAGAAGTTGACTCATTGCTACGTGAACAATAACTTCCATGAGACAGTGCAAAGTTTATTTACCTTTGTGTGTATGTGGGAGGGTGAGGATAAGACAAATGACACAATATAAAACCTCACACATTCATAGTCATTAAACTGCCACAAAAATAACAAGTGTCATTGCTGGGAAAAAAATATGTTGTTTGTTAATAAAATACTGCCATCTAGTGGCATTTTTTTGGGTTATGAACTGCCATGCCAATATCTGTTATTTATCCCTGATACCTATCCACCTCCCAAAAAATCCTTGATAAAAATAATATATCACTTTAAAATATCACCCAAAAGATTATATTTAAAATAATATCCTATTGAATGAAATATAAAAACAAAAGTTGTTTCAAATCTGTATACATTTCTTTGTTCTGATAAACTTTGTTCTGAGAAATATATTTAGACAAATATAATTTGGACATAATTGACTACCATTTTGCTCTGTTAAACACAAAATATATAGATATTTAGATATTTTTAGATATCTATAGATAATAGATATTTTTGAAGAATGTGGGACAACCAAACAATCTGAGCCATTTCTCAAAATATCTTCTTTTATGTTCCACACCCGAAAAAGCTATATATAGAGGTACGATCAAATACATTTTTCTCTTATACTGACCAATATTCAACCTTTCATAGTTCTGCTTTTATGAAAATACACTGATATACAAACTAAAAAATTTTTTTTTCTCTCCACAGTATGACAGAAGGTCTTGGACAGCTGACAGATGGGATGTCTGGTCTGGATGATTTCTCACACAGTCATGTCTACAACGTGTGGCCTGGATATGACTACGTCGGCTGGACCAACGAAAGTTTTCCCAATGGTTTTGTTGAAATCATGTTTGAGTTTGACCGCATCCGCAACTTCACCACCATGAAGGTTTGCAGATTTTATAGCTGTTTTTTGATTGGGTTCCTTAATGATTTAATTGAGTGTGTCTAACACAATTAATTCAAAAGGAATCTTTTTTCACTGATACATTACTCAATATATACTTCCAGGGATGATAAAGGAGTTCTGTAATTTCTAACACAGAAATTCTAAATTTAAACCAATTAATTAACTGACTTTGTAATCCTAAACAGGTACACTGCAACAACATGTTCTCACAACGAGTCAAGACCTTTCAGAAGGTTGTGTGTTATTTCCGCTCTGAGTCGGACTGGGAGGTAACCCCAGTATCATTCAGCCCCGTGATGGACGATGTCAACCCTAGCGCTCGCTTCGTCACCGTGTCACTCTACAATCACATGGCCAGTGCTATTAAGTGCCAGTACTTTTTCTCTGATATCTGGATGATGTTCAGTGAAATCACCTTTCAGTCAGGTCAGGGCAAAAAAGATCTGGTTTTGATCACATGTGTTTATCAAATAATTTAATTTAATTTGTTTAATTTAACTATAACAACAGAACAATATTTCTCACAGTTTGAACATCTTGTGATTTCAGATACAGCGATGTACAACACAACCCTGGCTCCACCAAAGCTCGGCCCTCCCCCCACCAGTCAACCAGGTGAGTTTTTCCTCTATCCTGCATTTCTCATTTCTAACATTTAAATACAATTCCCCCCATCTCCAGAGTGTCATTTCAACAGCAGGCTACCTTTCTCTCTATCCCCTTTTTAGGGGATAACCCAACCCACAAAGTAGATGACAGCAACACACGGATCCTAATTGGCTGCCTGGTGGCCATCATCTTCATCTTAGTGGCAATTATTGTCATTATTCTATGGAGACAAGTGTGGCAAAAGATGCTTGAGAAGGTGAGGGAGCTTGAAATCAACCTTTTGTAAACAGGTTCATAGTTTTTGGAATTAAGATCATTAGGCAATGATTGGTTTTGCTTGTCTTTCACAAAGTGTGTAAATACATGCTGCTAACTATAAACAATAGAAAATGTAGCAGTACATTACATTACATTCATTACAATGTACAGTTTCTTTAAAGTTTATTATACACAGGGTATTGTGTAGTTA
Organism: Triplophysa yarkandensis; assembly: GCA_033220385.1. Taxonomy (NCBI): domain Eukaryota; kingdom Metazoa; phylum Chordata; class Actinopteri; order Cypriniformes; family Nemacheilidae; genus Triplophysa; species Triplophysa yarkandensis. The sequence goes on along the minus strand of CM065670.1, from coordinate 8,133,038 downwards.
GAATATTTATTTAAGTGACAGTTCATCAAAAAATTTTAATTGTAACATTTACTTACCCATTTGTCAATTTCTGTGTTCCATACACAACAAATTAAGATATTTTGAAGAATGTTGGTAACGGGAACCTATTTACTTGCCATGGTTTGAGTTCATACAAAATAGTAAATGGATGTTTACCAAAATTCCAACTTTTTTCAAGTATTTTCCTCTTTTTAAAGAAAGTCATACAGGAGTGTGAGTAAACACAATTTTCATTTTGGAGCGAACTATTAATTCAATCTTTGGTAATGTTGTACAAACACTGTTACTTGTAGTTAATTGTAATGTTACCAGCATTTAATTTAAAAATGAATATAATTCATGTTATTCAATATACTAAAAAGAACAGTTTTGTAAGGTGCAGTATTTTTATAATAATATTTTGTCTAATATATCATGCATTTTGTTCTGAAAAGAGTTATTCTTAGTTTCGTCTCTTCAAATATGTTCTGCATAATTCCAACGATTTTCCCTTAAAACAAGTGTGGAAAATTATAGGGAGAAATTGTCTGGAAGTAATAACTTAAGTCCTCAATTTCACAGTCCACATGATGTCATTGTCTCAGAATGTTCCCATATGAACTTTCCACTCTGTGCATGTCACAGTAGGGAAATGCAGAGAGAGCAAGAGCAAAAATGCATTGGAAAATAATTTTGGTGCAGTTGCATTACCCGTTATTTCTTGGCAGTCTAAATATAAGTCACATTGGCACAATAAACAAGCAAACTGCTAGTTGTGGCCTTCTTCACTAAACATCCTTCATTCCAGGTGTCTCGGCGGATGCTGGACGATGAACTAACTGCTAGTCTGTCAATACAGAGCGAGACCTTCACATATAACAACAACAACAACACTTCCTCAGTGCCAAGTGAGCAGGAATCCAACTCCACCTATGAGCGCATCTTCCCTCTCGGACCCGACTACCAGGAGCCATCACGTCTGATCCGCAAACTGCCTGAGTTCTCTCAAACATCAGAGGATGCTGGTGAGACCCACAAACTGTTTGAATTTCATTGAGGAAATGAATGGAAAAGTACTTTTATATATTTGCCAATTACTAAATTAAGACGATTTCTACAAAACAGACAACCAGGTTTTTAGAGACCAATTAGCATCCAGCACCTAAAAGTATATTTCTGTTTGATACTGTTTCTGCAGCATCGACCAGTACGGCTTCCAAAACTCCTCAGGCCGGTACACAAGAGGGCGTTCCGCATTATGCCGAGGCCGATATTGTCAACCTGCAGGGTGTGACAGGGGGCAACACGTATGCTGTTCCTGCCCTCACTATGGACTTGATTACTGGAAAGGATGTTGCTGTGGAAGAGTTTCCAAGGAAACTGCTCGTCTTTAAAGAAAAGTTGGGGGAGGGTCAGTTTGGAGAGGTTTGTTCTATATTGGTTATAATGCTTTAATATTTTCTGGCTTATGTTGGTTTAATAGGATTAAAAGCATAATTACCCTTAAAAACCCTAACCCTCTACTAATCCTCTTTTCAAACCTGTTTGACTTTCTTTCTTTTGCAGAAGAAAAAACTATGACTTTAAATACAAATGATGATAATTTGAAGAATGCTTTAAATCAAAAAATATATAATATGCATTCCATTGAAATGGCACAAAACCACCAAGACATTTCTCAAAATATCTTCTTTTGTATTAAATTTATTATGTCTTTTTTTGGCATTTCTATTCTTGAAATTTGTAACCTTTACTTATACTTATGTCTTACGGCTGTTTTCTTTGTTATCAGGTGCATTTGTGTGAAGCAGAAGGAATGCAAAATTATATGGATGCAGATTTTTCCTTTGACGTCACTGAAAACCAAACAGTGCTTGTAGCTGTAAAGATGCTTAGAGCGGACGCTAATAAAAATGCCAGGTTTGCTAAAATCAAATACCTATAAATTCAAGTAAATGGACATTTACCTTTTTTACTTTTAATTTAAACTGGGGTTATATAGATTCAAAGTAATACAAAATAAGCCCCAACCAAATTATTTTAGTGTTTGTCTTGTGATTTACAGAAATGATTTCTTGAAGGAGATAAAAATCATGTCACGATTGAAAGACCCTAACATTATTCGTCTCCTGGCGGTGTGTATGAGCTCTGACCCTCTGTGTATGATCACTGAGTACATGGAGAACGGAGACCTGAATCAGTTCCTGTCCCGCCATGAACCCGAGGGCATGATCGCTCTACTCAGCAATGCTCCCACAGTCAGGTAGATATTCTGTGAGCTCAAGTTTGAGTGCACTGCTTACTTTTGTTACATGTTTAACACATCAGTACATGTTAAGTCTAACACTAAAGACATCTGGCGCAGTTTACCCTTGACATTTCAAACCTAAAAAACCTTTCTTTCTTCTATTTTGAAAAATGTTGGTACAAGAAATATGTTGGTCTGCTTTCACTTGTTATGTTTTTTATCCATAAAAAATAAAAGTGAAAAGGGACCAACATTTTGTGGTTTATGACGTTCTTCAAAATATCTTCTGGGTTCTGCATGAAGTCATACAGTTTCGAAAGATGACAACATTTTAGTTTGAAGTGAACTATACCTTTAACTAATGCATTTAACTTATATTATATATAATATTTCATTTTGAATCTATATTTGTAACATTAACAGCCAATTTGTAATAACTTATATTACTATTATTAAGATTAATAAATTAGTAAACACTGTAAAATATGTTGCTTATTGTTAATTCGTGTTAGATTAAATCTAATGTTTGCATAAACTGATCAAAGTATATTTGAATGTTTTTGGCGAAGATTAACAAAGCTATTTTCAAATTGCAGTAATTGTACAGTAATTGTAGGTTCATCCTCTTACTGTAAATCTGTATGATCTGTTATTATGAGTAAAGAAGCTATAAAATAGGTGTGAAAAAGCTTTTCAAACAGGATTTTCAAGATTATGACACATATGTTTAAACTTTACTTCTCAGCTATAGTAACATACATCACATGGCCACACAGATTGCTTCAGGCATGAAGTATCTCTCTTCTCTAAACTTTGTGCATCGGGATTTGGCAACTCGCAACTGCCTAGTTGGAAAGAATTACACAATCAAGATTGCAGATTTCGGTATGAGTAGGAACCTGTATAGTGGAGACTACTACCGCATCCAGGGCAGAGCTGTACTGCCCATCCGCTGGATGTCCTGGGAGAGCATACTTCTGGTCAGACTTACATACCTAACCCTTAAAAATAATAACTCGTAACTGTGTGTTTTTAGAGTAATTCATGACAATCAAACACATTATGTCTACATACATTGAGACAGTGTGAATTCTGTCCTCTGCAGGGGAAGTTCACCACATCTAGTGATGTATGGGCGTTTGGTGTGACCCTTTGGGAGATGCTCACCTTCTGCAAAGAGCAGCCATACTCGCAGCTATCAGACGAGCAGGTCATTGAAAACACAGGAGAATTCTTTCGGGATCAAAGGAGACAGGTACAAGAATAATGTTTGAGCTTATTTCACACCTTTCCTTGGCTATTTTGATACAAATAACAGATTTATTCTTATTTAGATATTTATTCTAATATTCTTATTTTCAGATATACTTGCCCCAGCCCCCAATGTGTCCTGACCCCATCTACAAGCTCATGTTGAGCTGTTGGAACAGGAACATCAAAGAGCGTCCGTTCTTCCAGGAGATTCATCGCACCCTACTGGAATGCAAGCCATAGTATCCACTTAAGTGCCAGCCGTGGCACTTCAATAGACTTTGTGTGTGCCCACAGGACTCCAATGGACCAAAACTGACCAGACATTTACCCTTTTTTTATTCAAAAACAACATGATCTTTATTTCTCTCTAGGAGTTTTTATTGATTGTAAGGGCGAACTGATATTGTACAAATTATTAACTCATGTAGGTTTTTTACATTATCCCCCCTGAGTGCCATTAACTGGCATCGCAAAGGGCAGCACTTGGCCAAACATGTAGCAATGAATTTCGCACCTTTTATTCAGAAGAATTAGATTTTTATACAAGGTGTATTTTTGTCAAAATACACTATTCGAAATTACCTATAATAGAAAGTGAGAGAGAATGACAGTTAAATAGTCATGGTCAATAATGTGTTTTCTGTGATGATTTACATGTTGTTTTCAGTATTTTGAGGCCGAAAACAGCTTGAATGTAAATAAATATGCAGAAGTACTTTTGCTTTTTTCATGATGTCTTAACAGTTGAATATGTTCATCTCATTTATTTTACATTTTTTAAACCTTTTTTTATGTAAGCAACAGAAACGAATTTCATCCATCTGCGTTCACAATCACAGATGCACATTGATCTTCTTATTTTGCAACATCAGCTTAAAATCTTTTTTGAGTGACATTGGAAAATTTAAAATATTGCCATTTTGCAACTACCTATATACTGTGTTAATATTTAAATATATTGCATTGTGTCCTCTTTTATTCTTTTTGCATTTATTTAAAACTTGTTATATTGAAATCTGTGTTGTCATTTATTTGTTATGGTATTGGCTTAAAACAATTTTAGCATTCTTATATTCTATTTTGAAAACGTATGATTTTTCATAATGGTTAAATAGATATTTGCATGAACTTTTGTGCAATCCAATATAATTCGGTGTAGTATTACTTCATGGTTTTGTTCTATATGTCGTTTGAAGTATAGTTATCAAAGTAGACTTTTACTGATTATCACCAGTTTAATTTGAAGTATGTATTGAAAATATGAAAGGTGAAAATAAGCTTATGTTAAAGCTGTTTTAAAGCTGTATTATTTTTATATAAGAGAATATTCATATATGGTGGTGCTGATGAGTGTAGTAATGTTGGATAAATACTGGATATGTATTGATGAGATGCACTATGATGGTTTACAGTAAGTTGTTATATGTTTCGCATGTGTAAAGTGCTGCAAATGGAATAGTCAGAAATCTTATTTGCATTTGAGAAACATGTATACTTGTAAATCTTTGTAGAATCATTGTATATGCTGTAATATTGACAAATCGTGCACCTTGATCGTTGTCAGTTGAGATATCTGCCAATTTTAAAGAATTGGTTTAGTTCTAGGCATAAACATCTCTGGCAAAATCTGAATTTAAACATTCTTGACATGGCTTAATAAGTTGCATTATAGATATCCTTTATTTCTTTACATGCACTGTTAGGAATTCTATTTTCTTGTACAGTTTGGACCTTTAAAGTTTACCTATATGCAAAAACTTAAGTACTCAACATTATATCTCACTGCCATGAAGTTAATAAACATGTGCCATTCTCTACATTGCCAATGTCTTTCCACAATAATGAGAAAAGTAACTGGAATGTTCATAGTGTAGTACTCTGCAAGTTTTATTTCTTTATACTCATTTAATACTTTCTTGTACGCCCATTAAATTAAACTGTCTGTATTATTTTAATATGAACCGCAATTTTTACTTGTATTGTACATTTTAGGGAACTGTACATATAATACATGTAATAAATTGATGTATCTTTAAAATTGTGATTGATATTAAGATAAACATATCAAAGCATTTATTTAGGTGTATGCATAAAAAAGTTGTCAGATAAAGAGCTTTTTGGAAAATTGTGTTGAATATTGTTATTAGTGTATTAAAGGGAAACTACAACAAGAAAATTCTGCTGTGAATTTTTTAACCTCAAACTGTTCCAGCACTGTTTATAGTCAATTGTTATGTTGAACACAAAGAAGACATTTGAAAGAATGTTAGCAACTGAAATTGCTTTCCTTCATTCTTTAAAATATCTTACTTTGTGTTTATCAACACACACACACACACACACACACACACATACATTATATATGCATAGTGTGTGTGTGTGTGTGTGTGTGTGTGTGTGTGTGTGTGTGTGTGTGTGTGTGTGTGTGTGTGTGTGTGTGTGTGTGTGTGTGTGTGTGTGTGTGTGTGTGTAAAAAGTAAATAATAAATAATATTTGTATAATAAAATAGGAAGTAAAATATAAACTAATAAGATCGATATAGGAGATTAACTTAATAATCAAATATTTACATTTTTATTATATATAAAATATAAACTGTGTGTGTGTGTATGTGTGTGTGTGTGTGTGTGTGTGTGTGTGTGTGTGTGTGTGTGTGTGTGTGTGTGTGTGTGTGTGTGTGTGTGTGTGTGTGTGTGTGTGTGTGTGTGTGTGTGTGTGTGTGTGTGTGTGTGTGTCAATGATTTGTCAGTTGCATTTTACTAAATATCAAAAGAACGAAAGAAGTTTATACAGGATTGAATAAACTTGACTTTGTGTAAAACATGACAACATTTTAAGTTATGCCTTTGACACAGCATATTTGTAATAATTTACTGAATCTACTTGCTAAATTATTTGTTTCAGGTATTGGTTGAGAATTCGTATAAATGAAATAAAACTTCAATTTAAACCGGAATGATTGGCCAAATAAATCTGACCAATAGTGTTCGACGATTGGTTGAGCTCGTCTGACAGAAGCTAAAGCATTATTGGATTGAGAAGATGTGACGTCACAGCATGGCCGCAGTCGATTGGTCGATAGACGCATGACCTCCAATCACACCATGGCGGCGGTGCAAACTCCACCAGTAAACAGACAGACGAGTGTGTGTAACATCCGAGCACTTTATCTGCTGTAGAACTTAATAACGTTTGTTTACGTCTGCAAAGACAGCATGAAGAAAGTTGTGTTGGTAACCGGTGCAAACAGGTAACAGAATGTTTTAGTAATTGTACAACACTTGTATTGTTGTTGTCTTGATGGAATCTGTGCATGTCTTAAGTGTTGATGTCATGGTGATATAGCCATAAACATGTGGGTGATAACATAAGAGCATGACAAAGGAACACTTTTTTAATATTTAAACATTTATTGATTGGTTTTTAATTATTATGATTAAATTAATGTATTATTTATTAAAAGTTGATCATGTTTAGTCATATTTATAAATATAATTGCTATTACAAATAGCACCACCTTGCAAACTTCATCTGTCTCTCAAATAAATTAAATGTTCACTGTATGTGCATGTTTCTATATGATTTCAGTGGTATAGGTCTTGCCCTATGTGAACGTCTGCTTGCTCAGGATGTTCATCTGCAGCTCTGTCTGGCCTGCAGGAACATGAAGAAAGCTGAAGCCGCCCGACAGGATCTTCTTGTGTCTCATCCTCGTGCTCACATTTCTCTCTTACACTTAGACGTGGGTAACATGCGCTCCGTCATCCAGGCTGCCCACGAGTTCAAGGGAAAGTAAGAGATCTCAGTCTGCATTTTTTCCATATACTGCTTGTTTGGGTTAAGGAGAGTTATGTCATCTCTCCCCCGACGAAAGCACCATCAAATTTTGTTTCCCATACTACCAGATCATCTGATGCCTTACAGTAGCTTTTTGGGGGAATTTAGGGTTCAAGACATTCAAGTGGTGCTTGTTGCAGAGCCAGATGTGTGGAGCTTTACCTAAAGCTCCTCCTTATTGGACCCAATGGGTGGGGATGGACATCCTCCACCTCTGTTGACATAGTGTTGCAATCGAAATTTGAGACAGACAGAGAGAGAGAGAGAGACCAGAGAGACCCGAGAGACCAGAGAGAGAGACCAGAGAGAGAGACCAGAGACACAGAGAGAGAGAGACCAGAGAGACCAGAGAGAGAGAGAGAGAGAGAGAGAGAGACCAGAGAGACCATAGAGACCATAGAGAAAGAGAGAGACACAGAGAGAGAGACCAGAGAGAGACCAGAGAGAGACCAGAGAGAGACCAAAGAGAGACCAGAGAGAGACCAGAGAGAGACCAGAGAGAGACCAGAGAGAGACCAGAGAGAGACCTGAGAGAGACCTGAGAGAGACCAGAGAGAGAGACACACAGAGAGAGAGAGACCAGAGAGAGACCAGAGAGAGAGACACACAGAGAGAGAGAGACCAGAGAGAGACCAGAGAGAGACACACAGAGAGAGAGACCAGAGAGAGACCAGAGAGAGACCAGAGAGAGACCAGAGAGAGACCAGAGAGAAAGAGAGAGACCAGAGAGAAAGAGAGAGAGAGATATAAAATAAAATAAAACAAATTACAATGAATTAATTCATTAATTTTTACCGCAAACATGTCTAATAAAGTCAGCATCGAAAAGCAATGAAACTGACTAATGTATAGAGTTAAATTTGATGTATGGAGTACAATCTGAGTCATGTTAACAAGTAGGCAAGCTAGGCAAAACGAATGAACCCAAATGTGTTCCTTACATCAGTAGTCAGTTGTGATATCCACCCACCTTAACTGTTTATTTAAACAGATACAACAGACTGGATTATCTGTACCTCAACGCAGGAATCATGCCTAACCCCAGTGTAGACTTCAAAGCCTTTTATAAAGGCCTGTTCTCAAGGTACTTTATTTTTATCTACTGTAAATAGCAGTGCATTGTGTGATAGAAATGTGATAGAATGTTGCCACATTGTGACATATTCTTATATATATATGTATCCTACAGAAATGTAGTTCGTATGTTTGCCACGGGTGAGGGTATTCTGACCCAGGAAGATAAGGTCACACCCAATGGTTTGCAGGAGGTGTTTGCAACTAATCTTTTTGGTCATTTCCTCCTGGTAAGTCAACAAAAGATAATAAAGCTTGTTTGTTTCCACCAGACACCCTTAACACATCTGGACTTCATCTGTTTACAATATTTCTGTGTTTACCGCTGTCAAATAAATCATAACTACACCTTGCATTTTATCCTCAAACACATTTCACCCTTGTCAACAGCTTGTTCCCATACAGCTGCCCTGATCTATTATTCATCTGAATGTCTCGGGTGCTGAAATTATTTCTAAGTGTTAGCGATTCTTGTGCCACCTTGTTAGCTACTTTAAGAGCTCATTTATATGCAGGAGGCATCTGGTCAGTAGTGTTGAAGGTTGCCTCTATACATGTTTAATCATACGTAGAGGTATTGTGGTTTATCCTCTGACATTAAAGTTGTAGTAGATGTGACACTTTGTTCACAAAAGCCTGCCAAGAAGTATTGATTTTCGGCTGGGAGGAAAAGTCTGAGGAAGGGAGTGATGGCTTGTGTTTCTAGTCATCAAATTACACACATTATATTCCCATTTTGGCAGTCAAAAGTTGTTCTAGATTTGACACTTTGTCCTCGACATTTGACATTTTGGTAGTCATTTAATTTGTGGTAGATGGGACACCCGACCTCGAAAGCCTCAATGAAGGATCGGTTTTCTGCTGGAAAGCACAGATCGGAGCAAGCGTGTGATGGCTTGAGTTTCTAGTCATCAAATTACGCACATTATATTCTCATTTTGGTACTCAAATTTAAAAGTATGTCTAACTATGTTATCTATTCGTATAATAAGTTAATATCGAGGTAATATTAAGTGTCGTAAACACTTGTTTCTTTATTTATTTATTTTTATCCAATTGTGGAAATAAAAGTAAACTGTGGCAAATCATGGACCAACCTTCAAAACACTAGGCCACCTTTTGCCTAACCTTTTATCAACCAGATTCTTAACGTGTAATTAGTTTATACAGTATAAAATACACTTTGCTTTCCTGTTAAAGAAACATTTATATTTTATTTTTATTTTCAAATGTTTTAAAGCATAGTTCATCATTCATCATTTACTCACCCTTGATTTAAAATATAGAGTCAAATCTTTATTCATTTCTATATACAGATTTGGAACTTGAGTGTGAGTAATTCATGACAGAATTTCACTTTTAGTTTAACCATCCCTTTAGGTAAAAACCTGTATAAGATCATGTGTGATGCAGTGTTATTTTGGAGCTTCTAGTGATGCAGAAGAGATTTCTCTGAATCCTCCCATGTCTGACAGGTGAAGGAGCTGGAACCCTTATTGTGTCAGGCAGAACGGAATTCTCTAGTGGTCTGGACTTCCTCCAGTAATGCTCAACGCACAGCTTTTAGGCTAGATGACATTCAGCACAAGAAAGGTCGTGAACCCTACAGCTCCTCGAAATATGCCTCTGACCTGCTGAGCCTAGCTCTAAACCGTCGCTACAACAGCCAGGTGAGTAAGACCAATTAGGTTCTTCTATAAAAAAGGCAAGAAAGTTATTATAATTAAATATTACAGACCACTTTTACATACCTGAATAAGTCATAGTTATAAATGCTGTTTACAGGGTGTGTACTCATCTGTGATATGTCCTGGATTGGTGATGACTAACCTCACTTATGGCATTCTACCATCATTCTTCTGGACTCTCATCCTGCCAATAATGTGGCTGGTATGTTACCAATTTGTTGTGTTTTGTGTGTCAACCACTTTGTGTAGACTAGAATTAATGTAAGCAAACCTTCTGTGTCCTATTTCATCAGATAAGGATTTTCACGAATACTTTTACCCTTACGCCTTATAATGGAGCTGAAGCATTGGTATGTATTGTATCTTGACCCCTAAAATGTGCATGGCATTAATTTAATGAGCCACTTGAACTTAATATCTAAAATACTTTGCATTGCTTAGAATAAAACAAAATATTGGTGAATTCAAAATATTAAAATTGTAAATAAGCTTCATATGTTTCAAATGTTGCAGGAATTATTCAGTTTAATTCATGGTTGCCTGGTCATCATAGCTTCCTCTTGTCTCAGCTTTCATCTGTTGTGTTTTATTACACAGTTTTGGCTGTTCCTGCAGAAACCTGAGTCACTGGACCCGATGGCTAAATACCATAGTTTGACCTCTGGGCTTGGAAACAATTACACCCATCCGCGCAAGGTCAGAACTGACAATTGCTTACAGCGTTTCTTCTCTCCTCTACTTATTTGAGCCTTTTTTTATAGTCTAGACAAAATGACATTTTGTCATCAAATGTAGTCTAAAAATAGATTTGTGACATATTTTTTACCTTTAAATCTAATCTTATTGAAGTGTTTAAGATATGGTGTCATACTTAAGATAATTTTACGTCTTTGCATGTTTCCAGATGGACATTGATGACAACATGTCTGAAGCCCTCTATGTAAAGTTATTAGAACTTGAAGATACAGTGCGGAGGAAACTAAAAGAGGATCATCTTGATATGAAAGCAAAAAGCTGATGAACATTGAGTGAAATGGAACGAGAAATGCGACGTGTATTTTAATATTTCTAGGCTTCGTCTAAGTGCTTTAATCGGGGGGGAAAACATACAGCACCTATGTACAGATGTTGGACAAAATAAGATGAACAACCATTGTTATTGGTTAAAAGGAATTTTTAAGGTTACTGTAAAACAGCATAAAGTTTATCTTCTGTTGATGTGTGTTTTTTTAGGTTGCCAAAACAAGGCTTTTAATGACAACAAGTTGTGTTCAGCAGAGTGAAATGCTGCTACAAGTTTTTACTTGTTCGCATTATTTTGTCCAATCCTGTGCATCGATCCAATATAGGGTAAAAGTTTTTTAAAAAACTATAAAGGTATATTTATAAATATACACAGTATTGTACAAAGTCAATAATTTTTATTGGTTCAATGGTTATACTCAGTATTTATGACTGCATCATTTGCAGTAGTTTTGTCTTTAAAAAGTTGTGATAATTTTCTAAACAGTAAAAATCCACTGAGAATTTTACTTTGCAATGCTGTACGGAGATTATTTGCGGTAGCTTTGTTGGTAGGTGTCTTTTCTTGAAGACATTGACAAAGTTCTTCTGGAGCTTTTTTCTCTTCGTATCACGTAATAATATATGAATTGGATGATGACATCAGAACTCTGTGTGGAGCACTGACTATTGTCACTCATCCTATACATTAAAGAATGTATAGAAATGTTAACTCACATTTTCTATTGACACACTACTCTTAATGATATAAATAACTGACATTGCAGTAAGAGTGAAAATGCTTTGCACAGTACTGTCTATATGACAGTTGTGTTGAAATGATGTATCATTATATAAACTTTGTCATATATTATTTGGTTTTGTGGAAAGCGCTCTTTGCCCTTGAGGGAACTGGACCAAAATCACAGAGCTGAATATGCTTTGTCATCATGTTCCAGTAAATGATACTGCTTAATTCTTCTTCATTTGCCTGACAAAGCTGTGTGTTTTCAATCGAAATTTCAGTGTTGTTTAACCACATTTTAAAGACTTGTTTGCTGTTGAGTTTGTTATTCCCAAAATGTGTTTGTCATCATGTCATTCAGCTGATTTGCAGGTGTATGTTTGGACTTATTTTAACTGAAAAAAGTGACAAAACATACTAAGTAACAGTAATAGCTTTTTATTCCACTAACAGGATTTAATGATGTGTAATACCTGTAGATTTAAATACTTGTCTTTGAATCACAGAGCAGAGGAGGGAGGAATTGTAGATGAAGATCAAGATGATGCACTTCCCCTGTTTATAAACAAACAATCATACTGAAACAACATGCTGTTTAATATATACAAACAATGTATCTAAACTTCAAAGTATGATCCTTAATATAAGCATCACTGATCACCAAAATGATTGCTGATTAAAAACACACAGCACAGATAATAAAGCAAACTCACCTCTGCATTAAAATGACATCTGTGTTGATATTGTTTCATAAGCTGTCAGTAAAACACAAATTAATCCACAGTGTAAGAGGAAGCAATGTTACATCTGTCACATCTCACATGTGGTGCATAAATCCCATCAGTTGTGTTCATATCTCCAGGATCTGCAAATATTTCCTGCAGAGGGACTTGAGAAAAGTCACTGTGGTCACACTGTGTTCCCTCTGCCGTGCCACTGAGTTTGGGGTTGCAGAATGCCCAGACCATGCCACAAAAGTACACAAAAAACGCTGACATCACCAAAAACATCAGCGCGTAAGATTCGATCATCGCCTCCGTCACCATGTTCGGCATCTTTTGGGCGGTTTTGCGTTAGAATAAATGAATGAGTTGAGTGTCCTCAGATGACCACTGCCGTCCACGTGTGCCCTCAGCTTCACCTGTGTGGGGTTGTCTTAAATTTGCTGATATTTTGACGACACATATAGACATGATTATATAAGGCAAAACTCCCTCTGTGTGTTTCTATGATGTATTTAAAGTTTTACACCTGAGATAAATTATAATAGAGTTATATGTCTATAAATGAATGTGGAGATTAAAATGAAATCTAGTTAATTTCCCAAAAGTTTATTTGATAAGAGGAAATCTTGTAATTAAATGATTTTCTATGGATTCTAATAAAGGTGTGTTTTTAATAATATCTATTCAATGTATTTGTAACACATTACAAAAAAGTGCTATTAGTTAACAATTACTCAATGCATTTGCTTAAGTTACAATGAAGAAAACCAATGCCGCATTATTCAAGTTAGTTTAATCTTAGCATTTGCAAATACATTATTATAATCAAATGTTGTCCGTAAGTTATTTAACCATGAATAAAACATGAATAAGTGTATTGAACTTAGTTAGTTAATTGTACAGAACAATTAACTAACAATGAAAATTAAAGTTATTAAGCGTGCATTAACGTACATTTACAAATGTTAACTTTATTGAAAAGTTTCAGTGGTCTCTTTTATTGATTTCACATCTTTAAAATGTACTCAATGTCTTATAGTTCATCAAACCAATTGAGTATACTGCAGTACTCACAAAGTGTAAAGTGAAATTCATCAACAGCAACACGCATGTTAGCTGGTTTGTTTGATGGTTATGGGGATAATTTTTATCCCATTGTAACCCTGTCTGCTTTACATTACCATACACCCTACTCTATTTGGAAAACAGTTCATTTAATTCTAGATTATAGAAATAATCTGTTTCATCTTTATATTTATTTTCTGTAATTGTATATAATAGTAAACCCATCAACAAATTTAAACAGATTTTTGGTTATCGACTTGAAGTGTAGATGTTAGAAGGTGATTAAGATCCAGAATGATGTTGCCAAAGTTTTACACCAATAAAACACTATAAAAAGTCAAGTTGATTTTTATCAGCCAGTTTTACAACATGCTTGAACAGTGACCTTAGTCATGAGAGAATCTAAATTATTTATTTGTTGTCCATCATAAAGGTTTCTTGTTTTATACTGGATTCAATAGCCAAATTGAATTCAGTTTATAACAGTGTAGGATAATTGTTATAAGATGACTACAAGACTAAATAATCGTTGTAGGACAATTGCAGGTTTAATTAGATGCCAGCAACATGGTTGCATCGAATCTAATTTGACACGCTCTTTCTTTCACAGGGAGGCCGGTGGCGCAGTAACTATATAAAATAAATATTTCAAAATGTACTGCAGTTCTAGCAGAATATTTGCCACACATAGTTGTGAAATTCTACAGCATATAACAATTTCATTTTTCAGTGATGTTATAGTGATATACTCATCACTTTAGGCATAACATTGTTCTCCATGTGGACAGTTAATAGTTTGCACTGTCAAACAGTAGTTGGTCCTGCTGGGTACCACCTGTGGAGATCCAAAGAGTGGACAAATGAAAAAAATAACAAGGTGAATAGAAATGTCATGGTCCTAACAAAGTAAACATCACTGTACATTTCTTACTGCAAGTTTTTGAGGTGCCATCACCCACCTGAAAACTTCCGACTTCAAAGCCAGAGACCTTAAGTAAATCCCTACAACCCAAACAGCATGCTCTCATGCTTGTCAATACGGGCTTGACATCTCTGTGCAGGGCTGTTTTGCTTTCATAGTTTTTTAAAGCCCTGATCAGTTGGACCAGCACCTTTTTGCACAGGTTGCTGTCCAAATTTCCCTGCCCTTCACAGAACTTGATGGGATCCTGCAGGGACATTTCTGGATCATGATGTAATGAGTGCTTGTTTCAAACTCGATGAGGTGCAGGATGTAGCGACAGACCGATTCCAATTTGAAACAAAACATTAGTGCCATCCTAATAGGCATTGATCCTCTGCCTTCTTGCCATGATGAATGGAAAATGAATATATCGATATTCTAACTGTTCATTGTGTCTGTAAATGCTTTTGTGAAAGATAACCACAACCAACTGAAACTTACAGTTTAAGGTGCCTATGTACTCGGAAGTCATGGCCTAGTGGTTAGAGAGTTTAACTCCTAACTTAGGGTTGCAGGTTAAAGTATCGAGCTGGCAACACCATGACTAAGTGCCCTTGAGCAAGGCACCAAACCCCCAACTGCCCCCCAGGTGTGGTCACTGCTCCAGTTGTGTGTTCACGGTTGGTGTGTGTGTTCACTGTTGTTGTGTATGTTCACTGTTGGTGTGTGTGTTCACTGTTGGTGTGTGTGTTCACTGCTCCGGATGTGTGTGTTCACTGTTGATGTGAGTGTTCACTGTTGATGTGTGTGTTCACTGCTCCGGGTGTGTGTTCACTGTTCCGGGTGTGTGTTCACTGTTGGTATGTGTGTTCACTGCTCCGGGTGTGTGTTCACGTTTGATGTGTGTGTTCAGTGCTTCGGATGTGTGTTCACCGTTGATGTGAGTGTTCACTGCTCCGGGTGTGTGTTCACTGTTGATTAGAGTGTTCACTGTTGGTGTGTGTTCACTGCTCCGGGTGTGTGTTCACTGTTGATGTGAGTGTTCACTGCTCCAGGTGGATGTTCACGGTTGATGTGTGAGTTCACTGTTCCGGGTGTGTGTTCACTGTTGATGTGTGTGTTCACTGCTCTGGGTGTGTGTTCATGGTTGATGTGTGTGTTCACTGTTGATGCGTGTGTTCACTGCTCCGAAAGTGTGTTCACGGTTGATGTGTGTGTTCACTGTTGACTTGTGTGTTCACCGTTGATGTGTGTGTTCACTGCTCCGGGTGTGTGTTCACTGTTGATGTGTGTGTTCACTGTTGATGTGTGTGTGCACTGCTCCGGGTGTGTGTTCACTGTTGATGTGAGTGTTTACTGTTGGTGTGTGTGTTCACTGCTCCGGGTGTGTGTTCACTGTTGATGTGAGAGTTCACTGTTGATGTGTGTGTTCACTGCTCCGGGTGTGTGTTCACGGTTGATGTGCGTGTTCACTGCTCCAGGTGGATGTTCACGGTTGATGTGTGTGTTCACTGTTGGTGTGTGTGTTCACTGCTCCGGGTGTGTGTTCACTGTTGATGTGAGAGTTCACTGTTGATGTGTGTGTTCACTGCTCCGGGTGTGTGTTCACGGTTGATGTGAGTGTTCACTGCTCCAGGTGGATGTTCACGGTTGATGTGTGTGTTCACTGTTGGTGTGTGTGTTCACTGCTCCGGGTGTGTGTTCACTGTTGATGTGAGAGTTCACTGTTGATGTGTGTGTTCACTGCTCCGGTGTGTGTTCACTGTTGATGTGAGTGTTCACTGCTCCAGGTGGATGTTCACGGTTGATGTGTGAGTTCACTGTTCCGGGTGTGTGTTCACTGTTGATGTGTGTGTTCACTGCTCCGGGTGTGTGTTCACGGTTGATGTGTGTGTTCACTGTTGATGCGTGTGTTCACTGCTCCGAAAGTGTGTTCACGGTTGATGTGTGTGTTCACTGTTGACTTGTGTGTTCACCGTTGATGTGTGTGTTCACTGCTCCGGGTGTGTGTTCACTGTTGATGTGTGTGTTCACTGTTGATGTGTGTGTGCACTGCTCCGGGTGTGTGTTCACTGTTGATGTGAGTGTTTACTGTTGGTGTGTGTGTTCACTGCTCCGGGTGTGTGTTCACTGTTGATGTGAGAGTTCACTGTTGATGTGTGTGTTCACTGCTCCGGGTGTGTGTTCACGGTTGATGTGCGTGTTCACTACTCCAGGTGGATGTTCACGGTTGATGTGTGTGTTCACTGTTGGTGTGTGTGTTCACTGCTCCGGGTGTGTGTTCACTGTTGATGTGAGAGTTCACTGTTGATGTGTGTGTTCACTGCTCCGGGTGTGTGTTCACGGTTGATGTGAGTGTTCACTGCTCCAGGTGGATGTTCACGGTTGATGTGTGTGTTCACTGTTGGTGTGTGTGTTCACTGCTCCGGGTGTGTGTTCACTGTTGATGTGAGAGTTCACTGTTGATGTGTGTGTTCACTGCTCCGGTGTGTGTTCACTGTTGATGTGAGTGTTCACTGCTCCAGGTGGATGTTCACGGTTGATGTGTGAGTTCACTGTTCCGGGTGTGTGTTCACTGTTGATGTGTGTGTTCACTGCTCCGGGTGTGTGTTCACGGTTGATGTGTGTGTTCACTGTTGATGCGTGTGTTCACTGCTCCGAAAGTGTGTTCACGGTTGATGTGTGTGTTCACTGTTGGCTTGTGTGTTCACCGTTGATGTGTGTGTTCACTGCTCCGGGTGTGTGTTCACTGTTGATGTGTGTGTTCACTGTTGATGTGTGTGTGCACTGCTCCGGGTGTATGTTCACTGTTGATGTGAGTGTTCACTGTTGATGTGTGTGTTCACTGCTCCGGGTGTGTGTTCACTGTTGGTATGTGTGTTCACTGCTCCGGGTGTGTGTTCACGTTTGATGTGTGTGTTCAGTTCTTCGGATGTGTGTTCACCGTTGATGTGAGTGTTCACTGCTCCGGGTGTGTGTTCACTGTTGATGTGAGTGTTCACTGTTGGTGTGTGTTCACTGCTCCGGGTGTGTGTTCACTGTTGATGTGAGTGTTCACTGCTCCAGGTGGATGTTCACGGTTGATGTGTGAGTGTTCACTGTTCCGGGTGTGTGTTCACTGTTGATGTGTGTGTTCACTGCTCCGGGTGTGTGTTCACGGTTGATGTGTGTGTTCACTGTTGATGCGTGTGTTCACTGCTCCGAAAGTGTGTTCACGGTTGATGTGTGTGTTCACTGTTGACTTGTGTGTTCACCGTTGATGTGTGTGTTCACTGTTGATGTGTGTGTTCACTGTTGATGTGTGTGTGCACTGCTCCGGGTGTGTGTTCACTGTTGATGTGAGTGTTCACTGTTGGTGTGTGTGTTCACTGCTCCGGGTGTGTGTTCACTGTTGATGTGAGAGTTCACTGTTGATGTGTGTGTTCACTGCTCCGGGTGTGTGTTCACTGTTGATGTGAGTGTTCACTGTTGGTGTGTGTGTTCACTGTTGATGTGAGAGTTCACTGTTGGTGTGTGTGTTCACTGCTCCGGGTGTGTGTTCACTGTTGATGTGAGTGTTCACTGCTCCGGGTGTGTGTTCACTGTTGATGTGAGTGTTCACTGCTCCGGGTGTGTGTTCACTGCTCCGGGTGTGTGTTCACTGTTGATGTGAGTGTTCACTGCTCCAGGTGGATGTTCACGGTTGATGTGTGAGTTCACTGTTCCGGGTGTGTGTTCACTGTTGATGTGTGTGTGTTCACTGCTCCGGGTGTGTGTTCACGGTTGATGTGTGTGTTCACTGTTGATGCGTGTGTTCACTGCTCCGAAAGTGTGTTCACGGTTGATGTGTGTGTTCACTGTTGACTTGTGTGTTCACGGTTGATGTGTGTGTTCACTGTTGATGTGTGTGTTCACTGCTCCGGGTGTGTGTTCACTGTTGATGTGAGTGTTCACTGTTGGTGTGTGTGTTCACTGCTCCGGGTGTGTGTTCACTGTTGATGTGAGAGTTCACTGTTGATGTGTGTGTTCACTGCTCCGGGTGTGTGTTCACTGTTGATGTGAGTGTTCACTGTTGGTGTGTGTGTTCACTGTTGATGTGAGAGTTCACTGTTGGTGTGTGTGTTCACTGCTCCGGGTGTGTGTTCACTGTTGATGTGAGTGTTCACTGCTCCGGGTGTGTGTTCACTGTTGATGTGAGTGTTCACTGCTCCGGGTGTGTGTTCACTGCTCCGGGTGTGTGTTCACTGTTGATGTGAGTGTTCACTGCTCCAGGTGGATGTTCACGGTTGATGTGTGAGTTCACTGTTCCGGGTGTGTGTTCACTGTTGATGTGTGTGTTCACTGCTCCGGGTGTGTGTTCACTGTTGATGTGAGAGTTCACTGTTGATGTGAGTGTTCACTGCTCCAGGTGGATGTTCACGGTTGATGTGTGAGTTCACTGTTCCGGATGTGTGTTCACTGTTGATGTGTGTGTGTACGTTGGATGGGTTAAATAAAGAGCATGAATTCTGAGTATGGGTCACCATACTTGGCCGTATGTCACATCACTTCATGTAATCGTTAAAGACTTCTTTAAGGTGAAAACAAGACTGTGACTAAAATGCTCAAAACTTCCCTTCTCTCGTTTTTCCTCTACTTTGAATATTTAAGTAATTTCTTTAAAGAAATATTCAAGCCAAAATGCCAAGATATTCCCAGCCTGCCAGCTTATAAAGAACATATGACATTTACAGTTGGTCTTTAACACAAAATAATATTACTTCTCTTTAAAGGTGATTTATTTTAAACTCTGGTTCAACTTAAAACCTTACACAACGTGCCTCCGTGTGCTTAAAGCGTAATGTTTCACTCGCAAACGTTTCAAACGCACACGTGCTCCTGCGACTACACGTCCCACAAGGCTTTGCGGCCCGTGTCCCGGATGTCTATCGCGCCGGAAGAGAAGCGCGAGTCTTTCCCAGCCATCTTGTGGCAACTAGCAGCGAAGTGCTCGCCAAGCCCCGTAGAATCGGAGGAGAATCCTGCTGAAAGGGCGCCATCATGCCCGGACATCTGCAAGAAGGTTTCGGCTGCGTCGTGACCAATCGGTTCGACCAGCTATTTGATGACGAAGAGGACCCGTTCGAGGTGTTAAAGCAGGCGGAACTGAAGAAGAAGGACACGGCCGCTCCTGGTGCCGCCAAGACCGCCGCGCAGGCCACAAAGCAGGCCAAAAAAGAGTCGCAGAAGGAGAGAAGGAACCCGTCCGCCGACAAAAAAGAAGAGACGCCCGCTCCCGTCCCTCTTAAGAAAGAAGGTGAACCGTTGCTCGCGTTATTTGAACGCGTTTCGTCACTGTGTGCCGTCTGCACCGCTAACGTGAACCCATGAGGTCACGCACGTCACTATTGTTAGAGAAATGCCTCATCTATGTACTGCTTGATCTTTATTATAACAAAATGTGTTGTTTTAGAATAACTGGGCTGTGAATTTGAGAAGGCTTATGTATAATCATATTTAGATTTGATAAGTCTATTATTTAAATTAAAAAAGTGCATTTAAAGGAGGGGTGTCTGGGTTCTGAAAAGCATGCTGGGAGATGAGAGCATGTGCTTGAGCTCGTGCAGACCCAACCTCGTGTTTGGAGAATCCCAGGGATCAAACGTGTCACTCACATTACACAGATCCCTTTATGTTGTTCCACTACCTTACATGATCCACCTTTATTAACATCATGTTTATACTTATAGGCAATGATGTCATTAACTTTCATGATGCAGATGCAGATCAAATAAAGTTGTATTGATGTGGATGGGAGTAAGCAGTGGGTTGGGGAACAGGTGCCCGGACATCAAGCATGGGATCAGCTGTTGGGGTGGAAGTCTATTTCTGTAAGTGGAGGGTGGGATCTGTCAGTCACATGGGTACCCAACCATTGTTGTGGAGTCTGGACGTGTGCAGTTCGGAAGAAGTGAAGAAACGACGCACAGACGAGTTTGGCGACCCATGCTCAGAATTCCTGATCTGCGTATCGCCCATCCAAAGTGCCGGAGAAGTGGGAAACCGTTTTGGTTGAGGTGCCCGGGTTTTGTCGCTGTTTTGCTAGCTTGAGACTTGAACCCGCAACCCTAGGGTTAGGAGTCAAACCCTCTCACCACTAGGCCATGATTTCTCACCCCTAGTTTGAAATATTAAAAACATTACAACTATATTTGACATCGACTACTGGCATTACTTTTTCCTATTTAGGACAATTTGGTTTCCTCCTTAATAATGTGTTGACTCACTCACACATACGAGCGGATTTTAAATGACTCAAACAGCTATTAAGTTATTAGTTGTTTGTTACAACACGAAATAACCTCATCTTTTGTTGTGTGCTTGTTTTGAAGGCGTGAGAAAAGTGGCCCGCCGGCCGGAGCAGCAAGGTCAGCCAGGGACCCAGCAGCAGGGGGAGGCTCGCCAGGGGGAGGCTCGTCCCCCAGCAGAAAGGCGGCCTGACAGGAGGCCACCACGTGAACGGCGCTTTGACAAACCTGCTGACGAAAAACCTGCTGAGGGCGGAGAATTCTCTGCGGATAAGTGAGTCGACAGACCTTGTTAATGTTGTAATACATGTTTAAGTTGTTTATTGTCATTTTTAATTAAGAAGTGTAGTTTAAGAGGGGGTCACTCTTCATAATCGTAGTCTCACCTTTTGATACAACTCAGCTTTTTTGATAAATCTCAGTCAATTTTGCATTTATATCGTTTATTAAAAATAATAATGTTACTTCATTAGGTCTGTTGGTGACCGGCCGTACCGCGGCCGTGGTGGTCCCAGAGGGGGACGTGGAGGCCGGGGCAGAGGTGTCGGTAGGGATGGCTTTGACTCTCGTGGCAAACGTGAATTTGACAGACACAGCGGCAGCGACCGATCGTAAGGGATTTGTGTCCGCTCGTATTGATAGAGGTCAGAGGTTGCATTTCAAAGCTTAATGTTGTTTTTGTTTCAGCAGCCTGAAGCCAGAGGAGAAACGTGGTGGTAGCGGATCTCATAACTGGGGCACGGTAAAGGATGAATTGAGGTAAGCGGAAAAACAGACAAACCATTTTTGTTGTTTACAGTTGTTTTAAACAAAAATAAATGAGCATTTCTTTGTTTGTTTTTGCAGTGAGCTCGACCAATCAAATGTCACTGAGGACACCCCTGAGGGAGAGGAGCACCCACCTGCTGACTCTGAGAACAAGTGTGTAAACGTCTTTTAATCAGCACTCCTGCCGAGTCATTGCTGCTCATTAACTTTTTGTCAAAATAGCATATGCTTCCACCTATTATCAAAAATAGCATTGGGGACATGCACATGCAGCCGTAGAACAATTCTTGACTAAATGAAACTGCGTCTCTCTAATTCTAATGTTTTTTTCAAAGGGAGAATGAGGCCGAGGAGGTTAAAGAGGAAGGTCCCAAGGAGATGACTCTGGATGAATGGAAAGCCCAGCAAGATAAAGAGAGAGCAAAGGTGGATTTCAACATCCGCAAGGCTAATGAAGGAACTGACTGGAATAAAGGATATGTTCTGCATAAATCCAAGGCTGATGATGTATGTATTTTGTTTATTTGTGGTAGTTGTAAACTAAACCAGTAGTCTAGAAGAATCTATGAATATTTAGGATACAATATTTGATACCATGCTTTATACAGCTAATTTGGACTTGTGTTTATTGCTCTGAATTTATGATAAAATGCACATTTAGTTTAAAATCTAATCAACTATGTCGCTTAGTCCGTGCATAAAACATGTTCTGATATTTTTGTAAGATGTTTAATTTTCCACTGATGTTTGTAGAATAATGTTGACTTTGTTCTTGCAGGTGGCTGCTGATGAAGCTGCTGGGGATAACCATATCCGCAGGCCCGCCAATGACATCACATCCCAACTTGAGATTAACTTCGGTGACCTCGGCCGCCCCGGGCGTGGCCGTGGAGGTCCAAGAGGTGGCAGAGGAGGTCGTGGAGCCGGTGCCACTAGACCACCTCGCGAACGCAGGCCAGACAAGGTACAATTTCTTTATAGTAATTTCATTTGTAAGATGGCGTTCGTACATCTTGAAAACTATATTTAGAAAAGTCATTGTCGATTTAATGTCGATTGTTCTATGAAGTGCTGTAACTTAATGTAATGTGACTTTTCAAAGATATGTGTGAATTAGACAATGTTTTATAAAAAACATCAAATATGTATACTGCTTTAATTTTCCAGATGACATTGGTGGCATATTTGATGCTAGATGCATTGTGGTCAATCAAGTCAAACCATGGCAACCTTTACAATGCTTTTTTGCAGGGAACATAGAGCCCATATAACAATCATGGCTTATGTTTGGTGATGTATAACTCTAAAGGTCTGTTGTTTATGTCTGATTCTTGTAGGCAGGCGGAGTATCTGTCCCTAATGTGGATGACCCAGAGGCTTTCCCAGCCCTGGCTTAAGCTGCCCCGGCGGTGCTTAGCTCACCCAGGTGGGTCACTCCTCCGCGGGTCCTTGTCTACGAGGCTTGCATGTTAACGGATCCTTCAGCAGATGAAATGATGGAAGACTGTCATCCATGCCATTCACCCTTGAGGACTGAATTTTACCCGTTTTAGAAAAAAAGGAAATGTTTTAAAAAATAATTACAAAAAAAATGAAAAGAAAGGACTTCTTGCTATTCTGAAGCAAATTATTGGTTGAGGTTTTGTATTTAGAAACATGGTAGCAGGGATGTTTTCATACAGTGTTTCTTTTGTTGTTTTGCTTTTTTTTTCAGAAGTTATGCATTGTTCATGAATACTTTTTTTGTACTGCTGCTTGAAAATATGTATTTCCAAAAATAGGTGTGAAAAGGCCACCTGTATCTGTCGGTGTCCTTTGGCTAGCTTGCTTTTGCTTAAAAACAAGGCAGCCGTTTTCAGGAACATTAAATACAAGTTAAGTGATAATTGTAGATTATACATTACACAAAAATGTTGAGAGGGTCATTGATTGAAACATCTTTGTCCTTATCGGTCGCTTTAAGTAATCTTGAATCGGAAATATTTTTCTGAGTAAGTGTACAATTCATAATTTACACCTTAATACCAAGATTTGATTCAGATTTTCAGTTGCACTCGTTTCAAGAAGTGTCGTATCAAATGACCACTTTAATGTTAAACATGGCTTTTAAGGCTTTGGACTCTGGTAACTCAGGATAGTATCAAACTCTTTGAATTAGCATTTAAGCAAGCAACTTTACACACCATACCCTCGTTTACTGACATGTGAGCCAGGCTAGAGACAAATTCTGTTCTTTTTGCCCCATTGCTTATTACAGTAGTGCTACTGCATATTTTATCTGAAAAGAAACACCATCTTGTTCAGTGTGGAACAACTGAGTGCTATGATAATGTGTGAATTCCAACCCTGCTATTAGACCTCTGTCAATAATTAAAAGATGGTCGATTCATACCAAGTTGTTGTGTGGACTTTTAACTTTAAAGCCATGTTTTCTCTCCTTCTAGATGTGACAAATTAAAGACAAAAAGATATCCGTAAAGGTTTTTCAAATTAGACTGATTACATATTGTGTTGGCTAAAGTGTCAATTATAAAATTGAGAAATAACAGGTCATTTGGACCATAACTGTGTGCACCAATGGCAAATAACTTTTACTAAGGTATGTTTCACTATTACTGCTTATCATTTGTTTTGGGGAACCTACAAAAATACAAACGTATTAAAGCCTGATTTCATAGACTGGGCTTGTTTAACTAATGCTATAGAAAAACTTTACTGTGTGCCCTGAGATAATATTGATAACTAAATGGAAGTTTTCCAATTTAAGTAAATGGGTGCTGCTGTTGTTAGGTTATCAACAATCTTCAAAATACCTTTTGTGTTGTGCAAACAAAGGAGAACTGCTGTTCTTAGGTTACCGACATTCTTCAAAATACCTTTTGTGTTCTGCAAAATAAAGCAAGTCATACAGCTTTTAAAGGACACGAGAGTGAGCAAACAATAAAGGCTTGTTTGTGAAACTGGACATTACCTAGGCCTACAGTGCGTTAAACTGACCACCCAAAAGACAGTCTACAACAGAAACGTTTTGTAGCCAAAACGGATCTTCCTGAACTCTACAAACAATCTGTTGAGTAGATTTAACTTAAATATGTTAATATATAGATTATATTCAGTTAAATTTAAAATAAATTTAACCAATAGCCAGTCCAATAAACACAGACCAGAGGTTAACTTGGGGCCATGCACACATATCGGATTAAGCCTAGAAATGCATTCAAAAAAGTTAGCTGCCGATATTTGGAATAAAACTCAATAAATTGAAAATGTACTGGTTATTTACTGCCAAGACATTTTTAATAACCTAAAAACAAAAATTCAAAACAGGTAAATATACCTAAAAATGTGTACCCTGTACCCCATTTTCTGTAATATCCCACAGTGACTTATAATTTGAATTGTTAGAGTATGAGTTTTCACATTTCCTTACATGAAGGTACAAGCGCCTATTCACAATAATGGTTTTCGTGTCATGGCTCTGTTACCAACATTCGTCGAAAATATGTGTTCTGAAGAAGAAAATCCTACAGGTTTAATATGACCATTTTAATAATAATTTACATATTATTTACAGCTATAACACAAAAAACACACACACAAAGGTAAATGTAAACTGAGGAAAATGATTCAAGGGTCTATATTGATGTCTGTGCACTTGTCCTTAAATCATCTTATTAGATTTGACACGTTATTGTGGTAGTGTTGTAGTGGAGTGAATGGATGTCTATACAATGTTTTAAAACATTCCAGATCAGTTACTTATCCGAACGCTATCACTATTTACATATCTGGCTATCATGTTAATCAAAGTCTGTCTTTACACATGTATCACAAAGAGTTATATAGTTGCAGGAGGGCCAAAAGTCTTTTAAAGCATGTTGACTCAAAAATACTTTTGTTACAACCTGCTGGCTATTTGTGTAGTGAACTTCTATTTGTAGCCCCTTACAATCTCTAAAAGTTCTGCAGAAAACACACAACCCCACCCTGGATCTTCTCTAAAACAGCTGAGTCTGGGCTTGTCTTGGACAGATGTCTTGTTTGACACAATGTGTTGTGAGTGCTCCGGTCAGACAGTACTACACTTTTGTTCAGCAACGGGTGCGGGACGTCCGGCAATCCGTCTGGTCCAGTTTCAATGCCGTCTTAGGGTCACGTGTAATCCAGAATTTTCACTGCATCGAGCGTCAGCCTTTCATTACATAAAACCAACGGTTCGAGGAATGGGATTCTGGGTTTAATTAATTTATTCAAAATTAATTTATTGTCTTCATCCTCATCCACCTCCACTTCCTCCCCTCCGCTTATTCCTTCATGGGGGCAGATGTAATACTTTGTGATATCCGTGCTCCTGGTGTTCTGGGTTCCATCAGAAGAGTCGGACTCCTGAGAGAAGCTCTTGATGTAGATGCAGGTGAAGCTGGAAGTATAAGAAACCTCTTCTACTTGCACGATATCTGGTTCTTCGCTCATGCTGGAGTCAAACTGGTGATGGAGGAACTTCATTCCAAGTGACAAGAGATCAGTGGAGGGGTTACAGGGGTGGATCAAAATATTATCATTTGATACTTAACATGTACTTTTGACTGTTACTGGTATAATAATTCTATACTGTAAAATTCTTTTCTAATTTATTTATTCGTTAACTCACCCTCAATTTTTGGATTAACAAAAAGAAGAACTATAAATAGTCCTTTAGTGATAAAGGCAAATGAGAAATGTATTTAAATTTTATGTGCTTCCCATTTAACATTTTAAATGTTCTTTTTTAGTTATGGCTTTGGCAGGACATGAGGGAGAGTCTTAATTTTGTGAACTAATGCCTTTAAGTCAAAAGTCAAATGCAGTGTAACCTGCTTTAGTTTCTGAAATACTACAACTGCACACATTTACCTGGTCAAACTCATACTCCTTTGCACATTTGCTGTTTGCTGGATCAGGAATGACTCTAGGCAATAGGCACTGACAACCCTTTAAGACTCTATAGACAAAACAAACATTAATGGGAGGTTAAAAAAACATGTATTTGTTGTGCGTTCTGTTGCTGCTTACCTTCTCTGGACAGAGGGGAACTGGCAGATGCACAAAAGCATAAGGCATACGAGAAGAACGGCTCCTCCAGATAATATCACTAGGGACATTAATTTTTCAGCTGAAAGATGAGAACAGGAGCTTTTATTGAAATTATTCAACTTTTATTTTGAGTAGTAACATAGGGCTATCGTCTGCACACTCAAAAAAAAGGTTTTAATGTAAACATTTACGCAAAAAAAAAAAAAGAGTTTTAATTAATAACACTGTTTACATTTTGTGTACACTGTAAAAAAGTTTCATGTGGCTTTGTACATATCACCAAAATAAATTTGATTGACGTATTTTTTTCTCATATCTACGTAAAAATTATACAGAATATTTAATTTCTAAAGCTTAAAAATATACTTGTTTTAAGTGTACATTGTTTCACATAAAAGACAGTAATTTATTTTGTTATATATATGCAAGTAAAAAATTGTTAAATCGGATTGACTTAACAACTGTATTCCTATTAGAATTCACCAAAGATATAAGGTGTTTATTACAAATGTATATGTGCAAAATATATATTTATTTTTAAATACAAAAACCTTTAAAAATAAATCAAATTAATATTTTCCACAGAAATATCTATTTCATGTTTTCTGAAGATTTTATCAAGTTAAAATAACAGTTTTTTAAAATATATTTACTAATGAGCATAAAATATTTTAACAGTGTTACTATACTACACACTGTGAAAGTAAAATATTGTTTAATGCCAAACCCAATCAAATACATACAGTCTGTCAGTGTGCAGATCGGAAGGTAAATTCCTTTGGGTCCCTCCCCAGCGTCTGTCCAGGCAGTAACCCACAGTTTATAACACTGTCCTGGTGACAAACCATTGATGGTATACTGATTGTTTGTATACTCCACACCTACAATAAAAGACAAGCATCACAACAAAGAGATGTCGTGTTATTCACATTTTCTAATAATAATAAACTAGAGACAATATACAAAAATAAACTATAAAAATAAACAAAGAAACCTATGTAAATCGGTTTGTAAACCAGGAGAAGCGTGTGGATCAGCTCGAGAACACTTGTAGGAGAATTTGCGTTTTCAACATTGTTTATTGAATTACCCGTTGCGTGAGTACAACCTGTTGCTAACAAAAGTGTAAGCTATTTAGATAGAAATACAGTCCTAGTTTCATTGAGCAAGTGTTAATTTGTGTTATTTTAGTTAAATTCATTGCTGTGCCATAAAGAGCCATCAAGTTGTTATTGTTATTGTTATTGTTTAAATCCGTTGCAATCGTCATCGCAGAGCTATTTGTGGTTTCAG
Source organism: Triplophysa yarkandensis (assembly GCA_033220385.1). Classification (NCBI taxonomy): domain Eukaryota; kingdom Metazoa; phylum Chordata; class Actinopteri; order Cypriniformes; family Nemacheilidae; genus Triplophysa; species Triplophysa yarkandensis. The sequence goes on along the minus strand of CM065670.1, from coordinate 8,105,095 downwards.
TCAGAGCCATTGGTTTATGATTGCCAGGCCATCGAGGCTATTGTTGTGATAATTTACAAGGCGCATTCAGCTCTTTTCACTGATTGCATAATTAAGTGAGTATTTAAGCGTTGTATCTGCGCTAACGCACACCTCTTGTGATCCTAGGAGATTTCAACATCCACCTGGAGAAATCCTCAGCTACTGACCTGCACAACCTCACTGCATCGTTTGACCTCACTCGCATGCCCACGTCGCCGACCCACAAGTCCGGTAACACACTTGATCTTGTCTACACACGCTACTGCTCCACATATCACACTCAAGTAACACCACTGCACACATCCGATCATTTTCTCGTCACACTTCACCTTGACGTGACAACATCCGACACTCCTTCCCCTTCCTCTCTTGTTACCTTCAGGCGTAACCTACGCATGCTCTCTCCTCTCACCCTATCCTCTGCTGTTTCCTCTATGCTCACTCCTCCTGATCAGTTTGCTCTACTTAGCACTGACAATGCCACTCACCTCCTATGCTCTACACTAACATCCTGCTTGGACAATTTATGCCCGCTTACATCTCGACCAGCCCGTGCCAATCCTTCAACACCTTGGCTCTCTGATGTCCTCCGGGAACACAGAACCAAGCTCAGGGCAGCCTAGAGAAAATGGCGCAAATCTAATGACCCTGCAGATCTCTCTCTCTATCAAACTCTTCTCTCTTCTTTCTCTGAGGATGTCTCGGTCGCTAAGACTCAGTTCTACCAGGCGAAAATAAACAGCTCAACTGACTCTCGCGCTCTCTTTAAGACCTACTCTGCTCTACTCTGTCCTCCCACCCCTCCTCCCTCGTCGGACCTAACAGCTGATGACTTTGCATCCTTCTTTGTGAAGAAGACCACCGCTATCAGCAATCAGTTCTCCGCTCCACCACCGCTGGACCATATTCCGGCTCCTTTGACCACCTCCCTCCACTCTTTCTCTCCGTTGACTGAAAACGACGCTGCGAGAATCATCGTATCGAATCACCCGACTACCTGCTCGCTGGACCCCATCCCCACCCATCTCCTGCAAGACATCTCTCCTTCGGTCATTCCTGCAATTACTCACATCATCAACTCATCGCTCAACTCTGGCACATTTCCTACTGCTTTCAAAGAAGCCCAGATCACCCCGCTGTTGAAGAAACCCTCGCTGAATTCCGCACTTCTAGAGAACTACAGACCAGTCTCTCTACTGCCATTCATCGGAAAGACCCTGGAACGTGTCGTCTCAGATCAACTCTCGGCCTATCTTACTCTACACAACCGCTTGGACAGCAACCAGTCAGGCTTCAAGAAAGGACACTCTACAGAGACAGCTCTGCTCTCAGTTGTTGAAGACCTACGACTGGCAAGGGCGGCCTCCATGTCATCCGTTCTCATCCTGCTAGACTTATCCGCTGCTTTTGACACCGTTAACCACAGTATTCTCCTTTCGACTCTCAAGGAAATGGGCGTCTCAGACAAGGCTCTCCAATGGTTCGTATCCTACCTCTCGGGTAGATCCTTCAAGGTTTCGTGGGGAGGTGAGGTCTCAGAACCGCAACATCTTGACACCGGTGTACCTCAGGGCTCAGTTCTTGGACCGTTGCTCTTCTCGATCTACATGACATCACTGGGATCAGTCACTCGTAAGCATGGCTTCTCCTACCACTGTTATGCGGATGACACCCAACTCCACCTTGCGTTTCATCCCGAAGATCAGACGATTTCGACCCGAGTCTCAGCATGTCTGAGCGACATCTCCCTCTGGATGAAGCAACACCACCTACAACTTAACCTTGCGAAAACGGAACTTCTTGTCATCCCTGCCGACTCGAAGACTCGTCACGATCTCTCGATCCAACTAGGAGCATCAACCATTGTGCCCTCCAGGTCTGCGAGAAACTTGGGAATAATCATTGATGATCAGCTCAACTTCACAGATCATGTTGCCGCGACTGTCAGATCCTGCAGATTCATGCTTTACAACATCAGGAAGATCAGACAGTTTCTCACAGAACACTCCACACAAATCCTGGTTCAAGCTTTGGTCCTGTCCAGGCTAGACTACTGCAATGCGCTGCTTGCTGGACTCCCGATGTGCACAACTAAACCTCTGCAGATGATTCAAAATGCAGCGGCAAGAGTGGTGTTCAAGGAACCAAAAAGGACCCATGTAACACCTCTCTTCATAAAACTGCATTGGCTTCCTGTAGCAGCTCGCATTGAATTTAAATGTCTTCTCATTGCCTACAAGACCACCACCGGTTCAGCACCCACTTACCGTAACGCACTAATGCAAAGATATAGGCCCTCAAGATCTCTGCGCTCCGCAAATGAGCTGAGACTTGTGGTACCAGCTCAAAAGGGTAAGAAATCTCTCTCTCGAACGTTCTCTGCTTCAGTTCCTCAATGGTGGAACGATCTGCCTCTGGCTTCACGCTTGTCAGACTCGGTCTCTATCTTTAAAAAACTCCTAAAAACTCATCTTTTCCGGCTACACCTAACTCACTAACTCACTTCTTTTCTAACTACTCACTCTATAAAAAAAAAAAATAAAAAAAATCTTTTGTAACTTCGCTCTCTGTGTAACTCGATAGCATTGTTGTAGCACTTGTTCATCTATTGTTGTATCGGCTATTTACCGCTTAATTGTCTCCTCGACTATTGTAAGTCGCTTTGGATAAAAGCGTCTGCTAAATGACTAAATGTAAATGTAAATGTAAATGTAAATGTAAATCATATTATTCTTAAAAATAAAGAAAAAATATAGATAGAAATAACATATGTTATATTTCACTATTTTCACCTTTTGACTAGAATTTACACAAATGTTTTCTTCAATTTTCTCAATCAACTTAATAAGGTCTCAAGAGAATTTTAAATTCCCTGTCTATTCTGCGCTCTTCTGCGCTCTGTCTGTTCTTTTTCCAATATTCAGTCCAATTTATCATTTAAAAAACATATTTATTAAATAAATGTTAGTTTTGATACATAAAATGTTGTCTTTTAAACAAGAAAAACATACATTTAGGCATAATCATTCAGACTTTTGGTAAAATAGTGAGAAACATTTCAACCCACAGTTTTAAAAAAGATAATATATCCTTACTGTAATGTTTAATATCGTTGGAACCATCCTGCAGGTAGATGCTATACTTTCTCAAGCAGCCTCTGATCTTGCTTTGGGGGATTTTAGACCACTTCACCTGCAAGCTTTCACTCTCTTTTGAGATTGGTTGCAGCTCAGGACCTAATTCTGGAACTATAAGTATAACAGAACTTAAGTAAATGCAATATCAAGAGATGGCTTCATCTTTGGGCCATGCATCTTTTAAAACGTTCCCCCAACCTGACTGCCATGTGGAAATGCCATTGAAGGATGCCATTATGGGGTACGATGAGCGCAGAGCTGTAACTGCACCTTGATAACATTTCTCAGGTTGGAGATCTGTGTAACAAAGAACAAAATGTGAAGAAAAAAAAAAGAATGATGATTTAGAGGACCAAATCATTCTGAACAGCAATATGTAAGGTTTGGTTTACTGGCTATATATAGTTCCATAAAACTTGCCTGTGATGTTAGCTGTGGTATCCATCACTCTGATCCACTGAAGTTTTTCTCTTACTCCAACTGGGTACCAGTGCACTACGTACTCAGTTCTAATGCCAGCAGTCGCAAGCATGGGCCAGAAGAGGGCAATGCTATTATTTGAGACAATAAGTGCCACAGTACGCAACGGTAAACCTGCAAAACAAAGCAACACTTGCTTAATTCATTTTTTATGTAGTGAGCTACAAAAGTTTTTATATTTAAATAGTTTAAACACGTGTACTCTTTTTGTATTGATACATATTTGCTTACCTTTAGAGCGCAACTCGATAAATTTAGCAGGCGAATGACCCTTCGAATTAATGGCAGACACAGAGACAGAACAAGATTCGCAACGGATGATTTGATTCGTAATGTTGAAGGCCACAGTGCTTGAGTTCATATTCTTCTGTGTTTTGATACTTATATTATATCTTTGAATTTTCCCCTTGGCTTCTGATTTGCTCAGTTTCTAAAACAAAGTATAAATAAATAAATGACGTTTAACATAAAGCATTCATTTTTTCAGTTTTCAAATAAAATGTACAGACAAAACACATTTGTGCTAAATATTTCACATATTACAACCATCATTGGCAACTTCCCTAACCAAGGTTAACTTTAGAGAAGTAAAGGATGTTTAGTGAAGTGAATTGACATTCGGACAAGTATGGTGACCCAAAATTCATGTACTCAAAATACAGTGAATCCATGCACTAACCATAAACACCCACACCGTACCAACCCCCCCCCCCAGAGCAGCGGGCAGATATTTTTGCGACGGTGCCCGTGGGTTTAAATAAATCATGCGTTTACCGGCCTGAGACTTAAACCCACAACCCTAGGGTTAGGAATCGAACTCTCTAACCACTAGGCTGTCACTTCCCACAAATTTATATTGTATTATTTGACACCCAATACATATACACTAGGCTGTGACTTCCCACAAATTTATATTGTATTATTTGACACCCAATAAACAAAATATAAGTATTTAGAAATATGAATTAGGGATGTACTAAATGTTTGGCAATCAAAATTATTTGAACAAAATCGGTATTGTCGAACTATGACGTTTTGATGAGGAGATCAAATAGCCAGCAAAACATTGCAAGGCACACGCTTTAAATGTGCAGCACACATGTTGGCGGTCTTAAATTATTAAAATGAATCTATGTCAAAATAAAAATAAATAAATTGTAACACATTTGACAATTTAATAAAATAAATGGAGAAAAGGCTTGAAAATCATGTTTGGTCTTCCGTCTTCCGGCCAACTGTTTCGTCTTTGGACAACAATATTTTCATTTCACAGCATCCCTAACATAAATGTAAATATAATCTGTTTTTCTAAAAAAATTTGCTTTATCTTTTGACTATTACTTTTCTGAAATACCAATTCAATGTTTTAATAGTTGCTATATTTGCAAATATATTTCTCAGAATTATTTGTCATTCCAGTGCACATTATCATTTCATTTCAAAGCATCAAGAAATGTTAAGAAAAACAGAAACCAATTTTCTGTACAATTATACTGTAGTTTTATTGTCGAATGAATCAGTGCAGTTGAATTCTTTGGAATTTATTTATCCTTTACATCAAACAATTTCTCACTTTGTCATCAACATGATAAACGTAACACCTCTAAAAGAAAGAGTTCTTTAATAGAATAATCCATCATTTCCTCTAAACCCCCAGCTCGATTTTTTGTAAACTGAAACTTTCACGTGGCTATCTTTTGGTTTCGAGCTAACACTGTTTGGGAAGATGCAACCCATTGCTTGGCGGTGGTTTGACCTTTAAAAGTAAGAGAGGTTTAGGGGGACCTATACACAAAACATATACCTTTTGAGCTTAATGCAAAAAGTTTTCTTTACAAAATGAATTTGGTTGGTGAAGTGTAACTGGTTACTTGCCTTCCAAAATATTCTGAAACACGTTTCAGATTTTGGCTCATGGATGTACCAAACATCAAGTGCCTTGTCAGGAGCTAAAGACAGAGATGATGCATCAGAAACATTTATTTCACCATCACTTTATGTGTTTTCAAAAGGTGTCAATAGAGTATGTCAAACTCTTTTCCACTCAAAGAGAAGTACTTAAAGACATTTACTTGCATTGGTTTTGTGTCTATACAATAAAAGCACATTTTTTGTTACCAAGATACTTTAAAATATCTTATTTTAATCTGTGTCGTATCCGTTTGAAATGACTGAATAACCATTCTTTGAGCATTAGAAACGTAAATGTTTCCTTATATGAATTGTTCATCAATTTCAAAATGTTCTTAGACAACAATTACATACGGAAGAAAAAACGTTGCAATCCTACGTCACAACAGTCATCTTATCTAACACCATCTTATTTCTAAAGCTCTCTTACCAGAACACTACATTCATTTGATTCCTTATACAATTTCTTGCTTTCAATACAGCACGCACGCAAACTGCCATGGAACCCATCACCCATTTAACATCCTTTTACAACAATGATTTGTTTGAGCTATATTTTGACCTTACCTTCCTCTTTAGTTTCTGCATCTTTTGCCTGACTCCAGTCGCTCCATAGGCCAACTGTGCGGTTTATTTTTAGTCTAATCTGGAACTCATACATGGTATATGGGTGCAGGGACGATATGTTCAAACTCCTTTCAGCATGAATCTGTAAGAAAAGACAAAACTACGTTTGATCCATTGGCCTTGCATAATATGACAGATATCTGATAGACATACAAACTTCCGTTTCCTGTGTTCTTAACAATGATTCTTACAGAATCCAATTCATTCACACGAATAAAAAGTTACATTGTGGGAACAAAAGCACCAAGTCAGTGGTTGAGTTTTTTGATGATTTGGATAGAGAAAAACCCCTTTCTTGACACTTCATGTTCCAGTTTTGAGTCATCATGGAAGGGGCTTGTGGTCTAACAACCAGACTAATAAATGAGGTTTTGTGGGTTTTGCCTGTCGTGGTAAACTCCTTATCTACCACTATGCAATTTTCTTCACCAACTTTACTAAAACAGCTGACTGACAGATTGGCACATAAAATTAGGCAGAATTACGGATATTGTAACTGATGATCAAAATCAAAGTCAAAAACATATTGCATGCATTATTACACTTTAATAGACATTGCATTGGTCGTCCAGGGAATACTCCACACTAAATGTGAAAAATTTTATATCTTAATGTCTGATAAATGAAAACATGACAATAAATAGAATTTTAGAATCAGTTGTACCTGGAGGCTGACCCACATATGATTTTTCGTTCTGTATTTGACTTCAACCAAGTTCATGCTGTGATTGTCTACATGTAGGCGGCACCATCGGGAGAAACATTCAATGTGAGTGATATTAGGCTTTGAGGGTTTTACTGTAAAGAAAAAAAGCGGTTTAGGTTTTTCATTCCAATGCACTGTTCTTTAAAGTGTAGTTCACCCAAGAATGAAATTTCTGACATCATTAACTTCCTGTTTTCTGCAGAACACAAATGAAGGTATTTTTGATCAACCAAATCAACAGTAGTACCTATTCAGTTGAATTGGTTTTGTGTCTCCAAAAAAAAAACGAAGGTGAACCGCCATTGTTCAGTTATCGACAGGATGTAAAGATTTACAGGTTCATAATGATAAGTGAAGAAGTAAAGTAAAAAAAATAGGGGGTGAATTTAACAGCTAGAATACAGGTCAAGTCAGTCAAAAGAATTAACTTAAATGCCGTTTGTGGTATCAGTAACCTCAGTGAGATGGTGTTAACCCGTCAGATGTGTAAAGATGACCTATTTTCCAAGTAAATCTACAATTTAAAGCACTAGTAAGTTTAAGAGAACAAAACAACAAGCATTAAGTGAATATAATGTTCATGTGAGTTTTGTCTTATGAGTGAAGTGTCTGTACTTAGATTTAACATTCGTGTGGTAACCCACCGTTTACCCCACCACACAAAACAAATACATGACAACTTAACTGTGGAAATTTCACACTTTGAAAAGGAAAACCATAAAAAAAGCATACTATTTCAACCCCAATGGCACTATACAAAAAGAATTTGCCTTTTGATTTTATCAGCAACGAAGTTGGTTGTAACTGGAATTAATGCATCTGGTTATGTCTGCTCTACCATTCTAAAGACTGAAAACAACCAAGATTAACGGAATAGTTATTCAGAATGTTATAATACTTTGGGTTGTGACCCTGCCAAGGAAAACAGAGCTTAAGCCTTTTTTTGTGATTTACTATGTTCTACATACATTCATTCTTTATTATGCAAAGAGTAAACTGTTAATCTAGATATATTTAATACTGACTACATAAGGTTATGTCAAGGATTGAAATTATAGTGAAAAATAATGCTCATCATATCAGAATTTTTTTTTACAGGCAGGTATTTGTTAACAATTAGATACATTTCGGGAAACATTGACTACTAATAAACTAATAAACTAATAAAAAGTAATTTATATTGCTCATTGATCATGTTAGTTATTTATTGCTTCACAAATACAACAATATTGTAAAGTGCTACTACATTTGTCATTTTAAAACAGTGTTACCTATGTTCCTGAGGATAAAGTTGTGAGGACCCGAATCATTTGACCCCAGACCATTAGAGACATTGAGCCTAATGTTCAGATGTGACATCGAACCAAAGATGGGGAATGTGGCAAAACAAAATCTTGAAGAGTTCATCACACTCCTGTAGACGTGGAGAGGACCGCCCAGCACCCTAAAAGTAACAGATTTACATCATATTGAGCTCATCAGTTCAATAAATGAATGACAGAAGGTTCTGGTTGGTCATATGATCAGTGAACTCAAAGATTCTCTTTATAATGGTGCTTTAACAATTCTTTCAGACTAACCATAAGTGACATGTGGTTGTGATTTTGGTATCCCTTCCTATTTTCCAAGTGCATGTGACATTGCCGGATTCTGTTTTTCGGATGCAGGTAAGGTTTTGTGGAACGTCTGGAGGATCTGAAAAACATATGAACTTACATAGAATTTGCTTCAATAACGTCATTTGGACTCTTATACAGTCAGCTTCTGCGGGTTTCAGATTTTAATCACGTCCACTAGTCCGAATAACTTCATGACAGCTGTGACAGTTCCAGTTTCAGAAGACGTGAAACTTGCTTTTGTTTACCTCTCAGATCATATTTTTTAACAGAGGTTATGCATAAGCAAAGAACATTCTTTCGAAATGGCAAAAACAACAAATCACATTTTTAATTCACTGCTAATGCCAGCTATGCCATGAAGAATTAAACATGTAAGGACGTACACAAAATCTAAAGATTATGCTTACATCCTGGAGCGATGTCAATTCCACAAGGTTCTGGATCTTTGTCGCATTTGCAGGTAAAGATGCTCAACTTTGTTAAATTCTTAACATTCACAGACACCACATTTAAATCTCGTGATTGTTCATGCCTTATTTGTTCACCGTCTTGAAAAATTATTTTCGTGCATTTCTTGTTAAAGACACAAGAAACTGTCAAATCCGAACCAACAGGGACTTCCTTGCCTATATCTGACCGGGCAGTGCACACTGGTTCTGCAAGAATGCAAAATACATCGATAAATACAGTACAGAAGCATTGCAATGACCTTCATCACTGACTCACAATGTCACAAAAGGAGATCCTTATATTAATCCTCCTTTTACTCATTCACGTCATATGTCAAAGACTTTCTTCTGTGAAACATTGAAAACATTTAGAGAAATACCTCAGTGTTTCTTCTTCTATACAAGGAGGCCAATGTTTGTGTACCAAAACTGTTCAAAATATTATGTTTCATTCAGATAAGTTTGGAATGGCATATGGGTAAATTGACTATTATAAGACATTTGAAGCCTTTATAGCTTTATTTAGATTTTTTAATTGCAGGATGAGAGCGGGAGCTTTAACTCACTCGCCTTATATGTTGGCCCACTGGACCACTGATTTACGGATAAGCGAACACTATGTTATTTGTATATACAACTTTTTTAGGTGAATACAATGTTTATGTTTATTAATAGTATAACATAACAGCGTAATGACAGCCATGAAACTAAGCATTTTATGATGCATTAATTATAATCCTATACATAAATATACAATACATTTTCACTTGACTATCCATTGCATTAGTGTAAATGATGTTCATATGTACATTGATCTGTCTATAGCGCACATACACTTTTACATAATCTCTATAGTATGCTCATTGTACACCATTGTGCAGCATCATATATCCTGCTTAGTATTGTAAATCTGTAAATGATGTGCGTAATACCTTTCTATTCTGTATAATTACTGTACATATATTCTGTACTGCTTATTGCACATCTGGTTAGATGCGTACTGCATTTCGATGCCTTGTACCCTACATTTGCAGTAACAATAAAGTCTAATCTAATAACTATATATGTTTATAACAGCAAGGCCGTGGTAAATGTATGCTTCTTGTAGTTTTATTTCAAATGATTAGTTTGCATAAGCTTTTTATCTACAAGAGCCAGTTCCTCAAACTAAATGCACAGTAGATAAACAAAAAAATTTAAATATATAAAATGCATGTAAACAAACAATTTGTGCATGTCAATTATGCAAATCAATCCCACTTGCTCCCTTGTGATGCTGGTTTCAACAACACATTTGTAAGTGATAATGCGGAATTAAAAGGATGCATTACCTCCATGTGCACGTGCAGTCAGGATGAGAGGGAACACGACGAGCATCATCCAGACACACAGAGAAGACATCGGACTCAACTCTCAAAGATCAAACAAACTCTGAAAGATCATCATCCCTCGTGTTCTACGTGACAACCCATCGTTACTATAACACATCTTACACATGTCATGTTTCTTCTCGAGGCAGAGAAGTCCAACAACATTTAATGCTGGTTTAAAACAACTAAGAGCCTATGGAGAGCACACTTGCCAGTGGCTTTGCTCATTATGTCTAAAGTAAAGTTGTGTTTAACGATTAATCCCACTATGTTCTGATTGTAGGTGTGTACTCACCCCTGTCCATCGGACAGAAATGTTGAGTTTGATCATTTGTGCTGATGCTGTGTTGTAATGCAGAAGTGTAGACGCATCTCCTCCCTCTCTCTCTCTCTCTCTCTCTCTCTCTCTCTCTCCTCGACTGTGAAGGTGAAGTGAGTAATCAGGCTGTACACTTCTGCACTTTCTATACAGTTACCTATATATTAGTCATATTTGGTGTTGATCTTAACAACAACAACATATGTGAAACATGCACTTAACAATAAAACTTGCTAAAAATATAAACAATACTAACATACTAAAACATACTCCATTATAAACTTATGATACCCTAAATATGAAACAAATACTTTTTTTTATGATAACTATGAGACACACTAATATGCATCCTTGGATTCACTCAAGAAAACAATGTTACATATTGATAGCTCACCAGTTTATTCTTAAGCATGATGGTTGAAGCTTTCACAGAAATCTGCCAAAGTCAGAAAACTTAAGAATAGAGTTTTAAGGAAAATAAGATTGGTAAATTTATATAATGATATTCATTGCACATGCAACAGAACTTGAGGTTTCATTCTCGATATGCAAAGGTCAAACATTTCTTTACTAAGTTGTGGGGGTTTCTTAAAGCCTGTCTATGTAATTATTTATTTGATTAACTTTAATCAATTAAAACAATGTTACAAATTGATTGCTCGTCAGTTAATTCTTAAGCATGAGGGTTGAAGTTTTTGCAAAAGTCAGAAAACTCAAGAATAGAGTTTTAGGGATAAATAATATCCAAAAGTCTTTTGAAAGTGATGTAAACTTTTATAATGATATTCATTGCACATGCAACAGAACTTGGGTTTCCATTCTCTATATGTAAAGGTCGAACATTTCTTTACTAAGTTGTGATGACACTTCTATCAGTCTGTGTATTTATGGCTTTGATTGACTTTAATCAATGAAAACAGTTACATATTGATTGCTCACCAGTTTATTTTTTAGCCTGAGGGTTGAAGTTTTTACAAATATCTGCCAAAGTCAGAAAATTTAAGAATAGATTTTAAGGGAAAATAAGCTTGAAAAGTCATATGAAAATGATGTAATGTATATAATGATATTCATTGCACATGCAACAGAACTTGGGGACTCATTCTCGATATGCTAAGGTCGAACATTTCTTTACTTAGTTGTGGAGGTACATCTTTCACCTGTATATATTTATGTATTTGATTAACTGTAATCGATGAAAACAATGCTATGAATTGATAGCTCAGCAGTTTATTTTTTACCATGAAGGTTGATGTTTTACAAATGTCTGAAAACTCAAGAATAGAGTTTTAAGGAAAAATGCGATCCAAAAGTCTTTTGAAAGTGATGTAAACTTTTATAATGATATTCATTGCACATGCAACAGAACTTGGGGTTTCATTCTCGATATGCAAAGGTCAAACATTTCTTTACTAAGTTGTGGTGGATTCTTTAAGCCTGTCTATGTATTTCTTCCAGTCTTCTTCATCTTACAAAAGCCATATAAACCATCTCTCACACATGCATGTTTCTACAAGGATGTTACGGATCAGAAAATAAGTCAAAGATTTAAGTAAGGTAAGGTAGAGCACCCCAGCCCCCCGTTTCCCACACGTTATCTCATCATGTGTCATCAGTACCACAAAACTAGAGTGGAAATTTGCTATGACATCATCTGGGCGGTGACATTGACTTGTGCTGTGAACTGTATTTGTTAAAATTGACAAGAGAACTTTCTCAGGAAGTTTTAAAAACAGCTCTGTTGTGCAGGTGTCTCTGTGAAGCAGAATGGTGTTCAACTGTTCACAGAAGTCAACCTCTTGGGACTCACTGGATAATTTAACATGGCATAAATAACATGCTTGATTAACAAGATTTGAGATGCCAATTGCAGATATGCAAAGTTTTAACTGAACCTGATTGTGTCAAGGGTGACTTTTTTACTGTACCATGAGAAATGCATGCAGTGGATGCTATTTATTTGGTAGTTGGTAGATGAAAGTAAGAGCAATGAGCAAAATATCTGTCATTACTAAAGCAAAAATTAAAAGTGTGTCTTCTCATTCAGCTATTCATAACAGCTGCACTTGCACTTGTGGTACAAACAACCTATGCTGAAATTTCCCCTTAACACTATTTACTTGTGACCGCTCAAGTGGTCTGTGCAAACACCTGAGCTCTTCATGTGAAGAGGAAAATAATAAGTTCAGCAATCTTTGACATTCATAGTATTGTGGAATGAACATTTAAACAGCATTCAACCCTTACAAAAAGTTGTTTGTTTTGGTGTGTTATTACTGATACTTTAAATTTTATGTTTGCATTTAATTTAATTTAAAGAGATATAGTTAAAAATAATAAATTATACAACAGTTCTTTCTGATTCCCGAATCTGATATGCTGAGAGCCATGCATTTATTAGAACAGAGATATCACGGAACCGCTTCACGGTAACTTTATATCCTTTATTCACAAACACTGACGTTCATGTCTTTAACTTCACTGTTTATTTGAACAAGGTGAAATGAAATAACTGAGGCTTGTTTCACGGTTTTGCAATGGAATTCAGCGCGGAAGAAAGTAGTCCCCGTGTTCTTTGAAACATCGGAAAATTCCAAAGATACTCCGATTGTTTGTGATTTGGCACTTGTAGTCATGTAATGGTGCTATATATCAGTAGCTGTGAATGTCTCAGGCACTCGGCCTCCTACCTCTGACATAATCACAGCCATGCTGATATGGAGCACTAACACACTCCTAATCCAGCCATATTGCATTGTTATTCTTGACTTACACTGACAGAATTGTCTATGTGTATTGGACGTAAGTCCTTTTATGGGAGTCAGGCAGCTCTGCATCCATTTACTCAAGATTACCATAAGTTTGGCTGAAACTACGGGTGACACCCAACCTTTCCAAAGCAGCATGACTTGTAATGTACTTGTAATCAACTACAAAATGTGCTATACGTATTGACCAAGTAAACTAGTATAACTAGAAGTTAACCTGCACAATGGTTGCAGTACAAAAAAAAGACATGTGCATGCAAATTTACACTTAAAGTATACTTAAAAATAACTTTTACAAACTAAATGGGCAGTCAATTTAGATCCAAATAGTTAGAAAAAGTGGTAAAATGTAATTGCAATATGCCGAAAAACGTTGTTACCTAGAAGTTCACTTAAAGTTATGCTTACAGTATACTGCAAAGTGTACATACTGCATATTAATTAAAAGTGGGCAAATTTAGTTTTAATTATTATAATTCAAGTACAATAATAATAGCTTACTTACTATGTAAAGTATATTAAAATATATTTGAACTTTACTTAGTTAAAGAAAAAATATATTATACATTTTATGGCATCAATCGTTAGAAAAATAGGTCGACCAACAAAAAAACTGTTTTGTTATCATTGTTTATCTGAAAGGCTTTAAATGATTCTTAATATGAATATAATCTTTTGTGAGTTTGTGGATACATTTATGAATGTGAAGTACAGTAAGTCTTCAATATGAAGACTTGTCATCATTTTTGTGAAGAAATTACAAGTGTAATGTTTAAGTTAATTGCTTGTAAGTGCAATCGAATTTGTGGTTCTAAATAAGTCTTTACATTTATAAGATTAGATAGTTTATTACATTTATTTTATTGCCATATGCCATTTCATGTGCAAATATTTTATAACAGTTCACAGTTTTATCACTTTATCTAGTGTCACCGGACAAAATCTTGACTTTTCAAAACTAACCAAATCGTGGTCCTTGAAAAGAAAAAGTTCTGAATTAAATGTCCTGCAATGTGGTCTTGGTCAATTTTCAAACAAATGCACCCTTCATTTTAAGTTGTCGATGTGGTAACATGTGGAAGGCTCCTAATCCTCTTCAGGCACTGAAAATCGAAAACATCCCTCTTGTGGCGAGTACGGATTAGAATTAAGGAGACAGCTCTCTAGGTTATTAGGAAGTACGGTTAAGCTCATAAATGAACTTTGCTCTATATTTTGTGTTTCCACATTCCTCTCAATCTCTTTTATTCCTTTATAGTTTTCAGAGGCTGTATGGGGGGTTGATAGGAAGCTTTCAAGATGGCTAAAGGATCCGAGACTTCCATCCATTGGTATGATACTATTGAGAGTGACAGGTTTCACAGGAATGCTTCTCATCTCCCAACTGAAGTCATAAGGCCGGTGTAATGGAGATATCAGCAAAGGGAATTGATCCTCGTCTTCTTTCACCTCTTCTTCCGTTGTCTCATACAGTCCTTCAGTTCTCTGTGGCTTGTAGGGACATTCGATACAACCCGGCCTCTCTACAGGTGTTTCTGGTACATCCTCGTGAAGAACAGTTGGATACGAGTCTTGCCTGTCCCAGGATGAATTAACTTCTTCAATCGGAGTTAAGGGAGGATCATCGTCCCCTGAACGAGGTCCCCATTGATGATAGCTCTCATCCTAAGACCAAACAAAATAATATTAAGCAATTGGATAATACAATATGAAATGTGATCAATTGTTCTAAAGGTTTACACAAAAATCAATTATTAACCCTTATGTTGTTCAAATACTGCATGCCACCCTCTCTATGAAGGAAGATATTTGGAGGATCTTTTTTGCTGGGTTCAGACAAAACTTCAGATTAACTTCTTACAAAGAATGTTCGTTATTTTCGTGCAAGTGCAGCAAAAAAACCTCACACGACAGGAAGAGTCTTTGCATATCCTCATCCTTCAATCAGTGGGTGTCAATGAGGTCTTTGCGCAAAGTTTTGCTCAAGTTGAATGATGTGCATTCATATTAAGTCATATCAGATGCAATGCCTGCTGCCAGTTTGTGTCTAATCACCTATTTGCATTGACTTTATATGTAATTTACTCACAGAAATCGCTTGATTCGGGTCTGGTCTGAACATAGCATTAGAGCTTTTGTGTCCATACAATTGAAGTCAACGGTGCCCAGTGTTGTTTAGTTATCAGCATTCTTCAAATTCATTTTTGTTTTGAAGAACATTGCTAGACTCAAACGGTTAGAATGGCACCATAGGTAAATGAAGACTTTTGGGTGAAGTATACGCTTAAATTGCTATGCCTTAGTAAACCTGATTACCTGTCCATACATGTAACCATCATTTAAATCACACAAATGCAGTTTTGGTATTTTGAGTATTTCCCCTAAAAACTGTGTAGTGTGCACAACAGTAGTCCCTTGTGGGTATGAGTGTTTATCTGTGCTCTTCACATTTAAAACCACATAGTACAAAGCAGAAAATCTGTGAAAACCAACCTAACATGTTTTTTTGTTTTCTGCAAAAGTAAGAAAGCCAAACAGGTTGAGTGAGTGACATTAGGGCGAGAAAATGATGACCCAATTTTCATTCATTGGTTGACATATCACTTTAAATGCAAAAACTTCTCCATTATATTATCTGAGCGTTGTACAATCAATGTCATCTATACTAATGTTAATGACTCTTTAAATATAAACATGATTACCTTAAGTAGTTTTATAGCTTTGCTATCATCAAATTTCGGTAAATTTTCAAAAAGCCACGTGACACCCATGGACATGCACATCTTCATCATTCTGTAGAAAAATGTTATAACAAATTAAATAAAAAATGCATTATCATTATAAGACTGCTACATTCATTTTATGTACACACATCTGAATGACTGTGACTGTAACATTATGAAACACTGCAGACTATTGACTGCATTCTGAAACTGTGTTTATGGATACAATGGTGCAGACAATGAGTAAAATCATAACCCCCTCTGCACATCACCTTTGCCGCACACATTTTAGATACATCAGGTTGGCTAGGATCACTATAGGAACAGCCGCCGCCAAGCAAAATACAGTTACCATTTTATCTGTAATGTAGAGAAACACATGGGTTAGTGTAATACTTTTAGTTACTTTAAAATATCAGTAATGATGCTTATACAAACAGAGACAAAAACATAACTTTAACACGATGTCCACACCAGACGCAACACGCAACATATTTTATTTTATTTGCAGAGGCTTTTATCCAAAGTGACTTACAAGTAGTCTGCAGCGGCCAACTATCAATGCAGAGCAGACATGGTAAAGGTGCCTTGTTCAAGGGCACTTCAATCATTTTCACCAACCCTCTGCTTTCAAGTCCCACTAACACTCACAACTGACCCCATTTAAAGGACCAGTCATTTAAAAGCAGCTGCTTATAGTGATGAGGTTGCAAATTGCACTCCTTGTGTTCGAAGTCGTCACATTTTTGAGAGCAGTTTGTCTGTTAAGGCCTACTGTAGAAACATGGCAGTGAAGTCCTTGTAAGAAACCCACACCGTATGAAGGTAGAAATAGCCTAGGTCTTTAGTCAACTCTAAAGATACAGTTATGGCATTTCTTCAATTGATCCTACAAATACATAATCAAAAAACAACTGTTTCTAATATAGAATCTATTGTAGCTGATTACATATAACCGTCACGTCTGGTCACTGGTGTGGACTGAACATGTAAAAGATACCTTTTCTACTGTGTTGCGACATCACAATGCGCCTGGTGTGGACACGGTGGTACACTGAATATTAAAGAAAAAACAACCGTCAACCTCATGTTCTTCATAAAAAACATTAACTGCTATATTAACTGTCTACTGTCTTTCTGTCTAATTCTAAACTTTTCCCACTTAAACACTGCTAATATAAGATGAAACTGTGCTTTGACGTTGATGTTTCTGTCATTCCCCCATCAGGTACCTATTGTCTCGTCTGACACAATCTTTCCACATGTAAAACTCCTGTCGGAATAGCATGTGGCGGCTTTTCCTTTCGGTCCTTCACCCGCAGAGTTCCACGCTGAGACCAGGACATCAAAACTTTCCTGTGAATCCTGCAGCTTCCAAACCAAAGTTCTTGGAAGTGTGAAGGGCTGGCTTGCTGCAATAAGAATTCACAGCATATGAGATGTAACACAACCATATAGTTGTACCACAAGTTTATGTATACTTTTTCTTATGTACCTTACGACAGTAGCGTTGACAAAATGCATACATATACATTTCTCAATATAATCTATAAATTATAGTTGTTATTATTTAGTTTCCCACGCACTCTGTTCAGTTTTTAGTATGCTTAAGGTGGTGGACAGTTAACTGAGTCTCTTTTCGAGTCATACTTTTATATATGAATGATGCTAGTGAAGATATAATTATAATTTCAGGGTTCGGAAGTCGACCTTTAAACTTAAAAATTAAGGTGGATTACGATACCATCACAGAACTTTCTTTGTCTAAATGGATCCATAAATCATAAAAGGTTCTTTGTGGCATAAAATGTTTTCAGATTGTAAAAAAAGGGAAGAGATACGTGCAAAGTTTTGGAACCAAAACTGGTTCTTCTATGACATCATTGTAAACAACATTTTAAAGGGACATTTATGAAATGAAAATTCTGTTATAAATGACTTACTTTCTAGTTCCAAACCTATATGACTGAACACATGGAAAAACAATTGCACAGATGCTTGTAATTTTTGGTTCATTTTTGGATAAATGATCCCTTTATGATGCTGTAGAAGAACAGTTATCGGTAACCCTTAATTGGTAAATTCTTCAAAATACCTTATTTTGTCTTTAAAGTTAAAAAGAGCAATACCAACCAAAAACAGTCGGGTTACAGGCATTTGTCGAAATGTTTATCTCTGTTTTCAGAGTAATGAATTGTATAAATATTTGAAAAAACTGTAAGGTGATTAAATGATGACAGATAATTCTATTTGGCCAACTATCCCTTTAAGAAATTTTTTAAGTGTGTATCGTCAAGTATAAACACACGGTATTTAAGGTACAGTTTCCAATGCAAACGAGAGTCAAACTAACACTTAACCTCTCAGAAAGGTGCGGTTATTTAACACTTCAATATTTAAAACATTTGTGGAAACTGTTATTCTTTTCTTTCCTAAATTGAATTTCATACCTGTTTTTACACCACAAAACATAAACAGACATTTACTGGCCGCTTTTTGACCATGTTCTGTTGTCTGTTTTGTCGCTTTACACTGGAACAGGCAAAAACACTTGCACATAGCCACATGTCTTCCGCTCATGCCTCTACTTCCTGTCGTGCCCCAAGCCACATGTTAAGAATAGCTGCTGGGTCTCAGTTGAGACTCTTATCTGTTGCTCTAAGAAGGTACTAGAAACAACACTTAAGACTTAAATTCACACTTGTTATACCACCTCTACACAAATAATGCTTTAATACGAATCTTTCAGACTAAAGAACAGCTCACAGCTGTCATTGAATGTGCAACTACTGTACCAAGATAGGATTACACTAGGCATACGCACACCCACTCATTTATAAACCACTGTCAACCTTCTAATATTTTGGACCGCCACAAGTATTTTTAAAGTTGAAAGTTACTCTAATCTACTTGGAGTCCATAACTGAATAGTTTTCAGTTTTACTTCAATGTGACATGAGGGCCGGTCCCTTTAAGAGTGATGTATTTTTCCAACACCCATGCATTTTGTTTTGGAGTATTAAAAATAACACTTCAACACTATAAATAACATCGACGTCAACCTAACAAGATGTTAATATAAATGAAGTCAGTAGGTTGCATGAGATGTACTTGTCAGTTTGGTGGCCTGTCGAAGAAAAACGTTTCAAAGGCTTATTTTCATCTTAAGCAAATGCAGGTTTATCAACAACGATTCAACGTCATTCACCCACTTTCTTCTCATTTTAAACCATATAACTTTTTTATTTTAAAGAGCACAAAATTAAGATATTTTAAAAATGCCGCTAGCCGAACATCAGTGGCACCTAGTCACTTCTATTGTATTAAAGTGCAGGTTTCAACATACCCCAAAATATTTTCTTTTGTGTTTGGCGAAAATAAATAAATACTGCATTTCATTTTGGCGTGACAGATGTGCTGTGTAACTATAAAAACCCGTTTAAGTAATTACATAACGAAATGTTTTACAGCACAAGCTTAGAAACATGCTCATCATCATTTTTAGACCAGTTGTGTTTGTGTAGTGGAGTAGGGTTACTGGAAGAGGATGTGAACGTTTTCAGTAAATGGTGGAAAACCCTGCCGTCAAACTGTGGGTGTGACATTGATGAGTCTCCAACCATAGAAAAGTAGTTTTTCCATTTGCTGAAAGTATTAAGGTGCGCTGGTTTACTTCTGGGGTCAGTTTGAAGGCACCTGAATGGATGTCGAAATTGTTTACCAAACTAACCGAGTCAAAAAACAACAAACTTTGTGTTAAAAAGCATGGCGATAAAACACAAACTGGTAAAAAAACTGTCCTCTATAGCTAATAACACATACTTTACTAAGCCTGAAAAAGTATAAGCTTCATGCACTGTAAAGGTCTTTGGATAAAAGTTTAGTGCATAAATGTTGATGAACTGCATCAGGCTCCTCCCCCAGTGTCATAAACAGACAAACACAGACACAAACCACAGAACCTGTGTTACTCACTGTTCTGCATGAGAGTCTTGTCTGAGTGTCTCTGAAAGTAAATGGTATAGTTTGTAATAAATCCCCTCCTTTTTTCTTGCTTTAACTCTTCCCATTGGATGAGAATGTGCTTCTCCATTACAGAAGTTATTGTCACATCTGGACCAGTCAATGGCTCTGTCGAAACAAACAAACAAACAAACAAACAAACAAACAAACAATAATTAAATCAGGCACCTGAAAATTTTTGAACAATTGATAATAGAACTTTAATAAGACTAGTATGTGGTCAATTATCTAAAATTATGAACTGACTTGTCCTATAAAGGGATACTTCACCCAACAATGAAAATTCCGTCACAAACTTCTAAGTTTGGTTGAACATAGAAGGATATTTGGATGAACGCTCTTAACCCAACGGTTCTTAGACCCCATTGACTACCATAGCAGGAAAAATAAAAATGGTACGCTTAAGTACATTACAACTTTCTGCTGTCCTACATTCTTCAAAATATATCATTGTGTATTCAAAAAACAGAAAAACTACACAGTAATTTTGTTCCACTAAGGTAGTCAATAGGGTCCAAGAACTGAATGGTAACCAGCATTCTTCAAAATATCTTTCTCTGTGTTCAATTTTATCACCAACATTTAAGCAGAAATCTGTAGCCCTCTATCGCCATCTATGATCAAATTAAATTACAAAATCTTAAAAAATAACCCATTAAATAATTATTGTAAGCTTACAGATTTTAACAGTTTATAGAACTTACTCCACTTAGTTTCAGAAAGGTTATTTAAAGAGTTTACTAACATAGGAAAATATTTTTGAATACAATCAATTTTCAGACATCGACACAAAATCATTTAAGATTTATAACCATTGTGTAACCTTCCTTGTATGACAACTAACCTAAGTACACTTTATAAACTTACTCAATTCCTTTGAGTAAACTTGACCAAATGCAGGGTTTGAAACTCCAATGGCTTCTTCAGTATATAAAGAAATGTTGTACAAGACACCAGCTGGCAGGCCTGAAAGTACAGCATCAGAATGAGACTTCCATATGAAACCATACTGTGCCAATTTGATGTGTATATTTAGAAGTACATTTCTTACCATCCAGGATTGTGTAATTGCAGTCTTTTGCTAATCTCTTCCATTGTAAATGGCCTGAGCTATGTTGCCACTGGACTACAAAGCCCAGAACTCTTTTCACATCTTCTCTGTTATGAGTCAAGAGCCAATCTAGACGAACACTGCTCCCTGGTGCTGGAGCTAAATATGTTATTATGGGGGCTGGTTTACCTACGAAGCAATGATTTAGTTTTTCACTCTACAGAGATGTTCCCTATTATTGAAACAATGTATCCAGTGAACCCTTAATAAATAACCACATTTTTACCTGTATCTGTCAACCTGACAGTAGCTGAGGGAGAAGAACCAGCAGATGTAACAGCACTGATGTTAATCTCTGAGACATCAAGGGGAAGCTGAAGGATGTGACGAGTGACATCAGCTGAGAAGTTCACTTCATGGACTTTTTCCTTTTCTGTATATGATAATTTGTAGTGCCAAAAATCTCCTCTATATCTTTCTGATTTATAGGGCTATGATACAGAAGAAAAAGAAACAGTCAAAGAATTAAGTGAGATTACGCAAATCATGAAGATGTGAAGTTTAAGGTTAGATTTCACTACATCTTGGAAGACCTTTTGTGTGATTCTGCACATCTGCCTATAGGTATCACTGTAGGTTTATTCACATCAATGTCAATGTCAACTTTATTTATATAGCACTTTAGACACTTTAGACTTTAATGCATTGCATCAAAGCAGCTGAACAACATTGGTTAGTGAAACAGTGTGTCAATAATGCAAAATGATAGGTAAAGGTATTTCATTATTTCATTACTTTGTTTACGTAGACTGTGATGTATATTAGGACTTGTAGGTATGGTCATATAGGTATGACTATATGATATATATGTTCATCTGTACTGCTTATTTGTTATGAGTAAGCACTGGCAGGTCTTATCTTTAATGTCATGAATGATGTGCTTAGAGATGCCATCATGTGAATGCCACAAAAAAGTATTCTTAATATGGCTGTCAAACAATTAATCGCAATTCATCGAAAATAAAGGCTTGTATTTACATAATATATGTCTTTGTATGTACTTGTTAACTTTGTATGTATAATAGCATAATATTATATATTATATATACATTTTATGTATATTTTGCATGTTTTCATAGTTACAACAATTAATATGAACAATACACCCACATGCATTATGTGTGAACAAACTTTTATTCTTGCTGCGATTAATCACGATTAATCGTTTTGACAGCCATTCTTAAGTTTCCAAACATTCATTGTAACTATTATTAATATTATTTCAGTTTCCATACATTTTGTTGCAAAAAAATTCATATTAAGTTTCAAAAACGTTTTGAATTACCTTCCACAATACTGTAACATCCTGAAGTCCATAGACAGAATTCTTCTTGATTTCTCTCCAAACATCCAGTTTGTCTGAGGGTGCTATTACATATTGAAAACAAAATAATTGTAAAAATGTAATTACCCCTAATAGAAAAAGAGATTTAAGTCTGATGCATTGTGTTCTCATATTTGACCATATTTTGATGTATGGATTCTATATTTTATTTACCTATTCCAGGGCAGGTTATTCTAAAGGGGTCACTCCACATGCTGCAATTTGTTAAAGTGAAACACGTTCTCAGTTCCAGATTATAGGACATAAATGGTTCTAAACTTTCCTGCATTAATGTGAGCCCATCTTGAAGCTCTACCACATTTCCCAAAACCTGATCAGTTCAAACAAAAACAAAAAAATGAATTTACAGATCCTTTTTACCATTTTAGAGTGTTAAGTATATGGCTTTTTTTAAGGGATTATGAAAAAAATAAACAAAAGATTCTTACCCATTCTTGATCATTCTGTACTCCTCTGAACCTAACCATTGGTTTCAAAAAATCGTCAGAGCTCTTCCAATGGATTGTTGGAGAAAAAGATCCATTTTTAAACTCAACCTTTGTTATTTCTGGAGTTCTTGGAATCACTAAACAAAAAAATTCTCAATATCAATAAATTCAGCAATCAGAAAAAAAGAATAAAAAGAATATCTACTTATAAAAGTAGTGTCAGGAATTAGCAAGAGGTTTGATTATATTTCTTACCGCTGTTCAAAACTGAGAAGGTGAAAGTGGAGTTTGCCTCTCCTAATGCATTACGGACATTTAAAAAGACTGTATATGTCACAGTTTCATTAAACACAGATCTTGGAATAGAGATATGACCATTCTTCATTTCATACTGAAGGGTTTGAGATGTCCATTCACTTTGCATGAAGGAAAAACAGATCATAGAAAAAGAAAGAGTGTTTGACTTCATTTTGATCTCAGCATGTAATGTCTGAGGTTATTCATAACAGAAGTCACACATTTTCACTTTCTACCACTGTACAGTTTTGTATGATAAGGAATAAACAATAGGAGATTCACTAAAATGGCATGTTGGTAAATGGCACCTATTCACTTGCATTGGCCTCGTTTCCACATGATAGAAGTGATTGAATGGCACTGCTGTTTGGCAATACGGGTGTAAAAATATCTTCTTTTGTATTCAGCGGATGAAAGAAAGTCAAACAGGTTTGAAACGCCAGAAGAGTGATATAATGATACAAATTTTTTATTTTTAGGTGTAATATAACTATAAGCTGAAATTCATGAGAGTAAACTTACTGGTGAAATGTTACCATGTAGTTGGTTAATAAATAAGTCTCAGGTGTGACTGCCATAAAGCAGTTTACATACTCTGAATGTCTGTGCGTGATGCAGTCAAATTTTGTTGGCTTTGCCGGAGGATCTAAAACAGAACATTCGTTAAAATTATTTTGAAGAAAACTTGTTAACATCATTTTTAAATTATTAATAGTAGTGTAATGTTAAACTATCGCAATCAAATTGCATACTCTAAAATAACATGCAAAACCATTTTTCTTTTGTTTATGAAGCAATGTATTTGAACAAAAAAATGATTCTAGGATTTCCAAATCTATACATATTTCTTCATCTGATTAACTATAAGAAATATAGAATATAGAGCTTTTGGACACCATTGACTACCATAAAGGGGAAATATCCTTCATATTTTTCTTGTTCAACACAAAATAGATATTTTGAAGAATGTAGGACAACAAAAAGTCCTGGAGTAGTTTTTATGACAATTTTTATTTTTTAGTACTATGGTAGGCAATTGGGTCCAAAAATTGCCATTCATCCAAATCAGGTGAACTATCCCCTTAATTAAGTTGAGATAAATTATAATTGTATTAATTAGCTTCATAAATGTAAATGAACATGAACCTACAGCCAGCTGTGATATCTTGACCGCAAACAATGTGCCAAAGATCATTCTCCTTCACCTTGCAGAGGACCCAAGATTTGGACTGATTGACAAAAATCTCGGTTTGTACAAAAGAGCAATTCGTTTTTTCAAAGACAGTCTCGCCATTGAAGTGTATGGCAAAGTGTCTGCCACACCGTTTAGTGTTCGACTGGCATTGCACTGTCAAGTTTGTGCCCATATGGATGACGTCTGATTCTACTATTATCCTCCCAGCACAAATGATTCCATAGCAGGCTAGGGATAAAGTTAAACCAAACAAAGATTTTCTTAATATATAAGATAAATAATTCATTTATATATGATTGTCACCATGGAGAAACCAATTATACAATGACATTAGAACACTTTAGTTTACTCACCACCAAGTTTGCAGGTGAAAAGAAGAAGGAAAATCACTTGCCATACTCTGGTGATAAAATCCATTTCATACTGAATGATCTTGAATCTCTATGATAAACAAATACATAACATGATAGGTATTCGTTTTCTTTTGATGCCTAGTCACCAAATATTCTTTGATTTTTTTCTTACTGCCTTCTATATTCTGATATCACATGCATGTTGTGAAGGCAGAACAAAAAGTGGGTTTTCTTTTGCACCAACTTTTTCTTTTCCCCTTTTGGTGTTGCATATGTTTTTCTGCACATATGTGTTTATAATAGACCGTAAGAACAACCCACATGTAATGCATGTTTCCAGAAAGTGATAAGCATGTACAAACAGTCAGCATTCTCATGCATCAGAACGTTTATGCCGACCTGGTTTAATACAGATGCCTTGCTCCTTGAGAGCCAATGACCTAGATTTGTGGTATTTATGAAACTCTGAGAATGGTTTGTAACACTTAGGCATCCTACTTTATAAACCACACGGCATTACCTCAATTATTAAAACCTAAAATAAATTATAAACTTATACATAAACTTTAGACATAAGACTTGGAACATGAAGCAAATATCAAATACAATTGCTTTTACTAGTTAAGGTTTTTTAGTGAAGAAATGCAAACCTTTAATGTGCCACATCTGTAACTCCTTCGTTGGACTCCTTTGGCGTCAACAAGGTGAAAGATAAATTAAATAAATTTTTCATTGAGGCTTATTGACACCTTTGTTGCTCCCATGATTCAGACTCATCAGTTTGCTCAGCAAGACAATCCGGTTTAGAAGTCACATTTGAATAACATTTTTAAACCTGTGGATAAAAAATAATTTACATTATTAAAACAACTTTTTAATTAAAAATCCTTGATGTAAGTGATGGTGCACTTAAAATATCGTTAAATATAACTCAAACAATGCGAATACATTTAGACTATCTTAAAACACTGTCAACATAAACACAAAATACGTACGCATGCTGTCTTCATACGTTCCCCTTCACATGCTCAGAACGTGTGAACACATTACAGAACTCAGTCTTCCTACTTGCCCCACTTTTTAATACCAAGTTTCCATCTTCAAAGAGTTCCTGGGGAAACCCCAGTTTGATAATAGATTAACTTGCATTAATGTTTAATAAGTGATATGTTTTAAAAAAATATAGAACTTCACATAAATTGAGGAAGGAGTAAAGGTATAGTCATAAAGGTAGGGGTTAGTCACACGTAGAGAGAGAGAGAGAGAGAGAGAGAGAGAGAGAGAGAGAGAGAGAGAGAGAGAGAGAGAGAGAGAGATAAGAAATCTGTATAACTTTTCTAAGAATCATATGATGCTGTGTATATATGCATTTTAAGCAAGCTTTACTTTTCATCCTCTCAATGCAACACTATTTCTAAACCTGCCAAACGATGCTGAATCACATTCAGAATTTATAATACACAAGATAGAAAAGAATTTTAAAAGGAGTTTTTACCTTGTCTCTGTTCTTATTCTGAGACACAACTAGATAACTTGTGGTCTTTTGACCTCGATTTTCTTTTCGAAAAACTGTCAGCACCTGCATCACTGAACTGCAAACTTTATCAGTTGGATAGGCTACTGTATATTCTGTTTCAAAGAGGATGAACTATTTAGAGGAGTATTTACCTTTTGCATTGGATTTGCGCTAACATTTTCAATATTAAATGAATGATTTAAGGACTTCTTCTACATTCGTGATTTGTTCATCTGCCAAATATTTCACAGACAAACATCCCTAGACATCTATAAGGTGTTATATATTTGATTATGACATAGAATAGATCTACAACAGCTTTTCCCAAGATGTTTAGATGTTATAACACATCAAATGTTTCTACACAGCGGATGTTTTCCAGATCTCCTTATCTTTAGCAGACATCTCACAGCTTTGCCAGTGTGATCAGGTTATGCACTCTTAATGTCCAACTCATGATAACACAGTGTGAGCCAATTAAAATGTGTTCCTTGTTTATAACAGAAATATTATAATATAGTAATATATGTATTGAGAAAGTTTGGAAAAATCCTTAATGATAACCCAAAAATAGTAAAAGAAAAACTGTTAAGAAAGAAGTTGAAATAAAAACATGTGAACTGTTTAATATTATCAGCTGCAGATTGTGCAGTTCTTAAATCAATTGTCAATACAAACAGCTTTACATACAGTATTATGTTCTTTGACCATGAAAAGGGATGTAGTCTAACAAAGCCCACTATTGCTATAGCAATGCTCAGACGCTTTCTGAAGTGCAGTTTGTCCGTCAAGGACTCAAGCGAGTTCAGCAGAGTGTCACCTGATAATGGTGCTTGGCTACATTTAAAGAATTGTAATCCTCCACTGTAGAAAACAAAGAAGTCTTAAAAGAGCAGTCACAGTCTGCACAGTACTGTTTGACTAAAGAGAAGATAAATCAGTGTGTTATCAATGTAAGTAAGCAGGTACAGTAATCCCTAATCAAAATGTTGTCTTGACTTAATATGCCTAGTTCTTTACTTGTTGTTTTTTGTAAATATTTTTTGCTTTTTGCTAACTTGTAATTACTAAAAGATGACAGAAAGTAGAATTCTTTAATTTTTGGACAGACTATTTAATACGCTGTTGTCTTATGAAGCATTTATGGATTTGATGTGAGTTATATAGTTAGTTTAACTATTTAACATTAGTGCTGAGGAAATGAAGAGTGCAACATTGATTTGCTGAAAATATATGTAAATGTCCATCTTAACATAGCAACAATGTTATATCAAAATCTATGTTGACATTTTACATTTAGCACACCAAGAAGTGTCAGCATGAAAGACATCAGCAGTAAAGTCTGCATTCGACCATTCACAAGTGCTGAGGATCTGGCCCAGAGGAAAAGACAAGACAGTAAGTCAAACTATCAGAGATCTTCTTCTGCATCAAAATGTTCTTTTTGTAATGCTGGACCTGAAAGACTTTTGTGAATATTGTGAATATTTTGATGGGTTTTTGTAAACCGTTATCATTGTTTTATTCATGTTATAAACTTTTTAACTTCCTTTAGCAAATTGTAAAAACTGGCTTTGATATGCTTGATGATACCTTAAAGCTAGTCATTTTTCTTGGAAAGTTTTATATACATATGTCCTTAAAAATAGTAAAGTTCTCATTATATTTCATGTTTTTTTGACAAAGGGAGTAAGGGAGTTTAAATTTGTAAAATGTAATATTTCAATACAATCTATTAATATTACTGTATAAATTCTCAGTTTTTTTACTGTATTCTGACTCGAATCCGAGTCTTGAATAATTGTGTTTCTGTGTCATGTTTTTGTATTTTGTATTAAAAAAAGGTTTTTGCCAGGCAGTTTACTGTAGCACATTTAACTATTATAATTGCCAAATACCAACGTTATATATAGACATACAATTTATTCTATAACAATGTGCCTTTGGACGCCAGACATTTTGTTCCAAACTTTTTTTAGCAAAGCTTTTATTAAATCTTATTATTTCTTTGATAAATGTTATTATTGTATATATTGTCAGAACATGTTAAACTAAATGTTCACACTTTGATCATTTTACATTTTTGTTTACAGTAAAAAAGGAGGAAGGTTTCATGACAATAACTTTAAAGAAGCCAAAGTCCCTCCGACCTTACAAACCCACCCAACATCGGATGAAGTGGTCAAAAGAGGTGTTGTATTATCATTACGTAATCTTATTTGGATTATTTTAAGCTGTTTTTCGGAAGGATTGTTCACTAACTCTAATGTTTAATAATTAATGGTTGAAAGTATTTTTTAATTGTTGTTCATTACGAATAAATTCTCAAATCATTTGAATGAGATTCCCATTGCTTTCTGGGAGTTTTTAAAATCTTTAATTATTATTTTTTATTACGTTGCTTTAGTTTAAGAACAGGAATCTTAAGCAGATAACTGTTAACTATCACAAGTGAAATTACTAATAAAAAAACATATTATGGGGGTAGTATAGCAGAGTTGCTAATGGTTGAAATAAAAAATTGAATCACAGATAGTGGTTGTTTAATAGGTCAGCATTGATGCTTGAACTTTTTTGTGACTAAAAATGTTTCAGGTGGAAAAGATGCCTTCTTTAGATATCATGAATAAAACCAGCAGCGCAGCTTTGGTGGGTGGTGCACTTTGTAACACCAGAACATCTCAGTGGTGCTCAAGCTCATCAAATAACAATGAAAACATGCTCCTCGGTGCATTTAAAGGTGAGTCAGTTTCCTGTAAATTAAGAACATCAAACAATGACCCTCTTTGTTGTGGGGATTTAAGTACGTACATGTAATCTGTGTTTAATCTTCATTGCTGTTCTCCAATAACTTGAAAGTTAAATGATTCTATCATACTGTTTTATGTGTGTTTTTAGAGGATAATAAGCATTTTATATTACCCGGCTCGACTGGAGAAGCAATATCTGAGCAGCTTCATCAGGGCATTACACTCAGAATTTATACTACTGAGTCTCATGAAAGGTGGGTCTATTAAATTGTTGTAAATAATTAAGCAAATTAAAAATTTTCCTACAATTCCCTTTTTGGAGTTTCAAAATATTTTTGGAGTTCTTTTTTTTAGGCTCAAAAGCAGTGCTTCTAAAAACAACAGTAACAAAGACTCTGTTCTCGAGCATGTTCCACTTTGCTTTGATGATGAGCTGGAGAGACAGAATGTGAAAGTTCTCACTGCTAAACCTCCCACAGTTCACACAGCTCTGCCGGTAAACAATATACTTTGGATTTACATGTGGACACTGTCATAAAAAAGTATACTGCCACTGTTATACACTCAACTGTAAAAAAACCTTAAGGATCTTGAACAAGATGTCCTCAGAGTACAATAATGTACCCAAAATGGTACAACGTTATAATATGTTTTATATGCTTGTAGAGGTAAATAGGTACCTTACGGTAGAGCAGCGAGAGGGGAACACTTTTGAACCTATTTTTCTGACAGTGCATAAGTGGATAAATCGGTCACCATCCTACTTAATGGTTTCTTATGATTTCACAGAAAGTCAGCGAGACATACACTCTGATATTCAACACAGATCCTCACATGCCCTTCAAGATCCCAGGATTCCTCTTTCTAGATACACCAAAACCCCAAAATGTTCCAAACAATAAATCGCATACTACTTTCATAAGAGTCACAGATATAATACAAAATGTGCCAATGCCGCACAACCAGATGAAAAATCAGCGGAGAAGAGGAACTTATCTTTGTTCACAGAACGTCCCTCATATTGGGAATAAAACAACAAGGGCTTGCAGTGTGCATGTGCTTTCAGCAGACGGAAATGTGAAAAAATACCCCATCAATGGTTCTCTTTTCCTTCATCGCCATGATGCTATATCGTCACCTGGGCTGCTTTCCGACACCAGCAAAAGTCCACCAATTCCTTTATTAAGGCCAAGACTGAGAAGTCTAACACAGGTTCATGTTGGTCCAGTTGTCAATGGTATTAACCCCAACGAAAATGTGAAGAAAAGCCCATCAGATTATAACAAAACAGTCCATGGAATGATTTCATGGAAGTCATCATTCTTCAGTCATGTGACACCAATGCAATCCCATAAAAATGTTGCCAAACAAAATAGAACTGATTTCATAGTTATCTCCAAAGCATTGCAAAGCAATCCAAAGCATGACTTTGATCCCGAGCAACAATTGCATGAGGAATTCTGGTCCAGGGAAATAGCCGACATATCTCATGACTTTAAAAGGCCTCAAGTTGCAGATGATACAAATTTTGCCTGTCCAAAAGATGACAAAAGCCTCTTAAGACCAAACAGCCCAGCAAAACATACCTTCCAAGAAAGTCCTGAAATATGGACAGGGGAGGTCCCACAACCCATGGATGATATCAAGACATGTTCAGAAACCATGAGCTTGGAAAATGACGGAAACACCCCAAGCACTATCCATCAAATACCGTGGTCACATGCAATAAACGTTCCAACGGCTGAAAGATGTGAATAAAAACGCCAAAGGTTTTATACATTTTAAAAGTTTTCATTTTATTTTAAGTGCCATCAATAATAACCGATATATTAATCGATAACATCAGATTTAAAGGATGGTTTTATTACAGACACCATTTACTGTCAATTTGAAAACACAAATGTATTGTGTTGTCTGATCACTGTACAAGTTGTAATTGCATTGCAACAATTTCATATTAGATTCACATTTTTCCAATTTCAAATAGAAAAACATGAATTTATATTTTAAAAAAAACATTCCCATTCCGCAACAAACACATAATATATAATAAATTTATATCTCTTATTATTTTATTTGTTCTCAGTCTATGGTTAGGCTAAATAAAAGCAGTAATTTACGAACAAACTGGTTAATAAATATTCCTTAATTCCGTGCGAAGAGACCATGCATGCTTGCTTTATTAAATATAAGAAAAACTAACATCTATATATTTTGTAGCAAAGATCCAACATGTCAGGATAATTTTGATGGGCTACCCCATCTTAAGTTTGGGTAAGTCATCTTGATGCCACCCTGTGTGAGAAACCCTTGCCAGTGAGGGCATCAGCCGCACGGTGGCGGCAATGAGCAGAGTCAGTGTCACATGCAAATGAGAGTGTCGTCACAGCACGCGCAGATTGGTAAACATGGCGGAAGTTAAGAGGCGTCAACGTGGGGAGGAAGAAAGCCGCTCGGCTCAGAATGAAGCAATGTGAGAAGGGGGATGAAGAGGAGGGCATGGCGGACCAGACTATAACGGTACTCGTAAAGCTTTTGGCCGCAGCCTTTTACGGAATCAGCTCTTTTCTCATAGTGGTGGTGAATAAAAGCGTTCTGACCAATTACAGGTAAGAACACTAAAGTTAAAATTATGGTCTGGAGTATCTATACATGTAAATACTTGGAATAGTTGCCAAGTGAGTTTGTGGCATTAGGGGTCTGGTTGGGGGGGGGCTGTGAGTTTATGGGTCTGGTTGTGGGGGGGGGGGGCTGTGAGGGTAGGGGTCTGGTTGGGGGGGGGGCTGTGAGGGTAGGGGTCTGGTTGGGGGGGGGGGCTGTGAGGGTAGGGGTCTGGTTGGGGGGGGCTGTGAGGGTAGGGGGCTGGTTGGGGGGGGGATGTGAGGGTAGGGGTCTGGTTGGGGGGGTGGCATGCAGGGGTGACTTCCTAAAAGTGTAACATTAAAAAAACTCAAAAGTAACATTTTGACACTTTGATGTTTTTTAAAAGTATTTTTATATTATATTAGTACTGTTATTATTATGTTATTACTGTTTATTAGCATAAGTCACATATTTCCTCTGTTGTTTTTAATTTGTTGTGAATATTATTAAATAAAAGGGAAGTTATTGTCGATTATTGTCGACAATTTTACAATACATAGTTGACACAAATATAAATATTACCGATATATTAACAATGAATAAAATTGATCTTTTTCAGGTTCCCCTCTTCAATATGTGTTGGCATTGGTCAGGTAAGTGTTTGAAGAACATTTCAGTCTCATGTTTTCTGTGAATGGTATTCCTCTATTTACTGTGCAAAGCACCACAAAGACATATTTGACATTCCTGTGCAGATGCTGGCGACAGTGCTTGTGTTACGGGTGGGAAAGGCCCTCCGGTTGATCACCTTTCCCGAGTTTGATAGCAGCATACCCAGGAAGGTAAGAAGTTATGTATACTGCACCTTTTCTAGGTTACTATGAAAGACTATCCTGTTTATTGCCTTGGGACAACAATGGGGCTTTGTCGATGGAATTTGATGTATGACGGGTGTTTATTATGTGTCTGACTCTGTGATCTTGGTTGCTTAATAGCCACTTTCTTATGTTTGCAGACATTTCCTCTACCTCTTCTTTATGTAGGAAATCAAATAACAGGACTCTTTGGAACGAAACGGCTTAAGTATGTTAATGTATATCGTTCCATATTAAGTAAACAAAGTGATTTCATTAGTGTTGAAATTTGATACCTAACAAAACTTTTTCTTCCATTAGCCTGCCAATGTTTACAGTATTGAGGAGGTTTTCTATTTTATTTACTATGCTCGCAGAGGGTTTTTTATTAAAGTAAGTAAAAGTTCAACAGCTATTACAATGCTGATGTTTCAGACATCGAACTTCTACGATCCATCCATCGAATCATGGCATTAACTGTTATATTTAATTTTTACAGGAAGAAATTCTCTCGACCAGTTCAGCTCACGGTATTTACTATGATACTTGGGGCCTTGGTCGCAGCGAGGTAAATGTTCAGTTTACAATGATTCATTGTTTAAGCAATAGAGATTTCCTTATCTTAGACATTACAGAATAAACACGCCAATCTTTTTATTTCAATCGTATCAAAGTACAAAGACTGTAGTTTACAAAGAAATGCTACATGTATGGCTTATCCCAAGGCAAAGAGTTGCTTAAATATTAACTATAATACTGTGGTGAGTCAATGTTTGTCAAGAGGGTGCTACAATAGAAGCATCATAATTAAACTTTGTATAAACAATACTAATAAAAACAAGTTTTATTAAATATGTGCATGCATGATAAGAATATTTTTTATGTTTCTTTCTCAGTGCCGATTTGGCCTTTGATCTGCAAGGGTACGTGTTCATATTAATGAACGATGTCTTAACTGCTGCCAATGGGGCATTTGTGAAACAGAAACTTGACTCCAAGGTAAGGCAAGCCAAAAATGCACGACAGCTATTCCTCAAACAGACCTTGAGGGCTTTTCTAACAAGCATCTGTAGACTCTAGTCATTAACTTGAAGAAAGTGGTTTCTCATGCTCCCTTCACTAAAATACTTGATGATGCACAACTTATGACCTTTTTTAACCTGTCATGTGGTAAAAAGTGCTTTTTATGTCTTTTACAAGTTTAAATACTAACAACTGTTGAGTTTCTATATAGCTGGGGAAAACTTAGAAGTGGGTACATTTACAATTGCCTTTAGACATTTAGCGGATGCTTTATCCTAAGCGACTTACAAAGAATCAAGGGGACTATAAAACAGTAAATAGCAGAGATAGCAAGAGGTGAAAAAGTGCTACAACGTGTTACCAGGTAACACACGGACAGAGGAAAAGGTATATTAAAAAAAACTTTAAAAAATAAAAAGGACAAGGTTAGGTGTAGATGGAAAAGATGAGTTTTAGTTTTTTTTAAAGATAAAGCCTGAGTTGTAAGGGGTAGATCTTTTCACCATCGAGGAACTGATCCAAAGAAGGTGCAAACAAGTCATTTTTTACCCCTTTGGGACAGCACCACAAGACCGTAGAGCTTATAATCGTAGTCGTTATTTTTTATCTTAATTTTTTTAATAATGAACTTGTAACTCAACCTTGTAAACCTGCAAATGTAGCCAACAACAGACAACTTTTACAACCTGTTAAAGCTTATGCACAATCCCTGAAACAAGACCTTTAGCTCCCCACAGCTGTTGGCATGCCAGCCGGTTTTCTATTAGAAAGAGAACAGTATATGTAGAAGAGCGTTTATGACCGTATGGAACCTAATTTGTTTGTTTTTTCTGTCCAATAGGAGCTGGGCAAGTACGGCCTGCTCTATTATAATGCTTTATTTATGATTTTTCCAACTCTGCTTTTGGCACATGTCACTGGGGACATGGATAAGGTAAGGGGGATTCATGCAGAACAACACGTATGATACATAAGTCCGCAGTTTTTTATAAGGCATTAATGATACATCAGTAGCTTGCCCTTTAAAATCTAATATGTTATTTTAGTACGAGATCAGGTAGTAATGCGCAGTTATAAATGAGATGTTTCTACACACCAGACCTCAAATTACTCTGGGATATGAATCAGTCCAAAGAGGTCTGTCTTTCAGCAAGACCTTATACCCGTAGATGATCTGGCAACTACACACACCATCTGTTCAGCTGCAGTGAGGCCGCATTGCCAAACATCACACACACACCATTAGCCAATTGGAATGGCTGTGCACGGTTGTCATAAATTCTTTTGAAATCATAGCTGTCTGACATAAATTTCAACAAGTCTATTCCTGCCTAAAAGTTTATTTCTGAAGGAAAAAGAGACTGATTTCATCAATAAGAAAATATTATGTCCTCATCCAGGTCTTTCTTTAAAGGCAACATGAGTACAAGTCTTGGTTGTTTGGAGGGTTAGGATGACAGGGCCCTGCTTCATGAATGCCTCATTTTATTTAGCTCGGTATGTTCACAACGAGGCCTTGGTTTATTTGGCAGGCACTGCTTCAGGAAGCAGTAAGGAAAGGAGCCAGTGGGTCTCTTGGATAAAGCTGCTATTATGCCAGACAGTAACTAGCAAAGTGAGTGTAGTGACTAATGAAGTTATGGTTTAAGTGAGGAAAATAATTTTTGGGTGACTTCTTTACTTGCTCACACTTAGGTGATGTGATTGCGATTTTGCTGGTCTGGGCTTAGACTGTTGAAGAAGTAGGACCTCAGAATGCATCCTAAAAACTTCTGTTGCGGAAAAATTTACATGAACAAAAGTAAAAGAATTTAAGGAACTGTTCTGTTTGCTTTAAACATTTTTGAGATCTTTGGATGCTTTTGGCAATAAGTTCTACGCTATAACACTGTATTAGACTAACAAGTAATTGAAGCAATTAAATATTACATCCCTCCGTCCCTCCTCGAAAATACTGCCAAAATTTGCTCACCCTCTTGACAAACCTGTATGTATGCAGAACAAAAGATGTTTAAAAAAATGTTTGGAAAAGATGTTTGTACCTGGTGACCTGCATGTGGTTTCGTGTCTATACTGTAGAAGTCATAGCGGACCAACGTTTTCTGGTTACTAACATTCTTCAAAATATATTTTTTTATGTTTTGAAGAAGAAAGGTTTAAAATGTCAAGAGGTTGAGTAAATGACAGAATTTTCGTTTTGTTGGAAACTTTTCTGGATATTTGTTAAGGTCCTTCGCAAAATATTTAATCATAAAAGCTGACCAATCATGTCGCAACATTTTCCCCATGCCTTTGATGTTAAAAATTAAACACGAAGTCTAAACTAACCAAAA
The DNA here is from genome assembly GCA_033220385.1 of Triplophysa yarkandensis. Lineage (NCBI taxonomy): Eukaryota > Metazoa > Chordata > Actinopteri > Cypriniformes > Nemacheilidae > Triplophysa > Triplophysa yarkandensis. Next base: position 8,069,154 of record CM065670.1, on the reverse strand, counting down.
CAAAATACATTTTCTTTTCTTTTTTTGTTCAGTCCAAAGCAACTTGTGTGAACATGCTAATGTGATTTTATTTATTAAATACCGTTTTTTTTTTTTGTGAAAGTTTTCTGAATGTTTGCTGTGTGACATTTTGAAAACGCATTTTGCCTGACTGTTGACTGCTTACTTCCTTTTTTCTCCTTAGGCCTTTGATTATGAAGGTTGGTCCGACAAGATATTTATAGGTCAATTTATCATGTCTTGTATAATGGGGTGAGTAAACAGTAACTAGTAAATAAACAACAAACTTGTGTGTTATTATTGTTTGTTTGTTGTGTTGCTTTTGTTTATTGAGATGTGAAAATCACCATATCTTATTTTAACTTTTTTGTTCACGTTTGCAGGTTTGTTTTGATGTACTCCACGGTACTTTGCACTCAGTACAACTCTGCGCTCACAACCACAATCGTCGGCTGCCTAAAAGTAAAAAAAAATTATTTCACGTGGAAAAACATGGCCTGTCCTGCTTTTATGTTGTAATTATGTGATTTATCTGTCTCTGCAGAATATATTAGTGACATACATTGGAATGGTGTTCGGTGGAGATTACATTTTCTCATGGGCTAACTTCATTGGTCTGAACATCAGGTAGGGAGTAAGCTTCTCCCATATGGAAACTGCATGGACGAAGTGTAAATCTACTTATCGGAATGCTTCTGCTTGCTTTCTCAGTATTGCTGGCAGTCTGGTGTACTCGTACATTACCTTTACAGAGGAGCAGACAACTAAACAGAGTGAGAATGCCAGCAAATTGGAGGTCAAAGGGAAAGTGGCCGTATGACCGGTGCTTGGATACTTTTTATGCAAACAGCCGAGCTTTTAGGAGTAGCCAATGAACTCATGAGTGGCAAGTATTTTTGTGACATGAAGATGATTGTGAAGAACATCTTGTTAAAGGAAGAGTCAGCAGGAACATACTGGAATTGGTTGTTTTCACTCCTATGATGAAATTGCGATGTGTGTGTTTGTGGGACAATTTTGTGTCCTAAAACAAACTGTTTTTCTAAGATGGGCAGCTCTTGAAACAACTTGGGAATAATGACTTTCGTCAGTGTTGAAACTGCTGTTGTATAACCTGTTGAAGAGTGTTTTTAATAAGTCAGTATGGCAACTATTTATTTTGTGGACGTTTGTTTTAGGTTTAAGAAACGTTTTTATGGTTTTATTTGTAAAAGGGAGAGTTTTTGCTTTGATGCTTATATGGTTTTGCGACCATACTGGTACGCTGTTTCAACGCAACTTTTACGATTTGTCCTCACAAGTTTCAGTAATTTTTATTTACAGCCTGAATGCAAAGAGACAAAATTTGCAAAATGCGTGTTCAACCAAAGTTGACATGTCATTTAAATATCCTGATAACAGGCTTTAAAGATTTTCGAATCATCTACAGTGTTATGAAATATTCAGCAAGACATGCTACCTAGAATTCTTTCAGTGTTTTTTTTTCATTCAGAAAGGTATGCAGTAAATGTGTTTTGTAATGATGGAATCGTGATTTGTTTTGTAAAAAGAACAAATTGTCAAGTAAACATAATGCACTTTATAACAGTTTACAGATTTTATCCGTTGTCACATTTTTATATTTGTCAATAGTTTTTTCAAAGAAATTATAATACCAGATATCAGAACATTTCAGTATTTTGATCGGTCATTGTCAAATGTTGCTGTATTAAGAATACATCAGAAAAAGAATCTATGGGATATTTAAGTCTGATGTTTGTGTTTTTTGACCAATTTAAATTGCAAGTCTGATGATGACATCACAACTTTCTTAGCATTGAGTGTTACAAATATTAATAATATAGAAAAATATACATAATAATCATGTCTTATAAATTGTATAACTGTAATTTGAGAACTCATGTTCTTATCTTACTGAAAGGCTTTGTTACTTTAGCACTGATGCTATTCAAAGATCTACTGTTGCAAATGCATTTATTTGTCTTATTTGTTTTTACAACTTTCTTCAGAACTTTAGTTCAGTTCAGCATTTTTTATTAATGTCAATAAAAGCTCTTTGACTAAAATCAAATTAGTAAGAAGTCTTTTTTTAACTTTAAATACATCAACTTTTATATATATACACACACACACACGCGCACACGCACACACGCACGCACACACACACACACACACACACAAAAATATATATCCATGTATATGTATGTATTTGTATATATTTCTATATGTCCTTTTTACTTTATTTTTGGATACATTTATTAACCACATTACAAACGCTGTGAAGTTGTTAAATAATTTATTTTCCCTTGTCTTTTTCCATTCTTTCCACTTTCATATTAAAAATCGTTGGGAACATTTAGGTGTAATTAATTTTTTTTTTTATATTTGTGCATGTTTATATTTCAGTTTAAACCCAAGTCTGATTTGTTTATACGGACTTTTATTTTGTAGTACAGAATGAACCCTTTACATCGCCAGCTTCACAGAATCAACAGCAACTATGGCGGAGGTAAGAGAAACATTTCAAATAACAGAACAATTACGAATTTAGACAAATAAAACAACATTGTATTTCATTTAATTTTTATTTTTCATTAAGAACGTTTCCACGGTTACATGTTTTTCAACATTCATCCCTGAATGATTAGTAAACAGATTAGCGCGCCCAATTTGAATGTCTTAGCAGCTAGCAGCTAACTTGTTGCCAGAGCGCCAAACTCTCAACAACATCATTTCTGCTGTGCTTTTATAACAATCAATAACATTATTAAACATTAACCACTCTTATTTTTTATTTAAAATTACATTATTTTGAACACATAGTACATGTTGTTAGCATATTTGCTTTTGTCTGAATATCAATTATTACCAAGTCATAATATCAGCTTATTGATAAAACCTCATTGATATGTTTCAAGTTTAAAATATTATCTTTAATTATATTTTATTTTTTTCAGCCTCCCTTAAGTAGTCCAAGCATTAAAGGTAAATATGCCATTATGTTAGTGTTATTACCTGCAAAGTGCATTGAAAATGTGGTTTGCTTATTTGACATGATTTATTGATTTGATTTATTGATTTGTGGATCTGTTATACAGAAGATCCTCCATTGGTCCAGGATGAGGACAAGGACTTCGATCCCTCGGCAGATATGCTTGTCCATGACTTTGATGATGAGCGGACACTGGAGGAAGAGGAAAAGCTGGACGAAGAGACCAACTTCAGCAGTGAAATAGATGACCTGACTCGAGTACGGCCCGACAGCATCTTTGCTTTAATAAATAACATCAAATACAGTGTGCGAGAGGACCTTTTGCAATCTGGATGGCGCATTATTTACTGGAACTTTGTTTGGTGTTGTAGGAGGGCGAGATGCCAATCCATGAGCTTCTTAAAATGTATGGGTACAGCACTGCTGGGTCTCCTGAAGAAGAGGACGAAGATGTTCAAGAAGAGGATTCTTCAGAGAATACCTCCAGCAGCAACAGTAAACCCAAAGTAAGAATCTATCTGAAAAACAAGCCTCGTCTATCGCTTGTGGTGTAATAAACTGCTACATTTATTGTCTGTGTGGATGTCAGGAGGAGGAGGAAGAGAAGCAGGACCTTTCTGATCACAACGAATACAGTGAGTCGTCCAGTGATGAAACTCCATCCTGCAGCGTTTCTCGCAGTACAGCTCAACTCATCAGCTCCCAGCCGTCCAACTATTTAAAAGGTATTCTTAAAAAACATTTTCATTCAACAGTAGATTGAAGTGATAGGTTAATCAGAAATGTAATTGTGTCATCATTTCCTCACCCTGCGTATATTTAAAACCTGTATGACTTTCTTTTTTCCTAGAACATTTTTAAGAACAGTGTTGATTCTGGTATGCGGTTTGTGTTCATACAATAGAAATAAGTGGTGCCAGTGCTGTTTGGTTCCCAGCTTTTCTTTTTCAAGATATCATCTTTTTATCCTGCAGAAGTTGATTCAATCTAAAATCATCAAATAATGTCTGTTTGAGAAAGGTCAACTTGTATGCTTTTGTAGGACATGTTGACGAAGAATCTGAAGATGAAGATTATATTCCGTCGGAAGACTGGAAAAAGGTAGTTTTCAGTTAATTGGAGGCATGAAATCTGGATGTGTTATAGTTAGAACTACATGCATTTACATTATTGTTGTGTTCTCTTTCATAGGAGATCATGGTTGGTTCAATGTATCAAGCAGAGACTCCGACGGGACTGTCCAAATATAAAGACAATGAAAGAGGTGCTGGAACTTAATTTAATGCGTATTTAGTGGGTTTGAAGTGTCTTATGGTCTTATGGTTCTTATGCTTCTTCGTCTTATGACTAAAGTGTATGAAAATGAAGATCAGCTTTTATGGAATCCCGAGTTACTTCCAGAGGAGAAAGTGGTGGAGTTCTTATCTGAAGCTTCTAAACGCACCGGAGAAGAGACGGGTGTAGATTCCATTCCTGAAGGATCTCACATCAAAGATAATGAACAGGTAAGTCACCACTCATGTTCCTTTATATCATTACATCACAATAATTACATTTATTTTAATTGTAGTTCAAATTTCAGGCGCTGTATGAATTGGTTAAGTGCAATTTTAATGCAGAAGAAGCTTTAAGAAGATTGAAATTTAATGTGAAGGCTGCCAAAGGTGAGTGAGGTTCTGTTCGCGTTTAAAAACGTGACGTTTTTCTCTTATTCTTATTTGTCTAACATTGTTTTCCAAAATGTTATGTTTGGGACTTATATTTTGAGGTTACATATATGTGACTTAACTTAAATCTCTCTCTTTCACCCTCTCTCGCTCTTTCTGTCTCTCTCTCAGAGGAGATGTCGGTTTGGAGTGAAGATGAGTGTCGGGGTTTTGAGCAAGGACTCAAAGCATATGGGAAAGACTTTAGCTCGATACAAGCAAATAAGGTTAGTTTACAGTCAAACATCGTTGTGTAACATACATTATGGACATTTGACAGCCAGTGTGTGTAAGGGTTTAAATTATTTAGATATTGTCTAACTAAAGATGAACTTATTTATATTAATAACCTGGTCAACTTTACTGTTATTCTTATTTAATCCGATTAGGTAATTATTGTTACTTAATGAAACTTTTTCAGGTGAGAACTAGATCTGTAGGGGAATGTGTGGCCTTTTATTACATGTGGAAGAAATCTGAGCGTTATGATTTCTTTGCACAGCAAACCAAGCTTGGGAAAAGAAAATACTGCCTACGACCAGGAGTATCGTAAGTCTTTCTTTCAATATCATGTGGCACATTCATTAAAGGTCACCTTTAAGATCCCTTTAATTAAAGTTTGTGCATAGAAAATCAAATGCAATCTGAAGTCCTGCTTTGTGTTTGTTCAACATTACAGGGATTATATGGAGCGTCTTTTGGATGAAAGGGAGAGCTCAGAGTCGAGTGGATCTGGTTCACCTCCAACCACTTCTAACAACAGCAAAAACACGTCAGAGACAGACAGCGGCACAAACACTCAGAACGGTCAGCCACATTCGGTTTTTTTATACAAACATATAATTTTATATTTCTTCTGTTAATGTGAGTAAACAAGGGAATTTCAAACTGAACCGCTTTACAGTTAACCAAAATAATGAATTTTCTATATTAGATCAAAAACTTTTTGTTTGTCTCTTTGTTTACTTTATGTGCAAAAACACCTTATGATTCTTATATCATTTGTGATACCATAATACTAAACTGTACATGGACAAAACAAGGTCAGTTTAATGCCAGGCAAAAAGCTTGCTACTTTATCCAGATTGTCTCTTTTCTTGAAATATATCCTGCATCGAAGACCAAAATCTCAGAAACCGCTTATATGTTGTGTTCATCAATTTCTGACAATAGCTTATTTTGAATACATTTTAAATTAAATGATTCAGTTCTTGAGCTGAAGGGATTAAAATCATAACTTCCCGATGCAAATTTCTGATCATTTTAATTCTTAAAATTAATGGGCTTCTTGGAATTTTTGGATCCAGCATTTTTTGCTCTATACCAAAATGCACAAAATAATAAAGGATGGCAACAGCTACAGGTCAGGTATAGGGGAAAACTCTGTAGATGCATGAACATTTTAGGGTTGTGTATGCTAATCCGGATTGAGTTTCTACAACAACTACATAACTCACTGGTTTACCACCATAGTACGATGTATTGTTTGAGAAACTAACTAGCTACTCACGACTATTTTCCTAAAATATAGTAATCTTGTAGCACATCGTTCTTTTGAACCTCAATGGTTTAAAAACATAGTTGATGATGTCATGTACATGATCTTTGCTATAAACAATGTACATTGTGTCTGAAAACTATTTTTAATATCAAATTTTTGCTTTTGTTTATTTCACGATACATAACTCATTCATATGTTTCTTCCCAACTCATTCCCCCCAGGGATTCCTCAGGGTCCTAGAGAACTTAGGGTCAAGTGCATGCGCATTTAAAAGAAGACAACGGTTTAAATCTTGGCAAACTAAAAGATGTAAAATTAAGTTTGTATATATTCTGAATGATGGATATAGAATGCGCAGTATGTTGAGTGCATACCTTGCTCGATTTTATATCTAAGTCTACATGTTAAATAATAAGGAATAATGCTTCTAACCATGGCTCTTCACCTGCGATGTAGTTTGCGCATGTTCATTGGAACAAGGGTTTTAGGAAACACTTGAATTGCTGAACTATGCAGGACCAATGCAACTTGGACCAAAGTTGGCAAACAATGCTTTTGGAAAATGCTGCCTGATCGGTTAACGGTCAGATTACAAACTTGTGTTGCTTGTTAGGAAATATTTTTTTAAATATATGAACAAAGCAATTCTACACTACAGGATCTCTTCTAAAGATACTATATTTTGTATAGAATGTTGGTTACCAAAAACTGTTGGCCCCTTATAACTTCTACAGTATGGACCTGTAGAAATTATTTCATGTGGCTTAGTAATAATCACAAAAAAATACACTTACATTTACTTGATCTTTTAAAACATTAATAATCATTTTTACAGGAAAATATTGAAATTGAAAAAAAAAACAAATACAATTTCTCTAAAATATACAAGTATTTAGTTAGTATATGTACTGAGAAGTTCTTATTTAAAAAATTATTTGGATTTTACACCAATAAGAATTCTAATAGAAATATTTAAGTTATTCAGATTTACTCATTTGTTTTTACACATAATCACACTAAATTTAAAATGTATATTAACCTAATTTCAAAACTTCTTTACTCTTTTTTTTTTTTTTTAGTGCATAAAATCGATAAGGACCATTCTTCAAGAAAGTCATACAGATTTATAATGTCAAGAAGATTAACAAATGAAGACTGAATGTAATTTCAAAGTAAACTATCCATTTAATAAATTGATCTCAAGCTTTATCAAACGACCGCAGTGGTCTCTAGTGATTGATTTATAATTGTGCGCAACACTAATATATATATATATATATATATATATATATATATATATATATATATATATATATATATATATATATATATATATATATATATATATATATATATATATATATATATATATAGTTAGTTGGTTAGTTAGTTAGTCGGGAAGTCTAAAAAGCCTTAAAAAGAATAGTTGATTTAAGATACAGGAGTTCCTTGAAATCCTATGAGGTATCAGTGTTAAATATCAGTTTTTTTTTCACAGGCATAGCAAGTCATTGCACAGAAGAGCCCACTGCCTGTGTCAAAGACGAAACATCCCAAATGAACGGCTCAACCACATGTCCAGATGTTTCCACAGCAAACACACCGCCCCATTGTGACCTTGATACCAACAGCCCAGGTGCAGAGGTGATAGACATCACAGTGAAACGGCAAGAGGAGGAAGAACCCACAGAAAGACCACAGAAAAGGCCTAGGACTGAGACAGATTCCAACAGTGAGGTGGCTAATGCCCACAGTGAAGCAGAAACGGTCTGACTCACCAGCAATCAGCTAGAGAGAAATGAAAGGTCAAACTCCAATCGAACCCATGACTTCAGAGGAAGGAAGGGCTTGATCATCCAGGGAAGTATGCCCTGTTTTTAGCATGAAGGTAGCAGAGAAATGTGTCTGAATATCAGGGATGCAATTGAAGTATTTCTTCTTTTATTACTGCCACCCAGGTCAGTTCATATCTCACTCATGCTTATAGAAGACTGAAACGGTCTTATCAGACTGCCACTTCACCACTGTCCACTCTGTAGCATTATTTATTATTGTCGGTTAAGATCATAAGGGTTTTTGTTGATTTTATCATGAGGTGTGCACAACATGGTTCCAGCTCAAACTGCACACTTTTAAAAACACCTTTTTGGATTTACATGAACTAAACATACTGTAAATATTCAAAGTGTAAAAGTACTATTATACGGTACAAACTTTTTGTATTTGGTAGACTAAGACATTTTAGAACCTGATTATTCTATTTTAAAGCATTCCATTCTTTTCATATTTGACCAAAGTTAAATGGTTGTTTTTGAAAGTCTTTTAACACTTGCTGAAATCTTTTCAGATCTCCTCTTTCTATGAAATATTGTCATATTTTTGTATTTGATAGCTATTTATTTTTTTAATCAGATGCATGGGGCCAGGACGCAGAGTATATTTGTGCAGAATGGGGCAAGTACAGTTAAATTAAAAAGACAAAGCAGAACTGAATGGTGCTATTTATTTTTTTTCTCACTTTGAGGATATTATCCTATTATATAATCCTAAAATAGCTGTTAAAATTTTTTCATTAGGACCATAATTAAGGAAGATGGAATGTACAGTGTGATGACATTTTTTTGTCCACCGTGTAAGCCTTGGCTCAGGAAAACATCCAAATCCTTTAATATGCTCAAATGTAGAGTTACATTTTTAGAAAATGTCTGCTCTGATTAATTAAATCAAGACTATCTACCCTCTATCATGTTGCATTTTGTGACTCTATTTATCACCACTTTGACATCCCATAGCAAAAATATTTTGAAGTTAAATTTGGAATGTGAGCTTTTGGGGCTGGACAGTGGGTGTCAGTGTTGCTCTTCAAACAAGGAAAACGCAATATTGCATGTCATTCAAAAGAAGACCATTACAGAAAACTGAACAAAGTAATGTGTGCGTTCTCAAGGAATTACTGTCAATGACATAAAGAATCGTAATTTCAAATTTCAAATGCACTTACCCCGGTTAAAGAGGTAAAATTCAGTTATTTACTCATGCTTATGTTATTAACAACCTACATATAAATCTCCACTGGAACCAAAACAAAGACATTTTCAGAAATGTCTCGGTGGTGTCCGTATGTTTGACTTCAATAGGGCTATGGCTGTTTGGTTCCCATCATTCTTCCAAATATTTTGTCTTGTTTGATAGGAGTATTTTCTTTTGTGGGTGAAGTATCCCTTTAAGGATCATAGGCCTCAGTCCATCAGAAGCAGAGAAGCAGAACATAAGTGCGCTGTAAGAACAGACTGCTGCTGAGATGTTTCTAGAATACTAAACACAGAGTTTGGTTTGTTCTTTCACGAAAGCAATGCAGCCATGTCTATCAGAGGCTCTCTGGGGAACACTTGTTAGAGATCCCTCAGCTACTATTTCTTCTGACACTGGATGAATGTAATTGGTAAATAAGAAAGAGACTTAAAATGTGCAGTACCAAGCACAAATAAAATATACTCACACACAGGATATGATTGTTAAAAATTTGGCAGAATAATATAACGATTTTATTTGATTCCTAAATGCTGGTCCTCATTTTCCCATTTGAATCAGTATCGGTGCTCAATGCACTGTGCCCGTTCGCCAGATCTTCCTGTTTATTTGGACCAACCTGCCTCTAATACAAGAATGAATTTTTAGCAGTAATGAAGTCTTATTAGCTTTTAGCAAATGCCCTGTCCCCTCTTCACCCAGATAGATGACACAGGCACACCCAGCTCCCTTTGCCACAGTTGAACTGGCTGCATAATAATGAGATGTTCACACAGTAGGAGGGAGTGCTAAATGTCACCCGCCATCGTAAAATACAGCTTGGAAAAAAGAAATAAGTGTACTTGTGAAAATCTATTCATGTCTTGGGGGACAGCAGCAATTAAGGATTTGGTAATAAAATTGGTCTTAGACTATATGAATAGGATAAAACTGCTGCTTGAGGATACACAGTATTTCTGGAGTCTAACACAAAGGAACAAAAACCAAATACAAGAACCAAGATGCACTTGGCGTCACAAACAGGATGCAGGTTGTTGTAAAGTTATAACCTGTTATTTTCGTATCAAAGTTAATGCACTGATCCAGCAAATCCAGACAACTGGAATTTATTTGTGCCAACCTAACCAGGGCAAAAGGGCATTGTCAATAAAAAACAAAGCAACTGTATTCCATAAAATCATCAGATCTTTTAACACAATGTCACAGTTAGGCCACGAGGACGCATCTCAAACAAAGAGCAACAACAGTGACTGGTCCTGCTCTTGAAGCCATGGCAATTTCGTAAAGATCACATCCATCAAATCTGCCGGCAGCTACTGGGAGTTTCCCATTATATTTAGGTCTCCCCAGAGGCTTAAACTCACAGCAGATATTAGCAAAATCACAGTGTGACAGCGGGGGGAGTTCCTCTTTTCATTACCAGACATAGAGACCCTGTCTCCTCTGGGGATCGAGGCGGAACAGCCATGGCAACATACGTGAGCTGGTATCTGAGATGATTACATTTATTCACGGAACGAAAAGATCTTGAAAACATTTTATCAATACATAGAATCGAAAGCTGGAAATTTTGGGGAGAGAAAACGCCCAATTAAAATCCAAAGGAATGACAAGGAGACAAAGAAACCAGATTTTTAACAATTTAATATATCAATATATAGATATTTATCAACAGCTTGTATTTCATTGAAACGTGAGTGAGACCATTTTGGCATACAGTACGGATATTTTCATGTAAGTACAGTGTTGCTAACGTTAAAACCCCCTCTTGTTTCCCAAATGCTCCCACCCACAGACACAAATAAAACAAAAAATTTTGAAAATATACAGGAATGCAAACAAGGCACCAATAAATTAAACTGTAACCCTCTCTTTCAACACAGAGCGAAATCTATTAAATAGATTACAATTTAATTTATCTATTAAATAAATGTACAAATAGAAATTACACAGCCTATCTCTGCAATGTTAAAAAGCATTACATTTAAAAAGGAAACAAATCAAATAAAATCAAAACACTTTGGCAGATTATTCATTTTAGTTACAATCAAGTAGTAAAGAAATCCAGTGCTCTCGAGTACAAATAAATCCATGTATGGTCTACACTCTTTCATCCAGCAGACTAATATACACATCTTTTTACAAGAAATGTTTAAAACCTTATCAAAAGTTTTGCCGTATGAAAACATATTTACAAATTGGGATTCGGACTCGGTGAACTGCGACTGTCACCCCATCCTATGTGACCGTTTACACAGTGCAGAAGGCTTCTGGAAAAAGTTTGTGCAACAAACAGCGTACAAAATGTTTCAAATTCAAACAAAAACCACATCACGACTCCTTCTCTCTCCTGAAATGTAAAACCTACGTACAAAAAACAAACAGTTCAAGTAATAAACGTCATGTCAACATGATTTCAAAGGAGAAATCAAGACAGAGGTCAACTTTTCCACAGGTTACAGACAGGGAATGTCAGCAGGGATGTGACGGACCGGTCCCAGGTTCAGTTCTAATGCAAAATTCAGTGTTTCAGGAGAGGTCCCAGCTCATGAATCCAGTGTGTCGTCTGTTGTGAGAGAAAGTTAGCCCTTTGGAAAGCGATGTCCTACTTGTTGGGCTGATGGGAATGAGACAGTGATGAGGAAGGGTTACGGACATGACATATGTTAGTGGACAGGGTGATGACTGCAGATCACTGCAGTGCTATAGGAAGGCAGGACTCGCCTTAACATATGCATAGAGTAAGAATGACAGACGACGATCACAAAGCTCTAGTTATTATCTACTGAGAGGGCCTAAAAGCCTGTTCTAAACCCTTCTGTGACCAAAGTTCACATCACAACACCTAAACATCATTCACAACACGTGTTTGTAGAAACCTTGAAGGCTAGAGAGCTCAATGGGAAAGTTTCCCATAAAAACTATCTCGAGCTGACTCTAGAGCAGCACCTGATCACAACGATGATGTTGAGGTCAGGACAAATATCCAATGTGCATTCCCTCTACAGGAAGCTAAACCAAGAATGATCCTGGAATCATTTCTTTCACGACACAGTCTAGAAAAACATGAAGTAGTGCTTACCCTGTATTGCTAGTCTGAGATTCATATGAATCAAAAACTAAAGTGTCACATTATCCGCAACTGGAACTGAAACGTAAACAATCTGACATGATACAAGTATGAAAATGTATAGAAACAATAGGAAGCCTATCTTTACTCCATCTTTTATCTCTCAGCAGTCTAAAATCCCACTGGGTTCAGAAAGTGAATTAAAAATCCCCCATGTGGAGGAACGTTGAGTACTTGGACGCAGTGCATGTGAATTGAAACATCATGATGGAAAGGAGCAGCCACAGGATTGGTAGGAACGAAGATGACTACCCAGGCTAACCTGCGTGTACCAGTCGGTGACCTCAAGCGGTCACAAAGGGCCATTTATATTTACAAGTTTTTATTCTAACAACCTATTACTGTGGAACTCAATTAAGGAAGCCCATGCTAAGCTTTATTTCATTCTTCAGTCTTCAAGGATTTAAAGTCTGGTTAAATTGATCTGGTGTTAAGCTGGTTACATGGTCTCTAAACCAGTTAAGATGACAAGATAAATTTACAAGTATAAAAAATGTATTAGAAACATGTTGGGACTAATGACTAATGAGGCTGAGCAAATATTATTTTGGAGTACACTATCACTTTAAACCAGGCCAGACTTTCCAGCTTGGAAGCAAAAAACACATTTAGCTGCTTTAGTTTCCAGCGATCTTCATGATGATGAAAACCTGTTCCCTGTAGTCTGAGTAACAGACATACTGGAGTCATCTTCTAGAGAATGTCTTCAAGGTTCGGACAAGAAGCACATAGAGTGAAAGGAAATGAGGAGCGCATGAATATACTGCATTTTTCAGAGCAGTGTTTTGATCCATGACCATACCATTAAGTCATGCAACATGGCAGGCAGTGGGTTGTTGACAGTATACTAAATGCTAAAGAGATTTACCCAAAGCGCAGAAAGCATGGAGGAGGTCAAAGAGTAGCGGGTATTTAGGTCTATGATTCAGTTTCAAGATATGCACAAACAGCTTTTTAGCCATTATCAACCCTGGTGACCGTATCTATTTGTGTGTTTGTGGAACAAACGACACAGATTGTAATAGTAAAGATTATATTTGTAAACTGTTGTCCTGAGCTCAGTCCGTGGGGATGGAAATGTGCCTGGGCAGGAAGATTCAAAGAGTACCTCCAACTACAGAGATGCATGGCTTAATAGATCAACAATATCATGGATTGTATGAATGTGAATTTAAGTTTTATAAACACAGGCCTGCCTGCTTTAAAAAGAAACCTTTCTTTCTTCTGCAGAACACAAAAGACCAAACAGCGTTGACCCATTGACTTGCATTAGTTTTGTCTCTATACAAAAGCAGTGAATGGGTGCCGCTAAGGTTTCGGTTACAAACATTTTTCAAAATGTCTTCTTTTGTGTCCGGCGAAAGAAAGAAAATTTTACGGATTTAAAATAAAAAGCTGAGTAAATGATGACAGAATCTTTATATTTGGGTGGAGTATGACTTTAACTGATTCAGATAAACATGCATTAAACTATTGTACCATCTTATAATGAAACTTATTACAATATTATTAAGTTAAGGCATTACCATCGATCCCTATTGTGTACTAAGAAACGCAGTATCAAGAGTCTTGAAGTTTGGTCATTTTAACCAATATCCATGTTTTTGAAATGTAATTCAGCACACACAAACTGTTCAGCAGTTCATAAGTGTGCCAGCATACAAGGAAAAACTCATTTTAATTTGGACAAAATACATTTTAAAAATGGCTAAATACATTTTGTATATTAAGTCCATATGCTTGCAACACTGAAACGTCAAGAACAGAATAAATCCGATCTATTTAGGTAAAAAGAAATATACATTTTGTGTTTTTTTAAATAAATGACATTTTAGTTAAGACAATTATAATGTCTTAAGTCAGGGGTGCCCAATCAATACGTGGATTGCTTTATGCTGTTAAAATGCTTTGTTAATTTAGTAAAATATTTTTTGTTATTCCCTCTTAAAATTTAAGTCAGAAATTTTCGCACACTTCATAAAAAACGACAGGAATTTTCCTGTAAAATAGATCACAGACGGGCAAAAAATCTGACAGTAATCAAATGTCAGCAGATAATATGTATCAGGCTTTTGTAATCTGTTGTTCTGTAGATGTTTTGAGTTTAGTGTTGGGGTATTAAACAAATGTCCCACAATAGTTTTTAATCTGGCCCGCAAGATGACCTTATAATTAAATAATAAATACTCTGGTGCTTTAATATATAGAAAAGCAATCGTGAACTTGCTGCTTGTGGTGTCTACTGCTAAAAAGCCTAAATGAGCAACCCTTTTCGAAAAGACGAAAGGGTTATTCCAAAGTGTAACTTAATTTTCAGCATCAGCACCGCATGCATGGAGCGACATCGTCCTTTATATCTCACTTGTGCACAGGCCTGTTATAAAAGCCAAAACCTTAAGCCCAGCCTGGCTGACACAAACTACAATATACCTGATATTCTTACCAGCAGCAAGTTTTTTCTTTTAATCAGCTTTGTTTTAATAAGCCACGACAGTTCTATTACTCTGCATGTCACAGCTGGTTTGAACTCACACACAGACATCTAAAAATAAAAAAAGACCAAAAGCTGCCCCAAAACTCATTTTGTTGTTAATGATCTGCTCAGAGAAATGTCAGAAAGAAGAATTTAAATGCCTGTCTATATACCAGTATCAGTAGCTTTAATATTGTACAGACGGAGTCTAGTGTTTTCTTGCTAAACCCTTTCTCGTAACAAACATATTCCAAAGAAAATGTTATGATTTATGAATAAATTTAGCATTATTTGCCAATAAAAAGAGAATTTACGACTCAAAATGAATTTGACACCTGGTTCAGTGTTAAATTAAAATTATTTCAGCGCTAAACGTTGTTTTGCATTGTTTAATAATGCAAAGAGAAATATAAATGCGCTATTATGTGTTTTTTAGTTAAAAGATCATATCAGGTTTATCGTTTTTAAAATAAATCATCATGCCAAAAAGTCTGGACACCTCTGTATTAAGGCATACAAGTCTTTAAAGTAGGCGATCATTTTAAAGTTGGTTCAGTTTCCGAGCTAAACAGTTTTGAGATGTATGGAGGAACTATCTAATAAAATAATTATGATATGAAGTATATGGTTTATATGAATATGTTTTAGAATGTGAACTCTTTCATATCCAGCCATTAGATGCAAACTTTATAAAGGGTCTGACTTTAGTAAGTATGGAAGACTCAAATGGAAGTATACTGAAAGATATTTTAAGAGTTCTGCTTTGTGGTGTAAGGTTTTGTGTGCGATTACATGCATCCGTTAGCTTAAATGATATAGCCAAACACAAATACATGCATAGCGGAATAATTATTTGTGTCTGCACATATAAAAATCCTCCCCAGCCCTTTAATCTTATCTCATTATTTTGCTTCTTTGCATCTTCCATTCCGACAGAGTATTCTACCCTCGATTCCCTGCTCCTGTTTGGCATTGCCCTCCTGGCAGTCACTCCTACACAAAATCTGTTATGACTCAATCCAGCTTGACTCCTAAACCATCAATAAAAGCATTTGAAATGAAAGAAACTACAGTATGTAGTGTTAGCAACTACTAGTGATGAACTATCAGATTAGTCATCATTAAACAGCGCTGCTTACTACTACTAGCACGGAGCCAGAATGGGTATAGGTAGTTAATCTCAACTACTGACTACTGCCCAAGTTAGATCGATTGAGGGCTTATGGGAGTTCAGGAGAAGACAAACCCAGTTGTGCAATTGCTCTTGTGTCCTTTTGGCTCTCACTGTATGTGTGGTCTCCTCAAGAGACCAAGAGGCATCGATGGAAGGAGAAGCTGAGAAATAAAAGATGCAAGACGGGCGGGGAAGATGAGAGAGCGACAATAGCCCTCAGGGGAGTCCGTCATCGTCTGGACCGAGCGCCACGCGCTGCAGAGAGCAGATAAAAAAACTGTTACATACACACAAACAAGGAGTAAAGAAAAGTGAAATGAAATATGAATAATGAAAAAACAGAACTAAATATAGAAAGCAAAAAAGTCAAAGAACATTCTGTCCCCGCCTAAAAATGTAATAAACCAACAGGCTAGTTTAAGGTCGCTTTTTGTTCTTCCGTCCTATGTAGACCCCCTTTGCACACACACACTTTAAAGGATGTTTGTGTGCCGCTGAAGAGAGTCTGGTTATGCCACTCGGGCGGCTCACCCCTCTTTTGCTGCACAGCTGATGTCTCTATCTCTGCTTGTGCCTGACATGCCGACTATAGCTCAGAAACCTCAGCTTCTGTCACGAGCTGATATTTCACAACACCACCCAAATAACTTAACAGCAAAACGACGACATATATATAAAAGGATTGTCCAGCCATTTAAGGTGCTCATCGCTCATCCCTTAACTAAATTATTCAAAACCAACACGGGATAATGGGAGAGCTCATTTCCGAAGCTTTCAAACATGGAAAGCATTTAAAATTTTAAACATAACACAAGACTATGAAAGTATGGACAACATATCTGACATATGAATGAATTATTATGAATATAAAGGGGTGGGTGAATGACAGAAGGGACAGCGTAAGGCCAATCTCTCTCCTATTCGTAAGACGAGCCATCTCTGATGAGCTTAGTCTCTGCCCTCTTTTCATCAATGTCCAATAAACCGCCCCCAGTTCATTTTGCACTGGAAAGCATGGGTGTCGTTGAGTACCAATGAGCTGCCTGGTCGGGGATAGCACCCCCCAGTGGCAGTGCTAGGTACGGCTGTCTTGCACTGCCACTCACAGCGGGGTAGACGTGGCCGATCTGCTCGCTGCGGCCGATGTGGATCTCGTCGTCGTCATCCTCGGTGGTCTTGCGGTAGACAGGGTTGTCGAAGTTCATGCTTTTGGTGTTCCGTCTTCTCCAGTTGCGCCACACCAGGTATCCTCCGGTACACATCAGGCCGATGACCACTGTGGCAAGGATAGGAACTGCATGCGTTTAACACACAATCGACAAACACGGCGGGGGTGTTAACACAGCCAGGGGACACAGAGCAGCGCTTCATGACACGCACGCACGCGCACGCACGCACACGCACACGCACACACACACACTGAAGCACCTGCACACAAACCTCAAGGCAGATCTGGGACAAATGGTTCTCTGAAATACTTATTAAAATAACATGTGGTTTTTACATTAACATTAATATCCACTGTTAAGTTGCTATTGTCTTACTTTTGTTTTCTAAATTGTATTGTTTTTGTGTGACATTGATATAATTACGTACAATAGGGAAATTCCGTATAAAAAATACCAACATTACCATGAAAATATAAAATATATATGCATATAGCACAAATGTCAACATTTGCTGGTCCAAAAACCAAAACCAAAGGTCTCTAAAAATTTGTATAGCATTATTTATATTTTTAGTGCATGGTTTATCAGAATCAGTAGAGTGCAATTTTCTATAACGGTACAATTTGCTCATAAACGGGAACAACATTTTTACATATTAATTATTTATTCTTCTATAAAGTAGGTCAATTTGTTGGATATTAGTGATTCTGATTTGTCCATTATGATTTACCAAAATCTTAAGAAGTTTGTTATCTCCCAAAAGCAGTGTCTGTTTTAGTCACGCTCTATTTTTTGTGATTCCTAAAAATGATAAACAAGGGTTTTGTATTATATAAACAGTTGGTTGTGTTTAATGTTAACAGTTATATTCTAAGAGCTTTTTTATGTCCCTTCCATAATTCTAAATGTCATGTCAATAACACTGAAATTGCGCAATGAAATAATTGTAATAATTTTTGCACATTTAAATAATTTTAATAAGCAGATCATTATGCAATATTGCTGTCAAAAGTTAAGCTATGTTCAGAATTGCTCTTAGGAGATTTAAAGTACCATATACTCTCTAAAAACTAAATAAAAATTGAAACAAAAAATACATCGTAAAATATATTTAGCATAACAACTGTAAATATAAGCTTTGAAATAACAAGGTTTTGCATAAATCTGACGAGTTTATAATTAAACCTTCAAGTATATAATCAATTATCAATCAATTATATTTATTTAGTCTGTGACATTCTTGGAGATTTTTCTTAGAAGAAAAACCCAATGTGGACTTAAGTTTTGCTTTCTGTAAAATCTATTTTAATGATGTTTGATTGAGATATTAAATAAAATTAACTGTAACGTTTATGGCTGTTCAATTCTAATATTTTTTTATGGCTGTTCAATTCTAATATTTTTTGAGTCCAAGAATCGATTCTTTGCTTTGTCCCCCTCGATTCCCCTTTTTGCTAAAGATTTGTATAGTCATTAATTTTTTTATAACAAAGATGTCCAAGTTTTCTCTTTCATCACTTAATTGTTTTTTTTTGTTTCTGTAACAAAGACCTTAACATAAGCTGCCCTTGGTCTATCTTGTTCTCCAACTATTATCTTTTAATTAATAAAAAAATTAGGCAATTGTCCCATAACATTAGAAAAGTTATTCAGCACTGACACTGAGAAAAATGGTGACGTTTGTGCAGGAAATGATTCCATTAATGGAATCAATTCTGAACTTAAGAATCTACTCTTGACTGCTATTAAATGCCTCGGAATTGTGACTGGATGTGCAAAATACGTGTAAAATAAAATAAACAAATAAATGAAACCTTTTTTTACTTTTTGAAATTACTATCCAATCCAATTTTTGTAACTAACTGTATATAGTATATACTAAGTGTATATATAAACCCAATATGCAGATCTGTCAATCAGAACATAGCTATTATTCCAAAAATAATTAAAGTTAAGATGCTTGAAAACACAAAAGTCAGATGTATTTGAACTAGGTCTGCCATAACTTTCTCATACACACACAACACTCACACACACAAAGTGGCTTAGTGGACTTTGTGAAGTTTCTCTCACAAAGTAGAACTCTAAAGGGTCCAGAAGAATTGAATTGCATGTTTGCACATCCCTGATTGGAGAAATATCATTACTATTCACATTGAATTGATAACTATGCAACAGAGTCCGGCAAACCTCTATCCTAATTTTAAACACCAGCCAAGGTCCCTTGAAAATTCTCCTTAATTGCTCTTTTGTCATAGAGGCGGAAGTGACCTCATGATGTGATTTCAACCATCACTTGACTTAAGCACACTCAGAATGTGTTCTTTTCTGTGAATTATGAAAATACTATTCAAAAAACAATGCATTTTGATAGTTTCAATTAAGATTTCACAAGATGGACATAGAAATATTTAAATAAGTGTTTTCTGTTGGAATGTGAGCAAAGTCAAAAATTCACTTCCACTAAGCCACAACCAATTTAATGCATCATATCCTTTTGACAGAGACATCAATCTACAGTATAAACACTTTGGTACGTCTTCATTTTAAAGTATCATACAGTCAAAAGGATGATGTAAAGACTCATTCAATAAAATGATCAAAAGATCAAAATGCAGGACTGATACTTCTCTGTGAAAGATCATAATTAACCATTTATAAAGCTCGATATGTGTACAATTGTAAATAAACTTTTAAAGGAAAATTTTTAACACAACCCATAATTCTATAATAAGGGTACAGTACTGCATTTTTCAGTACTGCAAGTTTTTTAAACTTTCAAACTATAAATTATAAATAACATCTTTATGCGTAAAGAACTTTTGAATAGAGCAAGTTAATGGATAACATGATGTAAAAGTAGCTCTGCTCAATGCAATTTAATAGCAGCCAGAGATTGGAACTCATAGCCTTTCAGTTGTTAGTTCTATACTGTACTGTTTGATATATTGTATTTAAATGTTTGACAGTGAAGCATGACAGAGTGAAGTTGAATTTATCCCAAAATATTTATGTAAGCTGCTGTTGTAATAAGGAGTTTATAAATGGCTATTTAAGATGGTCTTAAGTGTCTCTAAAGCAGGTAGTGCACATAAAGCTGAAGGGCAAAAGCTGCTGATCTACTTCCTTAACGATACTGAATTTAAAACGCAGTAGAGAATACTTAGGAAAAGCATAAATACTCACCTATAGGAATGACTATACCCAGAACCGCAACAGTTATATTGCTACCGAGGAAAAAGTGATCGCTTCCACTTCCAGCTGATATAGATGTTGAGAAAAGAGAGAGGGAGATGGGTGTGGGGAGGAAGAAAAGATTTTATTAACAAGTGATCTAATAACAAGGTGTTGGAGTGCATTCTTGCAAATTGAGAATCACATTCGGGGTATTTTGTTGGTCACTGTCAAAGCAATAAATCATGGTGTCATATTTACAGAGACTGCGTGTAAAGCCCACCAAAAGGACTGATGTCACGGTTCTTTCATTTTTCCATTCGGTACTATTATAGAGAGACTTACAAACTAGAAACCTTTTTGTACACTCTACTCTTTTGTCAAGCATTAAAAACAAAGGAAAGTAAAACTCTGAAAGTGAGGTTATGAGTGGTATTTTTTTCATACCAGAAAAACTGTCCAATGTCCAAGGCATATGCTTATATCCCTCTGCTCATTTGCTTTCTTTCAGCTAAGGTTTTTATAGAGTGGTTATTTCCACCAAATAAATCCCACCTCAATCTCCCAGTTAGCACGTGGACCTCCATTAGCTCCAGCATAATTAGTGTCTGATAATGGAGTCTGAGTCGGGAGATTAAGAGGACTGGTTGGAACATCATCGGCATACAGATACAGACAAGACCACCCGAGGGGTAGGAAAAGGGGCTTAAGATATAAAATCTCTACGGCACAAAAGAAAGCAGTATTAACAATACAGATGATCAATATGTGATATGAAAGAATTGTAAATATGGGGGATATTCCTACAGTGAGGATGTTTCCCACAGTTGACAGTGTGGGCGCCTCACACCCCTTGCCTCAAGGTTTCTATGGCAACGATTTATTTTTATCATCTTTTTGTGTTGTTTGCATTTCTGTTTAAGTGGTTCTGTTAAGTATCAATTAAAGCGCATTCTTTGTAAGGTTTGTTTAGTAGCTACAACACAGCTTTACACATCCTGCCTATCTGGATGAAGGAGATCTTGAGACTCCAGTAGATTCAAACACATGGTTGCTGCGCAGCAATGGCTTTTTTGCAGCTGACATTACAAAGAATTCAATTTTTCACTTCTGTGATGTAAGTCACTCGACCATCTTTTGACGGTTTAACAATTACAACTCTTTATATTTCGTAGTCTATTATTCGTTTTGATGCCTTTTGCAACACATTTTATTGTGCACTTTTAATCTTTAAGATAAATCTTTCTTTCTCATCATATTGCATGAAAATTGTGGCTTGCTTGATAATGTGAAACAACCTCTTTAGGTACATTGTCCATTTACTTAAGCAGACCTGACAAACTATCGATAAAGCTGTCAGATATTGAAACTAGCAATCTTAAAAGATGTTAGAAATAAAACAAACATACATCTAAGTGTTTATCGCACTGAAATTCAATTGATATGTTACTTGCATAATAATTGTAAAAAGTTATTGAAATAATTGAATGCACAATTTGAATGACATGGGTTGCAAAATAAACCAGCAAGTGTTGCTGTTAAGTGTTTGTAAACAGTAATTTCACCGAAAGCGAGACAGATTTAAAACCATGTTTCAGTTCTAGAACATGAGGTTTAGTTATATAAAACTATTAAAATAATTCCACAAAGCTTTTAAGTTGAAAAGACTGCACTCCAAAGTATAAATGAAATTGATTAAAGGGTGAATTTCTTTTCATGTCAAAACATACAAAAACCCCATTCAATATTCAGCTACATGCCTGCGAAAAGAGAGCAATGTATCTAAACTCATCCAACCTCATTCATGTAGAAATCTTCTCATTTATCCCATTCTTTCTACATTCCATGACTGTAATGTAATACAAACTTCAAACCATCCCTGGATTTAGTGATATTTACCAAAGTTGTTAAGAGATGCCAAAAAAAAAGATGACACTTCATGTATTATCATTGAGCAGCAATTTTCATTTTTACCTAATGGAGACCTTCAGCACCTCTTCCATGTAATATCCTGTACATCATAAAATATTCAAGAACTCATTTACGTGATTAGAATCTAAGATGGACCTTTCTGAAAATGATCCTTTAGGCTGTGTACATAATGTAGTTCTAGTACATGTATATTTTTATATGGTTAGACTAAACATCAATATCCATGTATGGAGAGAAACTAAAATATTCTTTTAAACCTATATGACTTTCTTTCTTTAACAAAACAAAAGATATTTTGAAGAATGTTGCTAACTGGGACCCATTCACTTGCATTGGTTTTGTTTCCAAACAATACTAGTGAATGGATGCCACTGCTGTTTGGTTATCAACTTCAAAAAAATCTATCTTCAAAGAAATAAAGCTTTGAAATTACAGGAGGGAGCGTAAATGATGACAACAACAATAATTTTGTTAAAATATCACAATCACATTGTGTTAATATAATTTTTATCTAAAAAAACAACCTTAAGTAGGGGTATCATGCGGTTTAATGCATTTTAGGTGCTATAGACTGTTTAACTTGTTCAACGACCTTCATTTGGTAAAAAACAAATTAAACGCATGATATAGTATTTATTAATTTTCTGTAAACCATCGTGAAGCTGTATCTGTCTTCTGTCAATGTTAAACAAAGACTTTGTACACTATAGGCACTCAGGATAAATTGACAGAATTGCTGTGATACCCTTCCTTTAAGATGCTCACCAATCTATTAAAATGATTCCTACAACACTACAATTCACACTTTGCCAATTTCACACTTTACATTTGAATACAAATGACATCACCAAATATCCCAACCTGATCGACAACAACCTCTAACAATCTTTTTATTATCCTATTGAGTCCAGGTGTCTGCGTATCTGAGCATGTCCACGTATCACAGCGAATGGGGGGTGGATAGGCTTTAGGGAGGTTATTAGAGAAAGTAGGCTAAGGGCTATGTTCATCAGTCAAGGCTTGCTGGTCCTCTCCTTGCTGGCTGCTCTATTTCAGCACAGAGACACACACAGGGACCATGGACTGCTACCACTGCATCATCTATCACTCTCAAGTGGCCCAGTGATGCTCAGCAAGCACATTCCACTGCACATTAACTTTAAAAACCTCTGTGGGTTACTTTACCAGTACTTTACCAAAGTCTCTTCTACAACACTTAGTTCAGATGTTATTAGCCGATACTCCAAAAGAGACTTTTAACTTTATCACATGCAAGAATGTAAATAACCCACTCATACTCACCGCGGTGGGAGAGATTGCCATTGGCTCCTTGCAAACTGTTGCCGGGAGTGATGGTTGTAGATGTCTGTCTGAAGTTTACTGTTGTCTGGTTAGAGGTTGGCTGTTTCCATGGCGCTGTAGAGCTGGATTGAGTGCTCGCTGTGGTGGATGTGGAGTGTGTGGTTGTAGAATGAAGTGGGTTGGAGTTTGTGGTAGTTCTGTGGATGGTGGTGGTTGTCATGGATACAGGGGTGGTTGTGGATGCAGTTGGTGAGGTTTGTAAGATTGTACTGATGGTTGTGAGTGCGGTGGTTGTTGAAGGTGTAGTTGTGGTGGTGGAAGGTTCTGGTGTTGTAGAAGTTGTTGTAGTGGCGGTTGTAGTTGTCTTGGGTTTGACTGTAAAGCAGAAGTCAAACATGATATGTTTCTTATCTGTAAAGCAGGGTTTCTTGCAGACTTTTATATTAAAAGGAATGGTTCACAAAAAAAATTAAATTCTGTCATGAAATCTAAACCTGTTATAAAAGATATTTTAAAGAATGTTTGCAACTGAGATTTCTGTTGCACTATTGATTACCATAGTGCCCCAGTTGCTTGTGCCCCAGTTGCTATCATACATCTAAATAGCTTCTTTTGTAATCTAGAGAACAGAATCCTATTTCTGTCTTTGGGATTCAAAAAGATATCTAATAAGAATGTTTGCAACTAACATTTCTGGGTCATATCTAAAAACCATAGTAGAAGGAACATTGTATATTTTGTTCTATTAAGTACAGAAGATATTTTCAAGAATTTGACTACCATTTGACTACCATAAAATATTTTTGAAGCCCAAGAAATCTCAATTGCTTACATACTTCAAAATATCCTTCTCATCTTTTAAAAGAAGAGAACTGTATTTGCCTTATCCCTTTCTTTGGGAGAAAATGAAGGGGAAAAGAGTTTTCACTTTGGGGTGGACTGTATCTTTTTTTTTTTTAAACAAGTGCGTTTCATTTAGAAACCCAAAAAATTCTACTCATGCAGTTCAATGTGAACAATTTTTTATCTCCTCTTAATGTTTCAGACTGCATTTAACCATCATAGTGACTAACAGCATTCAATCTCCTACTTTAAATTATCAACTATATAGACGATTGCGTTTCCTTAAAGCTTATTTAAAACATGTGCAGCATGTACAAACCACACAAGTGTCAAATGTATGCACTAAAGTACACATTTTTTAATGTGCACAATGAATAACCCTGACCCTCTGCTCTCTTTTTTGTTACCTGTCACACATCGGCGCATGTCTGGTCCCAGTTCCATGTTGTTCGGGCAGGCACACGTGTACTTGGGTGAGTGGTCTGTGATTTGAGGGGCTCTGAGGCACAGGTATTCACAGCCTCCGTTGGGCAAACTGCCAATGTTACAGGTGTCTGGAGCTGTAAAGAAAAACACTTAAATCAT
The DNA here is from genome assembly GCA_033220385.1 of Triplophysa yarkandensis. Taxonomy (NCBI): domain Eukaryota; kingdom Metazoa; phylum Chordata; class Actinopteri; order Cypriniformes; family Nemacheilidae; genus Triplophysa; species Triplophysa yarkandensis. The sequence goes on along the minus strand of CM065670.1, from coordinate 8,044,143 downwards.
TTAAGTCAGGGGTTTCCAACTTGGTGCCCGCAGGCACCTGGTAGCCCGCATGATCTTTTTGAGGTGCCTGCCATTCACAGGGCTCAACAAAAAGAGCTGCACATTTCTTTTCCTCAGTGATATTGGGCGCCGAATTATAAAGCAACCATGTTTATTTCTCTTTGACTTATTAAATGAAAAGGTTTAAGTAGTAATTCTGCATACGCATATTCAACGTAAAAAAAAGTGTAGTACTTGTGGATAATATGACCAGCCTGACTGAAATTGTTCCCTTTTATTGTATATTTATTTTCTTAAAAAAATGTTGAAGACCCCTGATTTAAGTATAACTGAAATTCCAGCCACAGACAAAAAGAATGAGAGTTTCATAAAAATCAGATGTTCCATGTAGAAATAAAACCGACATAGGGGATTGTTATATTGGCATTATTCCTGAACATGAAATATGCTCATGAATATGTGTTCTTATAGGGTTGATGACAGTGTAAACTACATATAGATGTTATACAGTGGGCAGACCTTTGCTATAGATGTTATATTTTCACTGGAGCAGTAATAGAGTATTAATAAAGATATGAGTCAAATGATTATTAGCACTATAATAACAATCCTTTCAAGTACACATTGTTGTTAAAAGGGTTTTGAGTTGAAATAATTAGAAAGGGGTCACAAAAACAGCAAAACATTCTTAAAACAGCAAAACACTGTCATTAGCACCACAGTGAACTTAAAGAGTGTAATGTATAGAAAGTGCCTGGGTATAGTCCAAAAAGTTCCACTCGCCGTTTTAAAAAAAAATTTTCAGTGAAGCTTCTACATTTCATTTGATGGTACTTCATTTTAGGTTATAATCTCAAACAATTCGGAAATTCAGCAAAGTGTCATTTAATTCCAAACCTTTATAACTTTCTTTCAGCTGTGATAATTTTTTTTAAAGAAAAATAGACTAAAATGTCTAAACAGTCCTTAAGTGGTACAATTTATTTTTCTTGCCTTTTAATACAGATGATGACTTGGTGAGGAAAATATTAATTTGAAACTACTTCACCTTCACAAAACATAAACCCTTTGTGCTTCATGGAAGCAAGAAAGTAATATAGGTTTGGGTGAGCGTATGACAGAATTTTCATTTTAGGGAGAACTATCATTTTATTATCATTGTTCGGTCATGAAATTGTGTTTCTGATGCACAGCTTATTAATATTTCATTCTCTGTGTTCTGGAGATACATAAGCGGCTGGATTTCCTTCTCATCATTTCTTGTTAAGCGTAAGTATGTTTTCCAGCTTCCGTTTGCATTTTCAGAGCGACGCATTTAATTCTTTGATTTAGATTTAAATAGTGCTTCTTATTTATTAATGTGAAGAGGCTATAAATTGGTTCGCCTGGCACGTTCCACATGCTTGGTTTGTAATGAAAGCATGAAACATGCGCACACCCAAACACTGTTCTTTGTTCTCGTTTTCTCTGTAAGCCATCGTTTTTGGGTGGAAAACAGAGTCAGCACAGGTTTGTCTCTAATCATTGTAACAATTTCAAAATGGGACACTGAGAGGATGAAAATGATACAGTTCATGAACTGTTTCTTTTAGTTGTTGAGAGGCATTAACAGAAGCTATGTGATATGTGCATTAAATGCATTACAAAACACGTGGCGCTTGAGCTCAAAATAGGTCAAAATATGAGTCAAAAGGTCAGATTCTGAATCATAAAAAGTGATCAATGAATTATAGCACATAAATAATACATGCTAGAATACCGAATACCACTAGTTATCGGTTATTGACAACTTTTACCCGAAAATTTAAATTCTGTCATAATATACCCTCATGTTATTTTAGAACATCATAACTTTAATGTTTTTGCATAACATAAAAGAAGATATTTTGCAGAAACTCTCCATTCACTTCTATTGTATGAAAACAAAACCAATACAAATGAAAAGGTGCCACTTATCAACATTCTTCAAAATATCTTCTTTTGGGTTTTGCTGAAGAAAGTCATAAAGGGTTAAAATTATGATGTTGACACATTTATTTTGGATCAAGTATAACTTCAATGAAATTGTAGAAAAGAAGCGTTACTACTGGTCAACACTAGTCAACATTTACAAAATCTTTGCTTAGTAACTCACAGAATAATATGTAAACACTGGTTTAAAAATAATACTGAAATCATTCTTAATGAAGCAATGAGATGTCTGACCTCCAGGTTGCCTGAGCTCATGGAACACAACCACATCAAGTGGGTTGTTGAGATGCTGAGCCAGCATCGCCACATCATGTCCCGTCATCCTGTTAACACTGTAGATGGCCTCATCTTCCAAATCTGTCCAGTAAACTCTATCCTGCAAGTATAAACAGAATTGGAGATCTCTCTCACTAACTAGTTATTAGAAAGTTGACCAGTGTAGTTTCTGATAAAATTGCAAAAACCAACAGGTTGCCAAACTTGCCTTCTGAAAGACCAATAACACCTCCTTTATTTTATAAAAATGCTTTTGAAATGGATGACGTTAACTTAATACTTAAAAAGAACAGCCAAGAAGAGTGAAGAATAGACAGTGACACCTTTGAAAAAGGATCTCAGGGTGAAACGTTGATAAAATGACAAGAAAAAGTATCTGCGAGTTTTAGTCTAAAGTCGTCTAGATTAGAAATGATTTAATATAAAGTTTTAGTTTATTTATTCATGTTTAGTAAAAAATAATTTCAATTGTTACCTTTGTTTTATTTTATAATTGTATTATATTTAAAAGGTATTTAATATTTGTCATCATTTTAAAATGTGGAAAAATATGAATAATAAATGTCTTAAGACTGTTGACTGGTTAGTATCTGACATCTCAACACATCAAATCCCATAAAACAGTAAACTTTAACAAATTGTATATATAAAACAATATATATAAAATAAAATATAATTAGACATCAATTTTCATATAAATTAAAATGTAGTCATATTATAAGCCTAGCAAGATTGGAAGTTAACTTCAGGCTAGGCACTTACATCCGAATAAACCATATACATACAGTATAAAACAGCATGTGATCCATCACCCCAAAAACAAACTGAGTAATATAAAAAATAAACCCCAAGACTCTGTTGTGTGCAGTCTTTTAGATCTTTAAGGTTTTGCGTCAGACTAATTAAAGCCTTTCGAACAATCTCTTTTTTGTATCTACCTCCTACATGAGCATGAAAGCACACGCTCGGCTTTCTGACAATGCCGCTTTCAACATGCAGCTCGCTTTTCCGTCGCTCCGCCGCCTCTGATCACTCCTTATCAGCCGCTACAGAAATATTGTTAATGTGCACGATGAGATGGGCCGTTACTATGACAACCAGAGATTCAGCTCCTTTTGAAATGGATGCGGAAATGGATAAGGAAGGTCGGATGGCTAACAAAAGAAAAACATTTGAGAAGGAACAAGAAGAGGACACTGGGGTAAAACCTGAAAACTGAGCATTCCCTTGTTGGGTACTTCTGCTCAGAATATTGGAGGTTGTTTACAGAGCTTCGCATTTTGGAAAGGTCAGGCTGCTGAGTCCCTGTGGAGCTCTGTCAGGTGCTATTGCCGGTGCATTTTTACCCTGTGGTACACTCGCATCAATTTCGACTGCGTTGTAGCCCTCAGCTAGCCCCCGTTATGAGGCCACGATATCAGATCCAGATAGCTGCTTTGATCTATAACAGGCAGCAAGATTGATGGCTGGAATTTGTAGACCTTTAGTGAGGGTGGCATCTTTATTAAAACGTTTAATCTTAGTCGTCAAACTGTGGAAATATCCCTACAGGATGGGATCTTTCTTTGATATTTTACATGCTAGCCTCTAACCAATTAAATGGTGTGAAGGATAGGTTATGAGGGACAGCAGCGTCAGACCGTTTTATGAGAATGGGCCATGTAAAGGTCACTCATAGGTTTCCACATTCGTTGCGAAGAAAAAATCCTGAGAAAACATCGTCCAGTCATTTTAATTTCCATCAGCTCCCGCAAGAAAACAAGTGCTTGATTAAAAACACAGACACTTGACTATAAATGTCATCTGAGCTGTGAGGAATGACAAATTAAAGAATAATGCACTGAAATAATAAAGCAGTTGGAACTCTCCCACCAAACACAAAGATTGCATGCATGTCTTTTAAAACCTGTATAGACTATGTGCACAATTATTAGGCAAGTGTTTATTTTGACTATTCATCATTTCATTTATAATTTCTAAGTCGAATTTTTATAAACTTGAATGTTTTTAGGAATTAATGCATATCAGATTATATGTATTTGTGTTACGAGGGAGGGTGGGGCCTAAGGAAATCAAAACACTATATCAATGTTTGCATAATTATTAAGCAATTTGCTCTTCTCAGAAAAAGTGGTCCCAAAAAGAGATTTTAATGACTTTCACATGGATGCAGAACTCTTGAGATATTTAAGATATTGGGGCGTGATCACAGAACCATAAAACATTTTTTAGCAAATAGTCAACAGGGTCGCAAGAAACGATGCACTACGTGGCTGGTCAGTAAAGGCCTCAAAGATGAAAACGATTGACATGGCCCCTTGTTCACCTGACCTCTCTGTATGGGAAGGCTGTGGTTGGGGCAACGCAAAAAGTTGATTCTGACCAGATCAAGAAACTGATCGACTATGTGAATGCATGGGCATGTATGCTGAGGTCACTGAGGCCTTTATATTTTAGAAATCTTTTTATAGTAAATTTGGACTTATACAAAATATCTTCTTTTGTGATCAACAGCAAAAAGTCATACATGTTAAGATTGAAATGAGGGATTTTGTGGTAAATGTACTTGCCTCAAACAGAGTCAGAGCAAAGGGATGTCCCAGATGATCCATGGATGACAGTAAAACTCTACGGTTGTCTCCATTCAGGTCCACACTTGAGATATGATGAAGTTTGGAGTCTACCCAGTAGAGTCGTCTACTAGACAAGTCTACAAGGTAAGAGAATGTTTACCAGTACACTATATATGTTTTGTCATACAAAGCATATTATATATGCAGAAATGGCATTAAGCCACCCAACAGACATTTAAAAACAGTTTAAATTTGCATGAAGAATCCAAAAATAAATATAAAACATTGATATTGTGTTGTTTGAACATTATTGTTTTTGCAGTTTATAACATCTGCATACACTTAAACTTTTTCATTATTTTTACCCCTTTCATTTTTTTGAAAATAAAAATAAAAGAATGTTTTCATTTGGAATTTGGCAGAGATGTTGTAACTAGCCTAACAACTTCAAAGTAATATAACAAAAAAGTAATAGTCCCAACAAAATGAAAATTCTATAATATGTCCAAAACTGTATATGTTTCATAGTCCTGATGAAAACGGGGAAACATATTTGGAAGAATGAGTATACAAGCAGTTCTTTCGGTAAAATAATTACTTCTAATTGTTTTTATTCTGTTAAACGCAAAAAACTATATTTTTAAGACTGGTACTTTAAACAACCATTGTCCTTTTTCCTACTTTGGTAGTCAATGGGGTCCAAGAACTGTTTTTTGAAATCATTCATCCAAATATCATTCCCTCAGTTCAACCAAAAAAAGAAATTTATACAGATTTGGAACATTTAAAAAGAAGGAATTCAAGATAGAAAACTTCTGAAAGAATCACTTTAAAATGAACCTATACATAGTTAATTTAGAAAATGTAAAATAATTTAGAGAGTAGCTTCTTGATTTTTTTCCACAACTCTATGTGAGTGTTTGTCTCTGCAGTACAATAAAAGCTCAATCAATGACAACAAATAACTCAATGACAATTTCATAGCTTTGCAATGTTATTGGTTCTTTTGTCATTGAAAACTAAGAGTTTACTTCTACCCAAATATAGCAATGCTCAATTCCACTCAAGTGTCAATAACTTGTTTCTGTCCATCTACCATAACAGCTTTTCAAATAGTTTTCATTCTAAGTGAGTCATAAAAATGATGAAAATATTGACAGCGTTGCTTGAGCAATTCCATTTAGTTTTTCTTAAACTGACAGGTGATTGATGAAAACAATGAGAGTGAATGATTCAAAGTCCCGCTGGCCACAGGAGACTGCTTTTCATTATTCCTGGAGAGTTTTTTTCCAGCTTCTATTGCTTTTCTCATTCTCTTTTATTTCAGTTTATGTTTATCTCCCTTGTAATGAACAGTTCAAGTAACTTGGCAAACGCAACCTTCTCATGTCTTACTTTTCAGTGTGATATGCTTTGTTTCCCCCCTGTTTCTCTTTTATCTGTTGTTGTCTTTTTTGCTCATTCTCCTGTGTCTGGTTTTTCACTTTCCCGACATTTGACAGTTGGAATACATTTATTGTGAGTAAAGAACCTGAATCCCTGAACAAAACTGGGATTTTACCGAGAGTGATGCCGTTGGGCCACTCGATCCTCTCTGAGACCAAAACCTGCCGATCCACCCCATTCATTCCGGCTTTCTCGATCTTAGCTTCCGTGCCCCAGTCTGACCAGTACATGAATCTGAGAGGACAAAACAAGAAATATGATCAGAACACAACAAGAACTTTCAGTAGCAAATTATATCAGGAAATGTGCTATGTTGCGCTTAATAAATGTATTTCTAAACAAACCATATGTTCGGCAGTCCTATGCTTACATAGTAAGTACGTGTAAAAAAAAGGTTGTCTTAATTGCTGTATATAAAAAAAGTATAAGAATTTAGAGAGATATAGTAAGTATAATGACATTTCTCACTTTCTCACAAACTTTTCACATTGTACGTTTTTAAATGCCAAATATACCAATAATTATAGAAATACCCAGGTGATGACATCCCAGTTTGTTTTTTAAATCACAATTATGTGAAGGTATCTTGTAGAAGATTTTTAAAGTTTTTAACCTTAACAATCATTTAATAAATAAGAACAGCAGGGGCTCCCAAGATGCAATGTGTTGTGAATAAAGTATGTGTCAATTTGTGAGTGCAGCCCAGTCATGTCGCAGATTCATATTTTGTGAAAACATTATTCAGTTAAAAAGAGCATCTAATGTCACAAAATGTGAAATAAGGTAAATGTATGCTTATTAATTAGTCAGTAGCATGACACTCTAAGAGTAAAATGGTGATTTTACTTAAAGGCAACAATTAGCTAGTATTCAGACATGCTTGAGACTCATTTGCATGTTTTTCATGCTCTTCTACTTCTGTAATTTGGTGAAAAAGAGCCTTAAGGGGTAAGACTCATCACATCTGACTGCAGTCAAAGAAATATAGGTAGTATACAGAGAAGGAACCCTTGACGAAGCTTTAAAGAACCTTGGAGTGTCAACATAGATCATGCCTTATAGACTTAAAACTCAAATCACATTTACACTAAAATACAAAATTTTTAGAGGAAACCAAAAGCCAAACAGTCGCTATGTTGTTATGTATATATTGCCTCAGGGAAACAAGTAATTTCCTTGACTTTACAGGCATGTCCTACATACAACACAGCATAAAAACAGTTAATAATGACTATACAAACAGTGAACCATTTGATAACGTAAACTAATTTTCTGGCATTTTCTGGAAAGAGTGAGTAGGTAAGGAAAGAGGTTTTAGTGTGTAAGATGTAGACTAAAAGGATGAGTTGGTGTTTTTTAAAGACAAAGACCGAGTCTTCCAAATGTAAATTGGATATTAGAAAAAAAATGTAGAAAAATGTAAATGTAATAAGTGTCTTCGACCACTATAGAGAATATTTAATCTATCATTTTTATTAGGACTGTAGAATTATGTTTTTATCAATAATTAATTTAATTACATTTATGTTGTAGAGTATGACACACACATATTTTTATATTTTCCATTATCACAAAGTGTATATTTGAACTTTTAAAAACCAAAAAATACAACATCAAAATTGAGTATGATGAAACTTCTTGTTTTATGCTACTTTTTATCATTTTTGCATGAGAATAAAAAGAAAGGGTTTATTGTTTTTAATCATATAACTCATACCCTTGTCTTGGGTCCAGAGCAATGGCACGTGGTTCCCCAAGCTCTGTGTCAATCAACACTTTCCTCTTTTTGCCGTCACTGGTGGCAACAGAAATGGTCTTGTGTCCAGAGTCTGTCCAGTAGATATTCTTATGGATCCAGTCAACCGCTAAACCCTCAGGGGAGTGTAGTACAGTATCTACGAGTGTGACCTGTTCAGATGAATTGCTGGCTTTGTTGATGAATGCACTGTAGAGCAAAAACACACATCAATGCTGTCAATCCATGTTCAAAGATTGCAAGCAGATGGTACGTATATTTAAAAATAATCACAAGGTATTAGATGTACACTTGCAATAACAGACAGGTGTTGTTTTTATACATACTTTAGGCAATCTGCATATTTAATGGATGCGATTTAGATCTGATTTTAATAACCAAACACTTTAAAAGCAGGTACATTTGCTCAATGGAGCATGCTGATTTGTGTTGTTCATATAGCAGACTCTGATCCTGTGATATTCATGGAAAAGTTCAACATAATTGATGTTATCTGTCAAAGCAGTGATCAGGAACTATTTAAGCCTAAAAATCTTATATCTTACAGGATCTGCAATTCATTTTACTGTGTTCACACATTCCTGGGTAAATGACCTTCAGTTGACCATCACTTTAAAGTGATAGTTCATCCTCTTGTCGTTTCAAACATGTATGTCTTTTTTCCTGCAGAACACAAAAGGGAGCTATTTTGAAGAATGTTGGAAACAACAGCAATGGCATCAATTCACTTCCATTGTATCAAAACAAAACCAATAAAAGTGAATAGTTGCAAACATTTTTCACTTTTGTGTTCTGCTGGAAAAAGACAGAAAGCAAAAGGGTGAGTAAATTCACTTTAAAGTAAAATTTATTATTGACCTTTTGATCATTTTAATGCTTCGATTAAAGTTTAGCTTAGCTGACTTCAGTTTAATTACAAAAAAACGTATTCAGAAGTCAATAAAAATCAGAGATTTTGTAGATGGAACAAGATTGGTTGTTTAAATATTACAAAAACAAAACTTTTCTCTTCCTAATACTCGGCATGCAAAAATAACAACAATCCAGGAATATTTTGTGTTAAATTATGTGTTAAAACACAGATTTTTATATTATGTTGACAGATGCAGTGCAGTTCTCATAGTGGATCTGAAGTGAGTCATAAGGCATGAGGCAGAACCTGCCAGCAAACATTTCTCTTGTGACTTGTTGGCATAGCTAGGAGCACGACTATTTATAGGAGCAGTTTGATTCACCCATGTGAAAAAATTAAAGAGAAAATGGAGTAAGAGGTGCAAGGGAAAGGATGGAGTTCTTAAAAATAAAAACATACAAACTAGACGTAAATCCAATGTGATGTAAAGCTCTGAACGACATCAGTTTTGCCAAACTAAAGTAATCTGGTTTTGGATAAATTTGATGATAAATGTTAGCGATTACATTTTAATCTGTAATAATCCTGTCCTGATTGCTGACTTTAGAATTTTGGCAAATCTGTGGAGTTTTATAACACTGTTAAGAGTTCTCATATGCATATTTATTGCTGTCAATGAGAATGATGCAAATGATAAAAAGAGATCCCATCTGTTTTTTATCCTAATGGGAGACAATTACACAAATTAGACTAATAAGGGTGATATAACAAGTCAGAATTAGGAAAACATCAGAACCACACAAGATTTGTGCTTAGATCAGAACCAAATAATAATGTCACCATCAGATTGAATCTTTTTTACAGCAAAAACATAGCATCACATTAACACATTATGAATCTATCATTTATTTATCAAAGTCACACAAACAACATTCATCCAATAAACTATGCAAAAACATTCACTGCCTGGCTTTAAAGAGTCAATCACGCTTGTGCACCAAGACTCTCTAAATAAACTATTTCCTACCGTCAGAAACGGTTAAATCAATAATCGCATAACCCTCCAAACAGACAGATCAAAGCTGCTTTAAGTGATCTTCAGTACAGATTTTGTGCTAGAATTACTCAACACTTTGAATCAATAGTCCTCATTGGAGGTTTCAGCTTAATGACGTCTTTCATCAGTCTCCCTTTCCTAAGTTGCAATCACTCTTCTCCAGAGACTGCACACATACATTAAACCCCTGCAGAAATGTTAAAGTATCTCTTCTGAGGAGTTTATAATGTGATAATGAACTGTCATACACCATCTTGACATGAGCCATCCTGAGGGGTGAGAAATGGGAAGCATTATTGTAGGGTAAATTATGGAAAGCATATGGTGTGGCTGAGATGATTTAGAGATGCTGATGTGACTCAGACAGTCAGAGACACAATGCTCACGGAATAGATATACTCTTGAGAAATGAAGGACAAACATTTGTGAAGTTTTGAACGGGGAGGCAGTGTGACAGGCTGGTGTCTAACTGATAAGATGACTATTAAAAGGTTATTAGTGGTCATTCAAAACGGCAAGACCTCCCAAGATTGCGAGAGATTTTTGAGCGACCTTCCATGAGGACATCAATTTTCTCATTCTTCTTAGAAAAGTATTTTGTCTGGCAAAGCAAGAAGGGCAAGACATGCTACGGGTAAACTATATCAAAAAGTTTAGCAAGGGCACAACTATTTTTTCCACCCAGATTAAACAAAATGTTATTCATGAGCTTTTCTTTGAATTAGAGGCAGCGCTGTCATAAATTCGACCATTCGGATCTCTTTAAATACACATCGCTATTCTTAAAAATAATATTTTGCATCAATGTGCCAATTGAGTGTAATGAGAAAATATCTGAATATTAAACCGGATCATCTCTGAGCAAAATTGCTACATGTGCATTCAATTCAGTGTTAAACTTAAATCATATAAAAGGAGATGACATTGGTTATCATTTAAATGTCTTTGTTTGCTTAAACACAAAGAAATGCCTTAGGAAAGATGTTAGTAACACATTTTTGTTCTGTTGAACAAAAATGAAGATATTTTAAGGAAGTCTGTAGGTTAGCTGGCTATTTAATTGATTTTTGTAAGTTAAATAGATGACAGCAGCAAGAGTTTTAAAACTCTTAAAACCACATATTAACACATTTTGCTTGAAAATGAAAAGTGCATTAAATATGTATGAAAGATTTAGTTTGAATTAAGTTTATTTTTGTCACTTCACAGAAAAGTTCTAAAAATTAATTTCTTTGTTATTTTTATTGGATAACAAAACAAGATTAGAAAATTCAAATTTCAAATACTATTTCCAATAGATAATATTCCAATTGGGATGCTGGTCTGTGCTAGTTTTTGACTAACAAACAGATATTAAAGGTAGTAATGGCATATAGAAACTGCGAAAAAGAATCTCTATTTTCTGACTATTGCCTCTTCTTTCAACACACAAGTCCCAGAAGAAACCCACAGTATGTCTGAGAGAATTGCAAACAAACAACTCATGCTTCTAGTTGCTGTGAGAATATCTCCAGTAAGTCTACAGCAGCTGTTCTCATGCATTTAAATACCAGCATGCTGAGAGGGGGTGGAGGAAGTGTGTCAAAGTTTTCACCACTGAACTGTCTCCACCCACTTCAATGATTAACACCCGTAATAAATTAGTATTGTTAAGTGACAATTAAACAGTCGTTGAGCTGCATGATGTCAGACTGTACCTGAAGATCTTGCGATGATAGAGGTCGCACCAGTACATCATATTGGTGGTGACGTCAACATCTAAAGCCACGGCGTTCTTCAGGGTCGGTACTACCTGTGTGTAGTCCTTCTTCACCAGGTCAATGCGACGGATCTCGTGGCGGTTAGTAAACATGAGGTACGGGCTCTTACCTATTAGAAAAATAAACAAAACTTCCATTAGTGGCTTAGTTCTTTAACCTTGAGCTATGAGTTAGCAGAACTTATCAAATGATATTTGTCTATTTTGATCGAGACATCGACATGAGATGTTAAATCCCTGGGATCACTTGACAAACAAGTTTCTTGAGATCTCTGATTCAATGTTTTAAATTCATTTTATGGATAAAATACAATTGTGCCAACATATTTAATCCTTGAAATACATAACCAAATAAGTTTATAATTCTATGAAATAATATTTCATAACATCATTTAATCCCGCAATTTTTTATAAACTGGACCTTTAATAGTGAAAATTGTTAAAGAGCAACCTTTGATCTGTATCTCTTTCAGGCCCTTCTCCAATTGAAAACTTATGTTTGTTAAGCTTCAGACAAACTCTAATACAAACAGTTTTTTTGTGTATTGTACCCATACATAAAAAACGTAACTGCATCTGTCTGTGTATGTGCACGATTGTATTCCGAATGACTACACTTCATTGTTCATTAAATTTGCAGGTATCATATTACATTTGTGGACACATAAAGATGTGGTTCTGCAAATTCAATCTCACTCATGAATGGTTAGTGTGTGATTCAGGTCTCTCTGGTATTGACGTGTAGCTGGAAAGAGACTTTGCAGGTTATTTCCCTGCAGCAGGAAGTACACGTGTATGTGCACTGTCGGGCAGTTTAGTCTGTGTGTTTCAGTGCTCAGTCATGCCAGCACAGACTATCACTGAACCCATTACTTTACCCTTTATATAACAGCAAGGGCACTTTGTCTGAGTCATTTGGTTCCCCTCTGACTCTGGCGTATCTCATTGATACGGGTATAATTCTTTTCTGACCTGTTTCGAGTTCACAAAAAATTGCTAAGTTCCTGTGAAAATTTCAGCTCTCTAAACTGTCAGTTGTCCTCCATGCATACCCTCTATTATTCTTTAGTCGAGCTTTTCATCTCTAAAAAGCTTCTGCTTTCACGACACTATATGGGTCGCGTAACTTTAGAGGATATAATGAGTGCTGGCTATTCACTCCCACCACCTACAATCTCCACTGGTACAGAGTATCGAACCAATGACCTTGGGATGATGAGTCCAACAGTTGAACCACCAGATCAATACATCCCCATTGACTTTCTAGAGGGTCTAAACTGGTTTGGTGATCATTAGGGTTACAAGTCGGTTTGGATGGTTGATCAACTTTTAGTTGACCTGATATACTGTGTCAAACATCAATTGTATAAAAGATAAACTATACATCCCCATTCACTTTCAATATAGAGAAACAAAGCCAAAATATCTGAGATCTGCAGGGGTAAGCCAGAGGTGGAGCCTCAGTTTCAAAGTCCCGCATATATTCCCCTACGACTCAATTGTAAACCATCGTGGTTCACACCAGATGCGAATGAAGTTATTTGCATGAGAAAAGTATACAAAGTCAATGCAAAGATTAGAATAGAAGCAATCTTGAAAAGTTGAATTTTTTTAACTTGAGCAGGAAAAGTATTTGTCAATGAGCTCTTAATTGTGTGAACACTGCAAAAGAAATGCTCACAGCTTCAATTTACTGGATTTGTGAGGCACACCTGGTCTCAACATATGAAATAATAATGTATCATTGTGACAGCTCAAAACACAGAATAGATTCATCCACTGAAGATGTCTACCCAGAAAAAAATCTCCATTGCAGGACTCTCACCGTCCCCAGATAGACGAAAGTGAAAAACAGTCAGACAGAGATTGAAGTGTGTGAACGTAATGAGAAGCAGGTGCTGTGTGGTCAGATGTTGCTGTGAGTGTGCAGTAAAAGCTCTGAGTTTTGGCAGTGCTGAAGAGAGGATGAGAAAAGTTGATAGATGTATCTGTGTCTCTGTTATTCTCCTTCTGCCTTCTTCAATCATCATTCATCTCTCAGTCTTATACTCAATGGAGCCAAAACCGAAAGCTTTGAGAGGTGCTTGTGAGTCGGGCAGGTGGATGGAAAGCCTGCCTAGATTGTGCTGGAAGGAGAACATTTCCTTCACCTACACAGAAAGCACTTATGTGTGATTGTATTGTCAGCAAATATTTTCATTTTTACCAGGAGTCAGGATTCAATCATGCTACCCATCTGTCTGTATTTCTCAATTATGGAAAGAGGGAAAGAAAACAAGAGAAATATAGATTGAAAGTGATTGAAAGCAGGAGAGAAAACGTCCTTTTCTAGCATGAGCTGAGCTGCATCTATTTAAACACATTTACATAATCTTAATAAAGATAAAAATGTATGCTTTAAATATGACAGTTAAAAAGAAATAATGTGAATCAAGAACTTACTAAACATGTTCAAATTAAATCATGTTAATTGTTCCTGTATTTTTTGCATAAAAATTGAAGAAGAATAAAAATCTGAATTTTGGTTAGTTCATATGTATGCTTTTGATTGCTTTATTATGTGGTATATGAAAGTAAAAATAAGAACTATATTTATTTAAAATAAGTAACTATAAAAAGTGAATTCATGGCAGTTTAGAAAAACAAGCAAATAAAAAGAGATATACACTCTAAAAATGTGTAAACATTGTTTTTGTTTTATCCGTATTTAACATTTTGCACAGAAATAAATTACATTTACTTTTGAGCATTGACAAAAATGTCTGTAAAATAAACAAAAGATGAACTTGTCATTTCTGCCAGTACTTTTTTTACTGACTTTTTCCACTGTAAAAATGCTGTTTAAATTATATAAAAATGTCAAAGGTCTAAAAACTATTTAAAATAATTAAGTTTAATAAGTAAAAAATTGCTTTCATGTTTTTTTCTTACTTGTTTTTCATTTTTTGTTACTTATTTCGTATATTATCTCTCATTAAACTGATCTTTAAATGTCTTTCCTTTTATTTTAGACATTTACAATAGAAAACAAGATGCTTAATAAGTAACACATCTTTTGCTGAAATCATAAGCAAATGTTTTAACCATAGAGACAAATGTCTATAAAATGCCTATTGTCCATCATTGTGACATTGATGTCCAAATATGCTCACATATCCATATATTTACATACATATAAAACATAGCCGCATATTCTGTTTTTAGGCACAACAGCCGGAACTGAATAAATTTGACACCTTCTTCCTGAAAACAAGTCGCTCCCAACATGCGTAACATTTCCTCCACAACTGTTCCAAATAACAGACAGGCATCACCGTATTGGCTGACATCCAGCTTGTGGAGCGGAGACAGCGTGAAACAGTTTGTTAGGTTCTATCCACAGAGTCGCAGAAAACAGGTGGGAGCAAAGGCACAAAGATGATCCGATGACGGTTGCGTTTGAGATTTTGACTGACGCCTAACAATGAAAAGGGGATGAGACGGCCATGAAAAGATGTCTGCGGTTCTCCCTGTGCAAGTCATTTCCCATAAGCCCCTCTGTCATGTCCGTCTCCTGAGTTTTCATTAAGGCTGAATTACACGGCTTAGGTTGACTTTCAGCTGTCTCAGTTACATACAGAACATCAGGCCAGAGTAACCTCATGCTCTAATGAGAGTATGTGACAGGCCTATCTCAAAACTGGATACGTATATCATCTGTCCTGCCATATACAGAGGTCCCAAATGTCTGACCAACTGAGTTTCAGCTTAACATCGTATCAAATATGACAGCATTTAAAGCAACTATCGACTTGTTGCCTTGAAAAATTTACAAATGTTAAATACATTCATGTAAATGAACTTGGCATACAAGGAACAAACGACACAAATTTCACCTATTGCATTTCATTTTGCATAATTTGTCTTTTCAATCAAAACAAACCGTTTATGTTTAAAATCAAGAGGCAGCAGAATATAAAATCCAGATCTTGTATGCCATCTTAAGGGAGGCTTTTCATCCTGTCAATATCTAATACCAAAAGACGTATCTCTTTTTTTTCGCCAGGTTTTGGCAGATGTTTAAAGAATACAAGGCAATTGAAATTGTTCTGTTCACATCGTTCTTATTTACGAACAGGGTCACCGTACGCTCTCCGTACTCTATATTCACATCACGAGTCATCATATCTCGTATTGGCACCCAAAGGTCATATTTGCAGTTACTATTGTGTCTGAAAAATGGTTTTCATGCCTAGAAAACTAAAGTCACCGCACACAAAAACACCTCCCGGGCCTTATCTGTAATGTGCCTCAGCCTGATATGCGTATTAAAGGCGCTCAGGAAAAAAGATGAGTTATTTTGCATTTAGTAAGATATACCTGTGGCAAATGCATCAATCTTTTAGAATAATTTAATAGCTTTTTCGGGCATACCAAAAGGGGTGAGAATATGAAAACAGTCATAAAGGGTTATTTAAAAGCATTCACTTTTAAAGAATTTATAGTAGTGTGGCTGAAAAATGTCAACCATTTACTTTTGAAATTCACAAATCTTCAGAACTGAATACCAGTCAAGACACCTTTTATACTAACAATAACTATAAATGAGCACATAACAAATATATATTTTACTTTTCAGTATTAAGAGTCACAGTACGATCAAAATGTATGTACGACCAAAATGTGCATAGAACTGCGTATAAGAGAAATGAAGAGATGACCACTTACACTCACACATTAAACTCAACTAAAGTATTTATAGCTAACAACTAATGTATTGTGTTCTATTGACATGCTCACCTTAAAATGCAGTGATTTTTATAATGTACAGTAAGGTGCAAAAGTATTTAATTTTTACCCCAATTAAGTATTTTAGGTCAGTTATTTGTATAATTTATAAAAGTGTGTTACATTTCTTATCATTAATTTTTTTGTATTTGTATGAATTCAATGAGACTTTTGTATGCACAAGATGTGTTACATCATCTATTTACTCTATTATTACATGATAAAAAGAAAGAAAAAATGTAACACCTGTGTTAATGTCTTCAAGACGCTTCAAGATATCTACATGCAAAGCTACAGTACTGAGAAGAGTGTCTTTACAGTTCTGTATAATAAAATTTCAAAATCAATGTTTAGACAAGTGAACTCATATTTTCTAATTACAAACTACAACAAATGATGTAAATACTGACTCAAACCACTGAACTAATAAAAGTACTGATGTCCCTAAGACTTCTGCACAATACAGTAAACAACAGAGCAATGCTTATCTTTCTGAACAAAATGCAATAACAACAGAAAGCAACAGTGAGAAATCACTCCAGTGTTGTTGCACTGTTTTGCCCCAAGGAAAGATTTCTGTTGGCTAGCTTTATATGCTGCACTTAATGACATCAGTTCCTCCAGCTGTCGCGCAGCCTACCGGGAGCACTCAAAATGTACTGAAGTTTAACAGAGGCTGGCCAGGCAAATGAGAGGCAATAAACTCTTGCAAAAGATTAGCTTTATTAGGTTCAAGAAGCCCTCAAGATTCCAATTTAAAGCCCTGCAAACCAGGCCTAGCTCATCTTTTCTATAAAACAAACAAACTGTGTGAAATTCTGACCTCGACTGCCACTCCAGTAAGTGATGGGTATAGCTTTTGCAAAAGCAACAGTCTTTTTTTTAAATAAATTTTTAGTAAGATTTTCTGCATGATGTTCAATGTTAAAACAATAGTTGCTTAGATTTTTTCTCAAGTAATACAGCAAAATAAAGCTCAACGCAAAGACAACAATTTCACTGTTAATTCTATTCAACGAGGAAGGTGAACATATCAAATCAATTTTCATTCACTTTCACCTTAGCAGAAAACTCCTCCAAAAAAGTTATCGAGGCTTTTTCTTTTTTTATAGCTGAATAATGCCAAATGCATTTTTTTGTTATTTTATGACAACATACTTTAAAAGCACAGCATATTGAAACAAGTTTATATTGTACCCCGCTATTGGTCAATTTTACAAGTCTTGACTCTGTTGGAGGAAACAATGAAAAAATGTCTTACCCACTGCTTTGCAGGTCTTGGTACCCGGGTCCATCTCATATCCCTCGTAACATTCACATTTGTAGTCACCTTTAAGGTTGATGCATATTTGACTGCAGGCGTCAGGGTTTTCACATTCGTCTATGTCTGTGGACAGCCATCAAAAAAAGCATTAGCAGAGATACACAGAGACCTTTTGCAGACAGTATAAATGATCCATGCAAACACCGTTGGGAGTTCTCAATATTAATTTCAAAATGTTGACGCAGTGAACAAATCATAGTAGGGTAGGAACAACAGTAATATGAATATGGGGTCCCAAAGTAGTAAGATATTGATTCCTGAAACAATATATAAAACTGCATGAATTGTCTGAAAAGCAATGTCTTTATTTTACACTCAACAAATGACATGATTGTTGTCAATGTTTTCTCTTATTTTCTTAAAAAAAAGAAAATCTTGCACTTCCATGAAGACGCTCTTAAAGCCAACACGCATGACTAAAAGCCTTAAACCTCTTGTGCTGACTTCCATTATACTGAAAGACCTACAGCTCCTGAAGGACACTTTACCTCCACAAGTCTTCTTGTCCAGTAGCTTGTATCCCGAAGGGCATTCACAGTCATAGCCGATCCTCCGGTCCTTACATATGTGAGAGCAGCCGCCATTGTTATTGGCACATTCATTCAGACCTTCGACAGAAAAAGCAAGGAAAGTAGGTGTCAAAGGTCAGTGTGCTCCACCATAATTGGATGGTGAGTGCCCATAGCAACCTGACAGCAGTTGACAGGGGAGCCATTTCATTCTCATTTTCTCAGAGGAGTATTAGGTTTGTGCCAGGAGTTTATGAGAAAGTGATGAAGCGGATGCAATGTTTCTGATAGATGTACTTTAAGAGAAATACACAGACCTCACGCTTTATTTCATCTTTACAATGGAAGAAAACCGAGAAAACACTTCTGACCCTGCCTGTGCAAACTGAGCAAAGCATTTAAGTTTCAATTCACCTATTAATTTCACTATGTCTCACTCAGTCAATATTAAAAATCTCAATGTTATATTCTCACAAAATGTTCCTTACATTGTAGTTCCTCGATGGTGGAAATGATCTGCCTCTTATAACACACTTGGCAGGCTCAGTTTCTATCTTAAAAAACGCCTACAAACTTTCTGTCTACACCTGACCCATTAAAATCTAATTTCTCTTGGTCTGTTGCTACCTGTGCTTTTACCGCTTAGTTGTCTCCTCGATTCGTTATAATTAGCTTTGTATAAAAGCATCTGTTAAATGCCTTAAATATAAATTTCTGCTATGATTGTATTTACAAAGAAAGTAAATCAAAAAAATATAACTTTGGTAGGTTTTCACAGCCAGAGTGACATTTTGTCAGATAATCATTTCCTTTTCTTTTATAGGTAGGTATAATCCAAAAGTAATTTATCAAATTATTAATGTGATTATAATATAAAAACAAAAGATGTTGACATGTCAAAACCACCTAGATTCATGTCAGTAAGTCAATAAAAGTCACAGTTATCACTTATGAGAAATGAGTCACTAGTTATTGTAATGATGCATTTTAATAATAAATTATTTTAATTTAAATTGTATTAATAGTTTCAGTAAAATTTTAAAAACTTGTCAAACGATTTCCCTAAAATGCTTACTTAATTTTATTAGTCATAAAGCATATTGAGTAAATGCAATTTTTCTGACCCCTGACTGTTGAATGCTAACAGCTGAACATCTAGAAACGTAAATCAAATGCATTAAAGTGTGAGTCTAAGTATGGACATGAGGCACCTAAACTCCCCTGACAGACTCAAAACAGACACACAGAAAAGGTGAAAAGTTGAGGCTAATCCTAAGGAACGTCTGACAGATAAAGAAAAACACAACAAAAAAGGAAAAACATTTGCTTGTATTAAGGTAACAAACAAGGTAAGGATTTGTTTTTCAAGCTGAATTTAGCCCATCCCCGAAGAGAGTGTCCTTTGATACTCAAGAACATTCTTTTCTCAAGGCAAATAACATATAGAAAATGTAACGTCTAGTGATGATAGAAGACTCCTTGGAGTCAGTACTAGTTATTAAGCATGCTTGCTGGGGTGGCCCAGTTGGAGGCAGTCCAGTATGCACTGGGCACAGCGGATGATGCTGTGCATCAGGTGCCTGCAATAATCTCCTCCGCTGAGGGGAGTAGGGAACACCAAACTGAAGCGCCTCCTTGGGATTATGTATTTAAATATTGATACAAATGTAAACAGCACTGCATTTCTCTTTTCATGGTAAAAACGTGACTGCACACTGATATATTACTTTTAGCTGTCCCACATTCTTTAAAATATCATTTGTGATGAAATTATTTGTGATAATCAGAACAAAACATTATTAAGTAAGTTAGTCAATGGGGTCAAAGAATTGTTTGATTACTAGCTTTCTTCCAAATATCTTTCTCTGTTTTTATCAGAAGAAAGAAATTCATGATACATATTTTAAATAATATGTTGATTGGGTGAACTATCACTTTAGCATGTCTAAATGTGAACGTGAGTGCAAGAAACTTCTTATTAGGGTGGCATTGAAAGAATAATAGCATGTAATGATTGCAGTTGTATAGAAATACTTACTGCAGTCCTTCATAGGCTCATCAGACCAGTCCTTGCAATCCTTGATATTGTTGCACACCTTACTGCTTTCAATACACTCACCGCTTTTGCACAGGAACTTCAGTGGACCTTCGCATTTTGAGGCTGTGGGGACAATAAAGATAAGTTTTTAAATTATGATGAGTGATGATTCAATAACACATAAAGAGAAAGCATATACGGCGAAATATCATGCTTGACTGCATTGTAAGTCACTTTGCATAAGAAGCATCTGCCAGAAACACAAATGCAATGATATGCTAAGTACAAAAATGAGCAACTATTAAACAAACATCTGTAGTGCAGAATAAAACATGGTGATTCATATGAAAGTACATTTATTCGGACTTTCAGGTAAATGACAAAATCATTAGATCTGGTCTTTCATCTCTCCCTATTTCGCTTAAAATGCTGCAGCAGAGGTGAGAGATGGAAAGGTTTATCTTTAGAGAGATTGAGAGAAAAGTCTGAAGTTACTTTTGTTGATGCATCCGGCCTCATCGCTGAAATCTGGACAGTCGTGTTCTTTGTTGCACTGTTTAGTGCCGTGAATACAAGAGCCGTCGCCGCACTGGAATTCATCTGGACGGCAGGTCAGAACAGCTGAATAAGCGAGATAAATAAGTATATGTAAGTCCTTAGCTCCTGTGTTAGTAATGTCAGTCATAGATTTGAATCCAGTGAATATACAGACTGCTGAGATGCACAAAAAAACTATTTTTTATGTAAACATCTAAACAGCAAACAAGACAAATTCACACTAAGGGGAAGCAGTACATTCATTTTAGCATACAGCACAAACTCATGAATGACATGAATTCATTTCATCTGTTAATATACACACAGATACCCAGACAGAGATTGTGCACTGAAAGTCAAAAAACGAATGAGGTGCAGAATATAGAAACAAAATGAGTCAGAAGATGCAATTTAAAAATGGCTGATGATTTCACAGTTATGTTAATTAGTGTGTGATGTCACCAGCACCACAGACCCACAAAATCCTAGATTTAAATCCCAATATTCAAAAACTGTCACTAAAATTTATAAAAACATCAGGTCAAAAACTTAAGTTATGTTTATAATACTAAAAAAACAAAATACCAATTTGCTTTGTATATTAACAATTAATACATAATGAAATTTTGCTACTAAAGTCAATTTATCTTTTTAAACTTTTAAAAGTATTGTTTATTATTTATACAATACAATTTTATTTCTCTTTCTATAAAATCATGTGAATATGAAATAGTATGAACATAAATCTTAAATTAAACATGCATATTAAAAACTTTGTTTTTTAAAGCTTTGGAAAAGGTCTTTAAAACACTTATAACAATCAGTCATTTCCTCTAGGGCAAAATAGAAAAAAGAAAAATGTGCTGCTCGGCAACTGGAGTATTTTAATTATTCACATTCATCTTTTTAAATCCCTTTAATCTTTTATACAGTGTACTTTGGAGCAGCCGCAGAGGGAGAAAATCCATTGTGATCAATTTCAGCACAGCAAGATATCTCGCACCAGCTCTCTTTGCCCTCTGTTTGCTAAGTAATGCAAACTTAACGGGAACACACACAAACCATGTAATATCATACACTAGGTGGACAAAAAACATCATACACACATTGACTCTGACAGGCACAAGAACAAAAGTGGGCAAGATCTGGTTGAGATCAGCCATAGTCCGCCACTTTCAATATCAGTTACATTTCATATTAAATGAATTTAACTGAATATCTGGCTGATCGTTATTTTTGAATATTGTCAAAATCTAATAATTTTAAGTATAAATAATATGTCAATGTTAAACATTTGATTCTTTCGACACTGCTGTAATAGGTGAGGGTGATTTACTAATGCAACATTTAAGATTCATTGCTCTTAATTCAATTCATTAATTTATCTACATTCTTGAGTTAAATGAATAGTCATTGTTGAATTTATTCAAGCTGAACTAAAACAAATTATATGTGGGGTTGGCAATTTAAAATACCCCACAGAAAGCCAACACACACTCAGGTGGGCCCTGTCAAACCCCAAAACACAAATGTTACCTAGCAACCAATAAGACATTTGGACACATGCTGCTGCTAGGACACTCTTGGAAAAAACGAAATCTTTATCTCCCCAGACACAAACATGCTGAAATGTCTGTACACATCTGTGCACAAGCTCTGCATTTCCAATCCTCATGAAGCTAGTTTTTGTGTGTTAAAGATTAACTGTGCTCAAACAAACACATAGTCATTTCCTTAAACCCCATGAAATCACAAATCTTTAAAATCTTCCATTTCCTTACATTCACAGTGACTGATTCCAAGAATCTCTTGAATTGTATATTCTAAAACCAATGAAAATCTTATTAATTGTGAAGTCTTTCTAAAACGCTATTGCATAAAGGCATATTTCCTTTTGTAATTCATTCATTTCCCTAAAGGCCTTAAGCTGCTGTAGTTTTTCTCATTTGGCACTCAAATTTAGAGTTATTTCAAGTGCTTGTTAAAATGCTTGCGGCAAATTACTAGGATTTAGAGCTCTCGTGCTGTATCACTTTAAGCAAAATCAATACACTAATCTTTTATACATTATGCATATCACCTGCAAAAGTGAATACATTTCTTTTGGCTTGAGTGCATTGCATTTGTGTAGCGAAAACTAAAAGAGACATAAAATACACATCAGTTTCCATGCAAGTTTACAATGTTTTTCATCAAACTCAAGTTAGAGCATTTAAATCCCCCTGTGTTTGATAATTGTACCCCTTAAAACTAACCTTTGACCATTGAAATGGCACGTTTCTTTCCGCGGTAAAACAGCTGGATTATAACTACACCTCAGCTTCATTAAGTATACGAAGATAAATAAATATGCAAACAAGCCACGCTTCCACTCCATTGAACTCAGCAGTACCAGATGCTACTAAACTGAAAGGGAAACTGGGAGCTGACACAGCTGTAGGATTCAGCATGAATCTATGCATCATCCCTCAATATTAATGGCATAAACTGCTGATCCACAGGGTCAAATGAGTTGATGTGATTGGTTACATGTTTATAACATCATTACCAAGGGGAGTTTCAAACCCAATTTTGGGAAACAGTATAAAAGAGAAAACACTCATCAATGATTTAAAATGATACTCACGACAGTTAGCCTCATCTGACTTGTCCTTGCAGTCTGCATCTCCGTCACATTTCCAGTTGAGGTGAATGCATTCTCCGCTCCTGCATTTAAACTCCCCGGCAGGGCATTGGGGCTTCTGAGGTTCTGTTTTGCGGCTGCAGCGCTCCATGGATTCGTCTGATTTATCTCTGCAATCGGGGTCTCCATCGCAGCTCCACAACGCTGGGATGCACTCAGAGTCATTGCATCTGAACTCGTGAGGGCCGCAGGTACTAGCAGTGGCTGCTGTGCATGTCTCCTCATCACTGCCATCACCGCAGTCGTCGTCTCCGTCACAGATGAACGTGGGAGCTATGCACATACCATTGCGACACTGAAACTCTTTGGCGGGGCAAGCCTTGGCATCTAGAGGAAAAACAGCAGTGCTTATTAAATATAGCAAAATTTGGAAATTAGTCATTAACCCATGAAGCATTAAAATTATTTTTATTAAAGAGACCCTTGTATAGATAAAACTATTATTAATTGTATTGTTTTAGTACTAAACTAAACAAAAATGCCATTAAATCTTTAAACGTACTATTAGTTAATTATTTACATTGTTGCTTTATGTCTTTTCTCATGTCATAAAACACACACATTTAGTTCCTGACTCTTTTAGGTTACACACAAACACAAGCAAATGTAAAATGAGGTTTACAATCTGAGGGCCTCTTTGAGCAAGGGGCATGGTGGCTTAGTAAATATAACATAAATAAACAAGCACATTAACTTTAATTGAAATTAAATAATTTAAAAGCATTAGATTGATTTTTCAGAATCCAATAGTTAATATTTCTACAATGTACAAATAAAGTAAAGAAGTATTTATTAAAAAATATATATTTGTAATTTACACCTACTATTTTTGGTTAATTCAAATACAATATTTTGAACACAGAAACATTTCATATACCCCTATTTATTATAATAGGAGGACAAGAGTGGTCAAAAATGCCCCAGAACTTTTTGCTGTCTTATATTCTTTAAAATATCTCATTCTGTGTTCGACGGAATTCTTTTTTTTTTGCTGTAAGAATGCTTTTAAATAACTTTCTCTGTGTTCATCAGAACAAAGAAAATTATAAAAATTTGTAACAACTCAAATGTGAGTAAATGATTAATTTGGGACTGATATATGCCTTTGTATTAATGGATTGGATACCTTTTTTGTGAACAATACTTGACCTTTTTGTACACCTTACAGTTATAGCTATAAAGCTGATTTCCCGAAACTAAATATATAACCTTACAGCAAATTGGCCAAATAAAAGCAATCATTGAAGTTTTATTGCAAACTTAGAATGAGCTCTGGGGTATTCTATGCTTATACAGCATCAATGATTCAACCGTGCTGCGGGTGACCAGAGGGTCATGCTTCGGCCCCGCACTGGCGGCAGACACTAAGCGGGCTTAACAGTACTGTAGCAAACCCCTGTCGGCTTTTAAATGGGGTCACCCACCCAACTGAAATAACCATCCCGAACACCACTATTGAGTGTTACATTTACAGGGATAGATTTCTAAAAGGATTTGTAGCAGCTTTCGTGTCTGGGATCGGGTGCGGACGCATTTTGTGCGGATTATAAATTACATCAATCCACACACTAAGAGCTGTGAGGGCACCATAAAACATTTTGACAATCAAAATGGTGGCATTTTCAAAACTGTATTGCCGAATTTGAAATCAATGCTACTTGTGCCGTTCACAGAAAAGGTCACTCTTGTTGTTTATTGCACTTTGGCTGATTTGTATTTCATATTTCCGCCACCCACGCTCTATGCTTTTGACATCAATTACAATAATGGCCCATGAGATGTGTTGCTAATTGTATTTTTTGCAAAGCTGATTACCCAACAAAAGTCTAATTGGCTAATATACACAAATTGATACGGGTCATTAGGAAAGCAACCTACCTACGAAAGCTCATCTCCAATGGCCATGGAGAATGACTGGAATAACAGTATCAGACTGGTAAACATGCTTGTTATCTTTTATTTATTCATTGTGTAATGCAAGTTGATGTCAAAATTTCTACACATAAATGGTCAAGTCTGAGACGAAACGCTGCATGTTTTTAATAAACAATATTGAATCTTACTCAAGTGTACACTTTCAGAAGAAGGCAGGTTGTGTTTGCTGTATTCGATTGGCTGACCCTGCTCTTCTCTTTAGAGACCAAAGGGGCAGCCCTGGAAATGAAAAGAGTCTGACTCTGTGTTGTAGAGCCTAAAACAACACACTCTCAAAGTTCAACAGAATACAAACAAGTGCTACAGCTTTGTAATATGCCAGTTCACACAGAGAGTCCGGTCACATTCTAACTGGAATTAAATGAAAATCCGAGGATATAATTTTTATACTAAATCTGCCAAACACAAGCATTGCTGTTACTATTTCTCATCCTTAAGAGACAAAATTTTTATACCCACATATAACACTTTGTCTGAAGTCATCCAACATGAATGACACCTTAAATAACGCAGCGTTTAAAGATGAAGAGCGCAATCAGACTGCTAGATTTTCACTTGTCAGAAAGTATAAAATAAGTATAAAATACCTTTCCAAGGCGAAATTAGAGATACTGTTTTTTTCATTCATTTTAATCCTTTCAAGCATACTCATTAAATACATAGTTACCATATAACATCACGTGAATAATCGTCATTGAATTTAAACTACTGCATATTAAGTGTTATAAGATTATTTCTTTAACATAACATCACTCTGTACTACAGCTGCTTGACTATGACAAAATTATAATCACAGTTAGTAAATAGATAAATTATTCATAAATTAATTAATAGGCAAATTCCAACATAACAATTTACTCAATAAAAAATAACATGTTGAAATAAATAATAAATGAGCTAAACCATGATTTAAATAAATAATATGTATTTTGTTAAAAGAATATGCAAAAAAAAATCATAATTGTTGGAAGGCGATGTTGAAATTGAAAATCAATTATGATTAATTAAATTCCCTGGACCACAAAACTAAATGTCACCTGGAAATGTTTGTAGCATTGCCAAGGATACATTAAGCAATATTTATTTGAATATTAAGATATGAAGAATTGTCTAAACATATTAAACATAAACATATCTAAACAAATTTTAAAAACTTAACGTATCTTTATGACACTTAGAATTATATATTTTTTTGTGGTTTATCGACTCTTCATAATGCCAGTACAGTGGGAAGCCAACAGAGAGTTGATTTATTTCCCTTTATTTGTAATATATGTTGTTAAGGACTTCATTTGAACATCTTTAAATATTATTTTCTCAATATTTTGAGGAAATACGATACCCTTAGATTCCAGGATTTCAAACTGAAAATCTCCTCCACATTTAGTGTGTATTCTAACACACCACACAACTGGAAGTTGTTTATTCAGTTTTCAAATGACGTACATATCCAAACATAAAAAACCTGACCATAATGACAGGTTTTGTGGTCCTGGTTCCACATGCCTTGGAAAACTCCTTACGCTCTTTGATGTGACGAAAATATCTACTTTTCAAGTTTATACAGTATATATCTTGTCATGACAACTCCTTGACAGATGGTCTAAGACAGCTTGGCTCTGCAGTGGGCTTTGGCTTGGACTATTCGTTTCAAACAGTATGGAACAATAAAAATATACTGGTAAGAAAATAAATCAATCTCTAAGATCTTTCAAGATTTCAAAATGTACAAACTTAGACCAAAGGACTGCAGATAGTACACATGCATGTCTGAGATAAACCGACCTTTACCATACATTGGCTTCTGATATATCTCTGCTTTGTGGACTGCGATTGGTATCTCGTATAGAGGTCAAGGTCAGGAATAAAAGGATTTCAAATAAGAGGTAAGCAAAGCTCAACGCAGGTCAACTCAATCCGGCTGACCAGCATCAACCATTCACTTCCTACTTCAACAACAGATGGTTAGTAGATAAGCCTTCACATTAGAAAGATCCCCACGACCTTGAGGCACACAAGAAAACAAAAGAAAGCAGAAAAATCTATAGCAGAACTGAATGAGAAATGAAGTAGATTTACTTTACACTTCAAAAATAAAGCCACACACATACGTTACAGAGGGATAATAGTCGTATACTCTCAGACGTAGCCTCCACACATCGATAGTCAATGGCCACTAGGCGTCTGTAGCCCGACACAAGTTGCTTGTGTTACCGAAACAATAACCAAAGAAGAGGCTTATTTGGTAAGCGGTCTGAAAAGCTTTAAGCAGTGAAAACAGCAAGTAAACAGTCTCTATTGCAGCTTGAGTTTTAAAATACAGAACAACACTTAATGTATTTAGATTAGTAATTTTAAATTGCATATGTATAAACCCGACACTATAGCGAAGTTTGTTTAACCCAAAGGGAGGAGTTCAAGCAGACTTGCGGTCCCCGATGCATAGACGCCCTGTAACTTTTTTGAAGAATTACGCGTCAGGCTACAGCGTAGGGCACGTTGAAGGTAATTTGTCTCTGCGTAAAAATCGGAGTAAAAGTCGGGCTTATTGCTTTTCTGTTGCAATGTTGACATGTTGAAACAGTTCCGACAAAACAAAAAGTCTCTTCTCAAACTCATGACTTAGACAAAGACAAATTCAGTAACTTTAAACCATAAATCAGCCTAAAAGTGATTGACAGTAGACTTGATCAAGCACATCACCGTCCTTACACACTAAATATTACACACAGTTGCAATGACCACCACAAATCTACTGTGTACTGTTACAACAGCATTCAGGTTCATGATACATTCAGTAAAAGCCCCTTGGCACAGTCAGTTCCGATTTAATTGTGCGTTCTGTGCTCTGCTCCATCAGCTGTAATTTTACAGTACCACATAGTAGACAGAATGCCCTCCTCCAGGGACAAAGATACTGTAACTGTGATGCACTTAGTGAATGCCACCAAAATACTGAGGCAGCTAAAGACTGTGGTGCTTTGGGGATGTCCCGTCTCCCAAAACTCTTCCCCTGTGCTTACAATAGTGCATGAGGGTCCAACGCCGGGAAAAAAAGAAAAACTAAGCATGAGATATCGAAGGGGACATGAAGTCAGTCGAGGTCCGCTACTTCTGTGAGTAGCTTCTGATGGGATAACCACGGATGCCAATATGAACGAGAAAGCAAAACGTACTGACACACTGCTATTTAAAGCAATCTGAAATACCATAGTAAACAGTAGATTGAAAAATGCTAGAACCCTCAGTGCAACAAATTCATTTCTAGTGCCCAACTCTTAACAAGACTTTCAGCACCGAGCCTGCAGCTGTTTACGGCTAGAGGAGCGGCATTTCACACCTGCTGAAGTCCAGCTATATGTTGACCAGGGTTGAAGTATTACCTCTGGGCGGATAAGCAAATGGCAGCAGAGATGAAAAAGAAATATCAGCCTATTGTCAGGGGACAGAAGTCCAGCATAACGCCTGACATTACACGGGTGCAAATACCTTGTCGTGTGCAACTGTGTACTGAGTGCAGCCTGTATTCTCACCCACACAAAAAAACTGACTGGCTTAAAAGGGCAAACGCTTCTCAATGAACAGTACATTGGTGCTGCATGCAAATGCTTCCATAATGGATAAACAAAACACATTAGATCATAATAATACAGATTAACAGCATCACTAGGGACCAGATATTCATTTTTGCAGTATTAAAAAGCAAATGATACGCTCATTTTGCTGGGGCTTTATCAGCAAGAAAATAGCATCAATATCCTGTTCGCTTCAATCAGGGGACTAACATGTATCAGACACATTTCTGAATTCATTAGCTTCAAAACAAGCTGAAAATAAAACAGCCACAAATCAGCATCAATATTACACGGCGAAACCTGAAAAACTCTTGAGCAAAAAAACAGAGATTAAAAGATTATTTTACGTGCGTGTTAAAAATAGGATTTATAATATGGTGTTATTCGCTATCTGTGATAATCATACACTGATTTAATAAGATTTATATATTTTCTTGGGGTAGTGCAGCAAGCTTCCCTGAATCTTCTTTAAGAAAATGGCTCTAAAACTTAGCTGCCAATATACAGTAGGTTGAATTGTATGGCATCTCAATGTATGGCATTACAGACACAATGAATAAGGGTTACTTGCGACCATGCAAATTTGATTCATTTTATACAACTGTGCTGAATTTCCTTTATTAATTTTTGTAATAACAATTTTGTCATGTTCATTCAATTTTATCTATTGAAGTTTGGATTCCATAATTGTTTTTTTTTGTGTGTTAACATAACTGTTAAAACTGGCAGATGATTTACATTTGCAAGCAAGCTTAACGTAAAACTGCATTTGGAGGAAAATGTTTTATTTATTTAGAGTAAAGAAATACCTTGTTTGTGTTTAATATCTAATATTTTAAGTCAATGTTTTTTAATGTAACTGTAAATGAGGCAGCTTGAACATAGATCAATTATGCTGAGTAAACATGACTATTAAGGTCCAGTTTTTGAAATGTAGTGGCATCTAGCATAGGCTCAGGAAAAACTACAAGCTAAATATTTAAAAAAAACTTCACAGTAGTGTATTAATATTCCAACACACAGTATCAATAAATAATATTGTATTAATAAATTAAAAATATCATTAAATAAGTTATAAATGAGTTAATAAGTTATAAAATGACATTAAAACTTCAACAATTTTTAAGAATGTTTACCAAATGCCTCGTAATTCAAATGACTTTGTGTGCATTGTTCATTTAATAAATAGTGTTTAGTGTTTATCAGTTCAGAGCTAATGTACTGCAAGAGGAGGACCTGCGCTGTATGTAGGTAGGAATAAATCATTCCACAGCAAATGAAACCTTAATACATCCATTAAGACATTGTTATGATTATTATATAAAAAAAATTATTCAGTGGATTTTTTAAAAGTGCTCTGCCAAAAGCAGGGGCATGGCACTGGCAAAAACGCCAGGCGCCTGGCCTCACTAAACATGCTAAAAACCATTCAGAAAGAGTGTCTAACAGCGAAAAGCGTAATGTATGATTTGCCCCGATGTGGTAAATAAGTCATCTCACAAGTACTTTTAATATTCAGTAACTAAAGATAAAACGTGTTCCACCCATCCACACTATTCTGCATAATACACAATAGTTTTACAACCACATTACAATGTTAACTACATGAAGAACATATTTTCTGTTGTTTTACTATAATGGCAAAGGTAAAAGAACTCCACCTGTACCCACACACTCCCACACATAACCTCCACTCTCTTCTACTAAACACGTTTTTCAGCCAGCATATTTTTTCAGTGTTTAATATATTTCTTCCTTCTATTTTCTTATTTTTATCTGTGCACCCACACTATGCACAGACTGCCACAAGCCTCCTTCGGTTCTCTAATCTGATCATCGTGCAGTCATCTCAAGGCGATGATCGACATTACACGCCTCGGTGCTTGACTGCAATTTCCATTCAATCTTAATTGATTGAAAAGGGTCTGGTTTGTGGCCAAGATAGTTACACAGAGAAATAGTTCACAGCACATAGCATAGTAAACACGCTTATGTTTCAGCGCTAGAGGCTACAGTATATGAATGTGACTTTGAAGCCAACCCTGTGAGTGAGCCAAGTGTAACTTTTCATTCATGTTTAGAGGGGGTTGAAACCTTTCGTTGTATCTTTGAACAGTATCAGGGCCAGGTTGCATAAGGCACCTTTAGTTTTACTTTAAGTATGAAACGTTAGGGGTGATTTCCCCTTTCAAGACTATAGGAGAACCACTTAAGGTAAACCTTAGTGTGCTTTATGCGGGGCAAGGTTTTAGTATACCATCCATAAACAGCAAAAAAAGATGCCCTAACCGGATCCTATTGGTGCGGTTTTAATCAATTATTTGAATGCAGAATAAAAGTTTGTTTACATAATATATGTCTGTATAATGTGCATAAAAGTGTTCTATGAATATGTTTATAAATACAGACAAGGTGTTTAAATATATAAACTATAACAATTTTTATATATTTAAATTATTTGTAAAACTTGATAAAAAAAATCTATATTTCCTAAATATACAGGCGAATAGGGCTTTATTAATTGTGAAATTAATTGTGATTGATTATCAATTTCTAATTTTGGCCTAAACAATTATATAAAAACAAAATAATCTGTTTCTTTTCAGTCTCAAGGATTCTCATCTTGTTACATCATTGTGATCTTAACTTTTGGTGAAATCATTGTAATTATAATATTTGTCATAATCACGCAGGGGTACATGAGTGCTTACAAGAATGTGTTTATTAGTGTGTTTATTAACACAAAATCATTATGCACAGTACAGAGATATGTAAACATGCATTTGATTAAAACAGCTCAGATGCTATTTTAATCAATGTATATCTCAAAAACCAATGTGTTATAAGTTGTCAAGACAACTTTCTATATCCCAAATATTCAAAAGGAACACTATAGCTTTGTGTAAATGAAATATCTAAAAACTCGACCTTGTCTCAAACTAAATATGGAAATAATTAAATGATGACATTATTCTCTCCAGTGGATGAGCTAATACTTTAAATTCTCCTAAACCGGTTATATCTCGATGCTAATATTTATTATGTGTGTGGTTTCATCTTGCCTCTAGTTTTACACATTTTATATTTTAATCTCTTTTTTATTGTTTTGTGTGTTTTAGTATTCCCCTAATTACTTTCTGATGGGTCTGCAGGAATCAGGTGGGTGTCTATGCAGTACAATAATCGCTATAAACATACAATGATAGCCAGAGACGGGGGGGGGGGGGCAAAAAAAGATAAAGAGAATCATTGATCTCAAGGGTAATATTACCCAGAGCGAGCCGCAAAACACACTAAGCTAATTAAGCTCCAATTATAGTATAACATAAAACATAAACACTTGAGCATTCAACAGACACTAAATGAGCTAATAGGCAGCAACTCAAAAACACATTTCCCTTTGTCATTCCGTTCTGAAAAGAACATAGAGATAACTCTTATCGTGGTATTCAGACTGGTGCTCAAAGCAACCATAAGTCATGCATTTTCAATGAGAGCTGTCCAAGCAACAAAGTTAAACACAGTTCACCTAAAAGCTTACAGAAAAATTACTTTAGATTTTTTGTTCTGTTCTATTGAAAAATGTCAGCAAGTTCTGGGGCAATTCCTACTAGCATTGTCATGTTTTCTACTATGGTAATCCATAGGGTCCAATAAGTGTTATGGTTTCCAGCATTCTTCCAAATAGATATCTCCGTGTTAAAAATAACAGAGAAATGTATACATGTTTGAATCAACTAGAAAGTGTTAAATTCTTGACCAAATATTCATTTTTGGGTGAACTATAATTTTGAACTTTGAGTATTATCTATTTATCAATTATAATGGTTCACTCACATGTAATGACGATCTAAATCTCACAGTTCTGCTTCAGCAGAGGCCCCATGTGGGCTTAACATTTATTTATGGTTTCATTCACATCTTAAACACTTTAACTTTTTTCAGATGGATTTCACAAGGGCAAGAACAGAAATTGCAATGCTATGTCTGCAGTTATATAATTCATGTCTTCGGCTCTCAAAGTAATAATTTATCTTTCAACCATTATACAGTAGGCCTTTGTTGGGGCAGTTGGTCTCACATGAACGGTCTGATGAACCATCACTTAAAGTACTCCTGGCCCATTTATCCTAAAAATGCACCAACACATTATTAATATATATTGTGTAATAAAGAAAAAGAAAATACTACATTTAATATATATTTAAAAATGCTATTTGTTAACAATTAGTTAATGCATTAGCTAAAAAACACTTAGAATAAAGAATACTTGTTTAGCATTTATTAATGTTAGTTCCATGTTAGTTAAATTCAAAATTTACGAATGCATTTTTGAACCAAATGTTATCATTGTAAATTGAACTATGAATATCAGTACTGACGTGACCTAATATTAAACACGGATTAATAAATGCTGAAATAATACGATTGTACATTGTTAGCTATAACGTTAGTTGATGCATTTACTAATGTTACCAAAAAGCACCTTATTGTAATGGAAATTAGTTTTAATCTGCATAAAAAATATTATTAGTCAAACATTGTCCCCCAACAAGCCTAATTGTGTCTGAACAACTTATCATTTTATGATGAACAGTTTGCACCCTCCATGAAAGCATTGCAACATAAAAAATTATGCAAATAGTGTTAAAGAATAATTGCTCTTCTATTTAATCTATTTTTCCCTTTGTTGTTTTTGTTGACAAATCATTTTAGCTGATAATGTCAATTTGAGGTTTGTGCACATATTTATTTATTTTTATATATAAACAGGGTCTGTGATTTTGTGCTAACGTCATTCTTCTTGAGCAATGCCTTCACATCTTTATTATAAAACAAAATGAGCCATACTGCATTATTACAATTGCATTAAAGTAATATAACTCACAAGTTGAAACATCAAAAGGCAGAAAATCAATTACAATCAGGGGCACAGTGAAATATTTCTGTCATTATAATGCCCTTATTTTCCAGTTTCCAACACAGGAGCGCAGGACATACAAATCACAGCTATAAATCCACTGAAGTAAACAAACGCTGTCATCATAAGGCTAATAGTTAGACAATGGAAAATGATAAAAGCCAGAGCTGAAGTTGAAAGACGTGGTCTGTGGTTCAATAAAACATGAATTGGAGGTGATATGAAAATAAGAGAATAAACATTGACTGTGTTTGGGAGATAAAGACTGAATACAAATCAGATATAAAGTCAAGACAGATTATTACATATTATAAATAACATTGCAATTTTTAAAAACTTACATGAGTAGACATTACTAACTTGCTTTGCATTATTAGATGGTTTGCAAAATTGATGTTTAACCTCAACACAATTGTCAGTTTTAGCTATTCACACCTTTGTATCTACGAAAGCTATACCATATGTAGCTATACCTAAACCTTAAATTAATTAACTTCTTAATAAAATGATTTCAAATAAAAGATATTCCAATTTTACCGTCATTCAATGAACTTGAGTCTGCTACTGGAAAGTATTAAACTCTGGGCCACCTTTAGAGGGGTTGCAAAAGCTCAGACTGCCTTGCTTCAGATTTACACTTGAAACTGTGTAAAACGCAGAGTTTGCATTCTCTCTTTCATTGCTGACCAGTTCTGCAGTACTTCAGGAGTTCGTCAGGAGAGAAAGGATTCTAAAGGACTTAAAAAAGGCCAAATAAATGACACGTAATCCTTCCATAAAGAAGGTAGTTGGAAAATCAATGTTTATATGGGATGCATGTCAAAGACCAAGAGCAAAATCAATCTGGACCAACAAGTCCATCTATTATTGCAAGAATCAACCATGGGTTATACAAAACAAAAAACTCTTACTTTTCAAGACCCAGAACATTCTATAATATAAAAACACAGATATTCACAAGCCTGGGACAAAGGTGTTCCCCATACACCCATTACAGAGCAACCGGAGATCATTTCTGTTTCTCTAATGGCCCTGATTCTACACATCAAGAAGAGATGATGAAAGGACAGTCATCTACGGTAACATCAAACATCAGTGTGTAACATGTACTCAAACACACATACACTAACACAGAGCCAAGCATCGAACCTTGACTATGCATTATCCAGACAGCACCTATTTTTGGCAATTTTCTCTCTTCGTCGCAATTTGCTTACCTGCGGCACACTGCTCCTCATCCGCTCCATTTTCACAGTCTCTTTCGCCATCACATCGCCATGACATTGATACGCACTTGCTTATTGCCCCGCCACAATCAAACTTCTCCGGTGGACACGTCTGCCGACCCGCTAGAGAGAAAAAATAAATATCTGTTAATGCCAAAACTGATTATTAGAAAGGTTTCAGTGTTTTACTAAGACTGTGTAAATTAATACGAGAATGCCAATGTTGGAATAACCCCAAAAATAAAAAGCACCAAAACGTTTGAAGATATACAACTGAATCAAACACACAGACATCTCCCCCTGGATCCATTGCGGACCAAAACCAAAGCTTTGAACGCTGAACCATTTTCAAGTTTCTTTCACTATCGCACAGCATTCCCAAGACAGCCCCATAAATTATACATCTCTTCACATCTGGGAACCAAACTACAAATCAATACTCCCCAGACTGATTTCTCTCAGTCCCATTCTTCTCATGCGTTTGAGTAATTTTCTCTTTATAAAAGAAGATTTATGAAGACCTTCTCACCTTCTCCGACACCTAGAATCTGTGTCTGTTGCCCATTGTGGCTTGAACCCTATCTATAATCATATACGTGAATGCCTCGTCTCTCGCTGGATTCCCCTATTGTGAAGCCTTCTGTGAAGAAACGGGGAAGAGACAGCGGTGAATCTCATTTGAGGTATCTCCGTGCCTGTAGACGGCCGTTGTGGCACTGTAAATTGAGGCATGGCCTTCGTCTGCGGGGGCCGCATTGGATTTGAACTGAGGGGCGAGACTGGCAGGGAAAAAAGTTCTATTGAAGTCTGAAGCTCGAACGAACATTGAAGGGCTTGTTTGTGTGTGACTGGGGAAATGTATGTGACAGAACGGGTTTGTTTGAAATCTCTGTTTTGTACTTGGCTTCGTCAGCATCTGTGTCTGAATAAAGTGAAGGACCTATTCTAACCAGCTGGAGACTGATGGAGATAGCAAAGCCTCCTGGGAAACGCAGTTCTGTCTTATCTCTATCTCGAGGCCATATGCTCAATGCCCCGCTGTCCTTCTACAAAAACGATTGGGTCCACAGGGCTTTTATTCCGGTACTACAGTAGCAACTCATTCCTGTACTCATGGTCTCTAAAAATTCATAATTCATTTCATTCTCAAAAACTAGTATCAAACAATATAATCCTTACCAAAACATAAGAATATTTAAGAAATGTAATGGTTATTAATGCATTGGCTTTAACTGAAACTTTAAAAGTGACTACTAAACTTGATATTTGTTAATGTAACCTTATGCTTTATAAGATTACATTGATAAACATTTTTGACATTGAGATCCTGCTAATTTCCCTTGCACACATTTACGAAAAACAATGAAATTACCATCTTTAAATGGTTTTATCTTCAATCGCTAAAAGCAAATAGATTATAACTGACTCTTATAGATGAGTGTTCCGCTGCTGTAACTGTTAGAGAGTGATGAGCTCATCGCTTTCACTGAGGAAGAAGTCAAGGGTCAGTTCTTACTGAAGGTATAATAAGGTCAGATTGACACTCTCTTCATGGTATGAGATGCTCTCACATCATTACGCATCGTCTGTGCTCCTTAACCCAAAAGCAAGCTTGTTTACTGACTGACAGCATAATGATCTACATTAACACTGTAGACTTACACAATCAACGTTATATTTTATTTGCTAATGGACGTGTCTGAGCCCTGTGTTTATTTCTTTACGGGAAAAAATAAGAAATAGTCAAATCTGCAATCTGTGTGCAGTGAAAAAAATCATCCAGGCTTCAATCCAATTCCTCCTGGGAAAATAAAGTTACAGAGGAACGGCAGGGAGCGGATAAGATTAGATTAACATATTTATCC
Source organism: Triplophysa yarkandensis (assembly GCA_033220385.1). Taxonomy (NCBI): domain Eukaryota; kingdom Metazoa; phylum Chordata; class Actinopteri; order Cypriniformes; family Nemacheilidae; genus Triplophysa; species Triplophysa yarkandensis. The sequence continues at coordinate 8,007,072 of CM065670.1, read as the reverse complement.
AATAATGTTAAATCATTTTTTGGTGCCGGTGTAAGGTGGCTAATCTATGCTGTGGAAATGAAATTTCTCAGATTCGCTTCAGCGAGCCCATAGAAATAATCATTAGCTTCTCACAAAACCACATTATATTAGACAGACTGTTTCACTCAATAATGTCTGTGTGAGTTTCACAAAAACACATTCATGTGGATGTCGAGAATAGTGTGTCTAGCACCACATTCACGAGAGGTCACTTACTTGAGAGAGTGACAGCGAGGGAGAGAGAGAGAGAGAGAGAAATAAATATAATAAAATAAATACATCCATTCACCATATATAATGATACAATCTGTTATCATTCACTTATCAATTCAAGTTATTTCGAAGAATGTGGATAACTTGCATTGCTTTTGTTTCAAACGGCAAAAGTGAATGGATTCCACTGTTGTTTGGTTCATCACTTCATAATTTCTAGGCATAACCTGAATTGCTAAATTACAACTGGATTTACTCTGTGTGCAGTATTTTTGTTTTCCTAAGCAGGTGTGAAGGAGTTCAAATATGTTGGTTGTGAAGTTAAGGTTTGTTAGTCCTTCAGAAGGTCACTGTTAATGACAGCATGAGCCATTGGGACTGGATGTATCTTTATCACAAATGCTGACGGCTGCTCGCTCACACGCTGCCCACAGAGAAGAGCCAGCTGTATCGATGTGCTTATCGACAGCTTTCTGGAGAGCCCTTTTGATCCACTGATACAGACCTGTCAAGACGACTCTGGGCTAGCTGTGTTTGGCATCACAATGCTAGTTAATGTCCAACAAAAAAACAAATTTACCAAACAAATTTGTAGTTTTCAGTCTATTCCCTGACCGACTGTGTTCCTTTGTAACAATATGCTATATCCACTGACTTAAGTTTTTGGTGGAAAATAGCACTTTCTATGTAAAAGTGCCTTAAAAATTACTATGCTGTATTTTTTATTGAGAATGCATGGAACACAGTGATGGAGTGATACTGTACCATCATTATAAAGTATTCAAGTTTGCAACCTTCACTTGTGACTAATTACCCATTTCCTTTAGTGATACATTACAACCCATATAAAACATTCCAAAAAACATCACTGTCTGTGCACACAGCCACACTCACCTTATTCAACATTTATAAACTTAAAATGTTGGGTTCCAACTAATGAAAGTGATGCATTTTTAAGATGCTTAGATACCAGCACACACAGAGGTTAACAGTGCAGTTGGCCAAATCTCGATCGAGCCGCACACAGCCTGAATACTAGATCACAGTCGGGAACTAGGGTGGTCTTAACCATTTCATCCCATTGATCTCCTTTCAATTGATACATATTGTACGTAAAACATCAGGGCCTGAATGCTGTTTTTCATTAGGGGTTTTAACACATTTTAATAATAAAAATTTTTTTTTTTAATAAATGTTATTATTCTTTATTATATACCTTTAAACAAATACATTATATCTTTTTTCACATATAGCTTTCAAGTAATTTTAGTCTGTTGCCTTTAGGATCTTGATAAATTCATTAGTTATTAGTTGTGGATGACAGTTTGACATTAGCATTCCTTGATTTTGAAGTGAGCGCAAGCACTGATGTAAGATATTGTCATCAGGTATTTCTGAGCATAACACACATTCATACGTTCAAACAGGTTACAACATAGCTATAGATGGAACTGAATTTAAATATTACAAATCGATAATTTATTTATTTAATAAAGAATTAACTGCATATCACTTCAGATTTAAAGAAAATGCGTGCCCATTTCATTCGAGAGAAAAAAGATACGTAACATCAATGAGATGCATTATACGCTGCTGCAAGAGACATAAATGACTTTATTTGTGTGTGTTTGAGGAATTATTTCAAAATGTGATGTGATATGAAGCAAATAAATGTTGTTTGGGTATTTTTTGCATAAAAAAATAAATTTAAGAATTTTTTCAACTATGCACAATCCCGATCTGAAATTCCAGCCCTGATCATTAGCCCAAGTTATTATAAGATATAACAGTTGAGTGATACACATGAGTGTACGCTTAACCAAGCACACTTCTTTATATACACCAAATTGAAAATGAACTGCTGACATTTTTGTGTATAGATTTTATCCCAATGTACGCCGTACCTTCATACCATCAAAATAGAATGGTAGTTGGATGGAAAAAATGGAGTATGTCATTATACCTCTATATACACTTAAAGATCAAACGTCTTGATCTCATTATCAGGAATGCTGGGATTGCTTTAGCATTCTGGCCACGTTGCTCCCATTGGGATGAGCTACCATAATCTAAGGGTGCCTGTGTTATATGCTAATGTGATTTTGATTAACTGTCTGCCTAATGTCCCTTCACCAAGGGGTGGGGGTTGGGGGGATTTAAGAGTTTATCATGGAGAAACCTCCCAGTCATATTTAGCTTTGTATAGCGTGAGGAGAGATAATTAATTCTGAAGTCCGAACCTGAGAGGAAATTGCAATGCTAATCAATTTGTCTCGTGCCCTTTAACATTTCAGGCAGAAGGAACAGAACTAAGGGGAGGTGTTGGATTTCTGCTGGAACTGTACATCATGGTCAATGATAAAGACATGATATATTTTTAAGAACATTGCAAGATTTTTGAGGAAGCTAAAGACTTTACAGAGTTGCCCACAGAGAGCATTTTTGTGTGAAACAAAAATTTTAATTAATTCTTTAAATTTTAAAGTTCTTTTTGCGCTGTCAAATTTTTTTAATAGAGATTAGTTATCACAAAAATAAACAATTATATCACCTTAATAAAATCCTTTAAAACATTACTTCAGTGGAAAATATAAAACTGAGTATAATCCGAATTTTTCGCGAAATATTTGAAATTTAAATTTAAATGTAATTAGTTGTTTACTTACATATTCACAACTTTTAAACAATATATTTACGTAATTTCAAAGCTTTTGCATTTTTGTTTCAAGTTAAAACACAGTAAAAATGTGTATTTGGTCAGATGTGGTCTATCGGTTAGAAAGTTGGACTTGTAACCAAAAGGTTGGTTTGAACCTCAGTTGCAGCCGGCAGTGAGTTGTAAGTCGCTTTGGATAAAAGCGTGTGCCTAACAATAATATGTAAACGTATTGAAAATAGATTGAATAAATTAAATAAATGTAAAATTGAATAATTGAATAAATGTAAAAGTAAATAGAGCAATAAGGGCAAAGGTGTTCTTCTGGAAATCGTAAATCACCTTTTTTGTAGATATTAAAATGTTTTGAGTGTGGACAAAGAAATAAATGAATCTGAGTAACAGAAAATACATGCACATTTTAACATAATGCTGTGTAATGGACACTAGACAGAACACTAAACTTTAAAGTCATATGTCCCTCTTAGTGCTTAATAGTCAATTAAGCCAATAACACCAAATCAATCCAGGTACTCAATACCATTTGAGTGGGGGAAAAGACATGATTTTCACATGATGACACTATCAAGCTGTCCTAAGTTAGGGATAAACTAAAGGAATGTCTAAAGTTATGAATATTTTTAGCAGTTAAAGATAGGAAATTGGACAGGAATAGAAGCTGGGAAAGGACCAAAAACTGGGAGTCAAACCTGGGTCATCACATTTAAACACATTAAATCAATATAAGAGAAAAATTGCAGAGAAAATTTGTTCTAACCCTCATCCAAGTAACAACAATAGAGAAACAGTGTCTTCTTAAAATAATACCACACAAACATTATTTGTTCTCATGTTGTGATTGAACACAACTTGTAAACTATCAGGGAGTGGAAAGGAATGTGAACCTTTGGGCTTAATACAGTAACTGGTGGTCCCTCTTTTTGCTGCATTAACCTCAACCAAACATTACCTGTAATTGCAAAGAATCTTGACCATTCCAGGTGTGATTCTCGATGTCTTGCAAGAGCATCTCAATAAGTTTGAGGTCAGGACTTAGTCTTGGCTAATACAAAAGCTGTAGTTTCTTCTGTTGAAGCTACTCTGTTGCTGATTCACTTTTATGCTTTGGGTCGTTGTTTCGTTGCATCACCCATCCACTGTTGAGCTTCAGTTGGCAGAGTGATCGTCTTGTGTTTTCCTGTAAAATGTCTTGCCATTGTAATCAGTTTTTCCCTTGAAGACAGCAATCCGTTCATGACCTATGTCAGCAAAGCAAGCCCAAACCATAATGCCCCCTCCACCATATTTCATAGTTGGGATGATGTTTTAATGCTGGTGTGCTGTGCCGGTTTCCACCAGACATACCATAGTGTGTTCTTTCTAAACAACTAAATTTTTGGTTTTATCCGTTTGCAGTATTTTTAGAACATCCAGTATTTCTTTTACAAACTTCAAACGAGCTGCAATGTTTTTTTTTAGACAGCAGTGGCTTTCTCCGTGGTGTCCTCCCATGAACTCTATTCTTGTTTAATGTTTTTCTTATTTTATATATGTCAACAAACATATAAGCATGTGCCAGAGACATCGGTAAGTCTTAAGCGCATTCTGCACTGTTCTAATCTTTACAAAACGGCCAAGCCTAGGGGCAGTAGTAACTCTGCTGACCTTTATCCTTTTGCAGACAGTCTGTCCTATCATGGACACAGGGACATCAAGGCATTAAGAGATACTTTTGCGGCTTTAATTTACACATCCAATGTCATCACATTGATTGGAGTTCAGGTTGGCTGACTCCTGCCTCTAATTTGCTCTTGGACGAAGTCATTAGCCCTAAGGTACACATACTTTTTCCAACCTATAATGCGAATTTTCACATTATATGTTCAATATTAACACTCAGCATTAAATGTTTGTGTAGTACTACTTTAAGGCAGACTGTGTTTGTGTATTGTTTTGTTTTGGATGAGCATCAGAACACATTTTCTCTCCAATGTATGAATGGAACCTTAGTTATCTCAAAGGATTCACATACTTTTTCTCGAGACCACAAAAACATAATTTGTAGTGTGTTGCTCAATTACTCTCTTTGACCCACAGTAATAAGGTGAACAGGGTATGCAAATCAGTTCAGCTTAGAATAATAAAAAAGTAATACATTGACGAGAGGTGGAAAATTATAACAATTAAATTCCGTCAGGGGAGGAAGATTAGAGTGAAAAGCAAATCCACTATGAGAACCTAGAAATAGCTGTGCTGTAAAGCAAAAGAAGAGAGCTGCCATTTATATCAATAAAACTCCCCCGTGTCTCCACTTCACTTCGCCACTCAAGCTATAAGGGAACAAATCTGAAACAAATCAGAATGAGATGGATAGAAACGGACAGAGATCAACAGAGCGTTGGTGGAAGATGAAGATATATGGCAGAATGAAGGGATGAAAATAAAGATAGCACAACAAAGAGCGTTTCAAAGGAAAATCACCGAGTTAGAACATATTATGTTTTAGTGAAATCATAATATGATCAGAGATTAAGACAAATTGATACAATATATTTATTTTAACTAGATGGTTAACTTGGCCCAAAAATATGTTTTGTCAAAGTATTATAATTAATTCTCTTTCAGAGGTGGCATGTTTTTGCCCTGTTTATGTAACAGATATATTTATACACACACATTTATACACACATATACCTGTATATAACAAACTACTTAAGATTAATGTCATTTAAAATGTACAAAACAGAAGCAATAATATCCAACGCACACTTATAGCTGTAGCATATATGTTATATTTACGAATGTAGATAAGTCAAAAATACTTTTTTAACTACATAAACTTAAAAAATAAATGTAATATTTTTAAAGATTTTATTAAATATAACTGATTATTTTGTGATATTTACTAAGCGACATGAGACAGTTTTACAGTGTGCAATGGCACCACAAAAGTATATTTTTCGCTCTAAAAAAATGCAATCAAAAGGCAACCACTGAAAAGCAATCAAAAAGCTCAACTTTCGTGAGGTACATGTTTTGACTTAACTTGATTATAAAACCAGGGTGATGAGAGTAATCGAAGTGACATGTGTGCAAAGCAGAAAGATGCTGAATAAGAAAGGTTGAGCCGGGGTGCGCTCAGGCAGATGGAACTCACTTGACTGCGTCACACGCCACTAAATAAGTGTGCCGTTAGAAGATGTGCTGAACCGACACAAATGGCACAATAAAACACATGCACAGGCAAATCACATTTATAGGTCCATTAGTTAATGTATGTTTAGACACTTAAGAACATGTCTTACACTATAGCGATAACACAGAGACGCTAAAAAGTATTGCAAAGAGAGTTTGACTTTAAGTATTCAGACAATGCCATGCCAAAGTTAACTTTAAGGCCGGATCTACCAATTTCTGGTACTCAATGTTGAAATTCAAAATCACCAAAACAAATAAGGCCATTTTTTTCTTGATAGCTTACTGGCACAATTCAAGAGTTGTTCAATAGAATCACACGTCATGAACCCAACTAATTCCACTCTGAGAAACGTACGAAACAAACAAAACACCCGAACAACACCTTGGCAACCACCAGCATCACTGCAACATCCCAGCAGCAAGTTTTGCACCAACAAGCACCATTTACATATCTTCTCAAAATGTGAAAATGTTCATTTAAGTTTGTGACCGCAAACAGTGCCACGTGAGAGTATGGGAAAAAAACACACTTAAAACACACTCTTCACACATGCAAGTCAGCGGTTTAACAAAACAGCCTGTTGTGATCGGGTACCCTTGTCTGAGTGCATGCACAAGCACGCCCCTAAATTGATGTCTACGGCACACACATGACAGGAATCCTATAAGCTGTAAATCGATAGTCTGGGTCTTGCTTTAATTACACATTCTCTGCTTCTCCAGCGGGTCTCTGCAGATTTGGCCCGCTGGAGTTAATATTAGGAGAATCTAAATATTGTGTATTGTTCGACTGTTGGGGGGAGTTTTTAGATAAACAGATATTTAAACGTTACATTTGAAAATAATAAAAACACATCAGAAAAGCATCTCATAAAAAACAAAAGGATCTGATAATTAGCAAGGAAATATCCTACTGCATTGTGGAAATCTTCAATATTTATGACTAAATATAGCCTAAAAAAACATATAATATATTCTTGCATGCAAATTAAGCTGCATTGAATTACCATCTTCTTGGTAATTTGCTTTCAATTGACGTTATACAACATTATTTCTTAAAAGATTCCAAGAACAGAAAAAAGAAAAAGCTTTTTTTCAAAACAGCTATTTAAAAAAAAAAAAAACATATGGCACTTTTGATTTTCCTTGGTTTGGCCTTCAACTTAAGATGCCATTCCAATTTGTTAGCTGAAGTTTACACTAGCAAGCCAATGTCTGCTGAAATCAGACCTGAGATTCAAACTACACTTCAAAGAATCCCAGGTATCATGCTTTGAAAGTTAAATTACATCATTTCAAATGTTTGGCACTGAATTTGTGTAGAAGCACTGGACAGATGCAGTTTATACAGTACCCTTCAGCTGCATGCTTGGGTCAAGCAGTGTTTTAGTCTCTAAGAGACACACTCAGAATATCCTCTCCTTCACATCAAAGCATTTCATGAAACCAAGCCAAACTATCACAGTGCTCTTTATAGATGGATGATTTTCAGCCTGTGAAATTGAAGCAAATAAACCTTATTTTTCTCTGCTGAGGACATTAATAGGGTCCTATAATTATTGTGAGGTCAGTATTAGTTTTAATATTGTGCATTGGGTTTTGTGGATCAAGTACAAGCCTGTCACATCAGTCACATTGTTACCAGACACATTTTTAAATGTAACATTGATAATGTACATTTTAAGAATAAGAACTACTTTAAGAACATTTTCCTGCTTTTATTTTAAAAAATCATATTTTTTTAGTAGAAAAAGTGAAAAATGAATCCCAATTGATGTATAAGATTTTCTGTTTTGTTTGTAAAAGTGACTCACAAAGTGTGTGTGTGTGTGTGTGTGTGTGTGTGTGTGTGTGTGTGTGTGTGTGTGTGTGTGTGTGTGTGTGTGTGTGTGTGTGTGTGTGTGTGTGTGTGTGTGTGTGTGTGTGTGTGTGTGTGTGTGTGTGTGTGTGTGTGTGTGGATCAAACTTACACAACCAAATATTTCACTTACATTTTTAAATTCTTGTTATCCTAATACAGCTAAATCTAAGCTTTCTTTCTCTCCCTTTGAATCCCTCAGTGGGTGATTCAACCCACAACAAAGGCCGAGCTAATGAAAGAAACAGTCTCTTTATGAGAGCTAATTTACACACATGTGCAATGGAACATTTATCCTCCTGGGTCATTCTGGTGAGCTGGGCGGCTTGAAGGATATTCTGTACCGCTGATATTTGCATACACAATAAATGGAGGGGGCTGCTTCTTGTGAAAGGCTGATTGCTTTAATACGGCTGCAACTCAATGCTGCTTCTTCACAGACATGGAAGAATGAGGGAGAAAAAAGATAAACGAGAAAGAAAGAACAAGTATGAGGATGAGTTCATTTTGTTTCTCTTTAAGTCTCACACATATTGTATGGCAAATGAAAACTTTGGAAGACTGTTAAACAAAAACTTTAAAACTTAAAGACATATCAAAAGGTTAAACATATAGCATCATAGGGTGATTAAATGCTTGTCCCTTGTGTCCTTTTAAAACTTGGAAAATGTGAGACATTATTGTTTTTTTAAAGAATTTACTGTTATTAAAAAAAATATTTCTATTTGCCATTTCCAAACTTTTACAAGAATTAATAAAGTCTTTTACTAAAACAATTTAATCTTTGTTTCTCAACAACAAACAATGGATTGCTGCATGTCCAAATGTCATTGTTCTTTGTAATGGCTGCATGCCCTCTTTTCGCCTCAAAAGTGCAGATTGATTATACATTTGTTTCGGTACTCAGCCAGTATTCTAAGGCTTTTTAAAAAAATCAGTTTCCCCTCCATTAATATTTACAAAATATTTTTATAATTCCTTAAACATGTAAAAAAAATTTCATGTAAAATTTTAACTTTTCATTTTTACTTCAATTAATATTTTAAATCTAGTTTATTGTGCATTAATATATATTTTAATTATATATATTTTACCTCTTGTTTTTAGTATTGATACATGTTTTTTGTTTTTTTGTTGTTGTTTTTGTCAGTTCATAATGTATTAGTTTTTATTATACTACTAAACAATTACCATCACCATATTGCTAATGTTTACACTAAAAAGGGTGATTCATTAAAAATGTCAACTTTACTATAAAAATATAACTTTTTAACAGGTTTTAAGTATAATTATAGGAGAGATGTGAACATATGGTGGATCATATACCCGCATGAGGTCTCTCTTTAAGCTTTTTACGTATTGTTTTAATTTTTTGTGCATTTTTAAGAAAATGGCTATTTTTAGAATCTAAAATTCTGTTTTTGCTCATGAACAGACGAGTGAGAATTACAATTAAATAATTTCTATGCTTTATGAAGAGACATCTGTTCACTTTTTCTTGGAAATAATCACTAATAATTAAGTTTATTTTCTTCAAGAAACAGTGTGATTTTCTATGTCACTTCCATAACATAAAATGTAGCATCTTTAAAGCTGGAATTGTAAATATGCTTCCAGAAGACATTATCTGTACACATAATCTGGTTTTGTAAAAATCAAAACAGAAAGTGGTAATATTTCATCCCCAGCTGTTGTAAACCAAACTAACAGGGACCCTATCTCATTTTTGTGTTACAAAGAATCACATTATCCATGGAACAATGAGCACACAACTTTATCGAACTGCAAGGCCATTATAACAGGCCTGCTTGCAGTTTCATGTGAAAGATTTCCAAACAAATCCAACCACATACATCACACCGTACGGCTGATTCAATGAAAATGCTTTGCAATACTGTTGTTGAAGCTTAAAGATACTTTCAACGGTGATCTGGCCCCAGCCTGCAGGCGCTGATGGATCAATAAGGAACTGGTGAGATCAAGGGTCACTAATTACAAGTAAAAATGAAATGGATGGCATCAACAAAGGAAGCTCAGAGAGCATTTTAGCCAGATAGATGTCAAGGACTGATCCTTCCCGCCCATCATGTCCGGCGGGGAACAATTATACATGCTCTCCATCCATCATTTGGATCAATCGAGAAGTGATTGGTGTTGTGCTACATGCAAACACTGCAGATGTAAAATCTCAAGGGTACTAAACACCTTCCTGTCCCAACTGACCTTTGTAAACTTGTAGAAGGTGACATTAAAAATGATAAATAATTTACGATATTTCTCCACAATACCAAAATCACAACATTTTAACCAAATGAACACCTACAGAGGCACTCAAGCATGTCAAACTGACCGTGTCCGACATCCAACATTAAGCAGGTAATTGCAGACAGCATGAACATTCATGTTTATAAGCCTTTGGCCAATTAAACAAGCCTGCGGGGAATAAAGCCCCTTGACCCAATCCCACAGTCCTCTGCACAGTGAGACCAGCCCACTTAAAACTCCCAGAGCGCTCAACAGCCAGTTAATGTCACTTTGACGTGACCCACTCTCGTGAGACCCGTGGTCTTTGATTGGTTTGGTTCAAAAGTAATTTGTTAGACAGTCTGAGAAAACAAACAAAGCAATACTAATTACTTATTTATAGGATAAAAGAGAGCTATTTGAATATGTAACTGTGTCTTTGTTTTTGGTAAATTGGTATTCTCAAGACAGGTACAAAACAAGTAAAAGCAGTACTCGGGTCAGAGCCGAGGCCTAGAGCTTTAGACAAAATACATTGCATCAAAGCAGCTTAGAATCAGATTGTAGAAATGTTTAAAATGTCTGCATATATCATATCGATGGTGAACAAAATCGATGTGGTTTCTAAAGAATGATTAATCGTGAATAAGCGAATTTAGAATAAAAGTCTGCGTTTACATAATATATGTAATGTAATGAGTGTATTAAGTTTATTTAGTTTAATAATTTATACACACAAAAGATATACACATACATTTATATACATAACATAAATATTAAGATTAATTTATTTAGATTTACAAGTGATCAAATTTATATATAAATAGTTACTATTTTTATATATGATATATTTCTTAAATAAATACTGCTCTATTTTTGATTACAAAATTTATTTATACAGAAAGTACACAGTTACTGTACATACAGTTATCTCACACAAACTTAGCCTAGATGAGATTAATCCTGATTAATCGGTTGACAGCCCTAATTGTACCATATTGTGAAGAACTACAATAGCTGCCTACTAAAGTCAGCAGTTGGTATTTGTTTATTCAAGCCCAGTGTGATAGTGATGAAATTCAGCACTGATGGGCGCTTAACTAAAACGTCAGCACAAACTGCGTGACTAAGCAGCGATTGGGCTGTGCTGATGCCTCTCCTCCGGCGGTCGGGAAAGGAGCCAGTGGCCAGGGGACTAGGGGTTGCTCCTGGGCTGCATGCCGTGTTCCTGGAGTGCGGCCACATGGGAAATTACTTTAGGGAACCGCTGGCTGAAGCATGAAATTGAACCCATCCGGTGCAGCTGACTGAATCCCACCTTAATATTTAAAATAATTATGTAGCAAAACCCCCGTGTAGGGTTATAATATGCCCATGCCTTTGTCTCCTGGCTCTGTTTGGCTATGAATATCAATTTAAGAGCAACAGTGAGTTGCATACGATACAAGATTGTCATAAATGATAGATCTTATACCTAGCAATACCATTACCATTACCATTCAACTAATGTTGTTATTAAACAATGATTACATATACTTCGAAAAAATTATTCAGTCATTCAAATTAATTATTTTAAATGTATTATTAGAAGTCAATGTGGTCAATCCAAAACTTCAGCCAGCTAAAAGCCTGAGTAAGTGAAATAGACTTACCAGGACATAATTGATGCAGAGGAGAGGAGATGAAAAGTACACGAAAGAGGGGGCACCTGGAGTGGCCTGCTCAGTGGAAAAATCTGATTCTCTCCTGTATGATAAAGTTTCAAGGTTGTACTTTCCTGCCATTACAAGATCTAATAAATCAGACAAGACAGCAAGACTCTTCTCATTCTGAAATGTTCATATGACCACCGTCCATGCTCCTTACAAAACTCAGAGCTCTAGGAATAAGTGATAAGGTCTGAGCAAATTTAAATGGATAGTTTAATAAAGAAATATGAAAAATATCTCAATTTTCAGAACCATTGTTTTGAGATTCCCCACCTCTCACTTGAAAAAACAATTACTCAAAACAATACAAAGGCTTGCTGTAGCAAACACAGTGCGATTCAGAATCCCTCCACCTTCCCCAGCTCCACCTGTATAAATCTGATTTAGGTTAATTCATATAGGTTGCAACACTATAAGAAAATGAATTGAATTCAAAAATCTTCAATACATTTTAAATGACATCAAACTTAATGCACATTTTATTGAACTTACTTAAAAAAATAATTTTTATCTATTGGATATTTTGTCACCTCAACGTAATTTAAGTTCAACTGGCTCAAAAAAATTTAAAGTAAAAGGCAGCTGATATTTTTTTGGGGTACATGTGCAACAGTTGTATACTTACGTACTCACAGTAGCATCTTGTGGATGTACAGTATTGGGAAAAGCAAATCTCTGTACTTGCTCTGCTTTTACAGCAGCAGTGTAGCAGATCTATTCCGCCAAGAACAAACACATTAATATTGTCATGTACAATACCAAGCTATACCCTCTGAGAGTTGTCAAAATGGATAAACAACGCAGCAATTTGGGTTGAAACAACCCACCATGCTCAAACCTCAGTGGGGCTTGACCCATCATTTTTAATGTATTAAGCTACATGGACATCATTCAGCGCAATATTTTTAGGGAAACTTCCACCTTTAACAGGAGAGAAACAATCTTGTTTCAGGAAGCTATATGACGTGTAAAGAAGTTTATTTAAAAAAATCTTTAAAAAAGAATGAAATCAAAAACTGACATTGATAGAGAAGAAGTTGAAACTTGAATTTCGCAGTACACAGAAAAAACATGATTACATGTTTGAGTAGAGTATTGAAAAAACATGTGGTTGCTTGACCTTGATAAAGAATAATATGACAGAAGCAGAAGTATTTTGTGACTGTCAAATGTTTTGCATATAAGCGGTGTGTGTGTCTTAGTTTAGTGACTTTTAGTTTTGCTCAGCTGGAAGACAAGTAAACTCAGATTTCTTTTTTCCAGTATTAGGTTTAAACCATTTTTTTTAATATTTTCTACATAACTTTTTATGAACTTGCAGTAACTTTGGTGTATTGGTGTTCTTGGTGACTGCCAACTCAATATGACGCCATTCTTCAAGATTCTGCACAATTCTTGAACATATTTATATCCCTAACACAGTGGCAGATAATTTAAGTTTAATACTTGCATCAAGGCTTCGTTCAAATCCCCATCCCCAAATGTAAGAAAAGCAATACTAAAGCATTAGTGATGCTGAAGCTTATTGAACTTAATCCTAAAAATTTTCATTTCAATAACCTCTGCTCACGTCTCTATATAGAAATAAAAGTTAGAGATAAAATGCAAACACTTGGACCACATACTGTATGGTAGCAAATCTGTCCTACAACAGCTGTTGGGGCTTAAATACGAGCCTTTATCTGACCCTAACTCCCACACACACAGACACACACACACATCTTTCCTTATGTGCCCTTCTAAGACACACAATTAATCAAGCTCATTAATTACATCCAATCACAGCAAGGTTCCTCTCTCATTTTTCATAATAACACCAGCATAGGACTCCCAGATATTGTACAAGCACCTGAATCATGTACACACACTGCTGTTTATTACTTTTTAATGCAGCCGTAATGACCAGCCCACTGTTCTCATTGATCAAGATATCCCACCCAGAGCCAGCGCCAGGCTCTGATAGTTTTTCAATATTATTCACATGTTTAGCGTGACATGATAGTCTTTAAACTCTGCAAGAGCAGAAGGAGGCAAATGTTTGAAGAGGAATCTGGGAAAAAAGCTTATTTAAGGCACTCACAGCTGTGTGTGAAAAGAAGCAGTGAAGATCTGTGGTCCATGTGAAACTGAACTGCTGCAGAGGCCAATGAACAAAGCGGAGAGCAATTCAGAAAAGTAATCTAACACAGAGATAGGAAGAATGTGCCTGTCTTCAGCAGGCACAGCCATGTAGAATTTTTAACCTTGGACTTGTATGAATAGGTATGTGTGTGTGCTCTGTGTCATTTAGCCATAATAGATCCTTTAACAACCATTTGGTCGGCATTATATGTTTATAGTAGGAAAATTCTGCCATGATTTGTGACCCTGAAACAGGGCTAAAGTGGGAAAATCTAATTCTAAGGAAATGAGCATTAAAATTAGATTTTACCTAATACTTTCGGTATGATTTAAATATTTTAACATGGTCTAAATCCATTAATATCAAAGATATCAAGATTTCATGTCTAAAACAGTTGAGATTTAAAATATGAAAAATATTGGTAGCTGGCACTCATTCACTAGCATCGGTTGTGTTCATACAATAAAAGTGAAAGGGTGTCACTGCTGAACTTTCCTCAAAATAAATTCTCGTATTCTGCGAAATTTATATATTTTTAAATAATAAGGTGCTGAGTTTTTTAAAGACCACAACAACAACAACAACAACAAAAAAGGACCAACAAAACATTTAAATATAACTTTTAGAAGGCTCTTAAAGACCTAGAAATCCACATCAAGGGGACCAGTATGCTCCCAAAAGGGGTTTGTTATGTTGCCAGGTTGGCTACTATGTAAGGTCTCCTTCATCCATGCCTGTTCAGGATCAAGCCTCTAAAGGACAAAATGTTGCCAAATCACGGCTGATCTCGCAATCACTGAACTGGAAGCTTCATTTGGCCGCAAAGAGAACAAGATGAGCTCCTGGCTTACCAATGAAGTAACATCCGAAATAGAGCGTAAACAATAGGTGTGAGCAACATGATCCGAGTAGACACTATCAATTACTTAAACACAACTGAGTGAATATGGCAATGGGGAGCATGCATTACTGCTGCCAATTAACAGCTGGAGATACAACAGAAGCCGACAGCAATAACGCATCACACGGCCAAGACAACACTCAGTCCAGAGTTTAAAACAACTGCTGGATGTAGATTACCAAACGGCTCCGGAGGCGATCTAAGTGAGATAATGAAAAACTAAGTAAAGTGCTGGCAGCATGCAAATAAAAGGCAAACTAACTTTATTTATTTTTACTTGCGAGACTAAGCGTTGGAAATTCCAACAAAGGTTTATCTAAGATCAGTCGTGTGTCACTATGGATGGTGCCATTATTAAGACCATCAAAGGTTATAATTGACCATTATTATGCATCTTAAGCTGGAATTTGCCTATAAAGTTACATACTTTTATTTAGATAAAAATATCCATGTCATGTTCATAGCTTATTAACACCCACGCACAAACTACTACGCAAAAGAGCTACTCACTGCAAGTGGAGTCTGCTTCATCCGAACCATCTGGACACTCTGGTTCTCCATCACATCTCCAGCGGGCTGGGACACACTGCCCATTCTGACAGGCGAAATCTGTCGTGGCACACGTCTTTTTTGCTGTTAAAGGAAAGAGGAAAAAAGGGAAACAATGTTTTAATTTACATCTCTACACATGTAGATACTATCCAATACATATACAGTCTATATATATATACCTGTATATATAAGAGATAAGAGATCCTTTAACATATATAAACCACACTTTATAAAATTTAGATTGCATGAGATGAGGAAATTGTATCACTTTTCATAGATATACAATTGAATCTGGAAACAATTGCTGCAGTGAGGAAAGGGACCAAAATAGTAGAAACAACAAATGGCAAGCACTATGTGGCTAAGTGCACCATACATCTCTGTACCGTAGCTCTTTCATGCTGTGTTTGTAGTTTAATTGGGAGTTTGAATGAACTGGAGAAATGGCTCCAACGGGAGCAATTACGAAAGCACAGGTGCACGTTATTGTGAATATATAGACCTTTACTTTTGTTTGTATATGCTTTTAAAATGCTTTTTGTAAGTTAGGTTCATTTTTGGATGGGGTAAAACAGCCTGAAGGGAGAGCAATTGATGAACTGTTGTAAGTTCTCTGGGAGGAAGACTAATAAGAGATTTATCAGAATGGATAAAGTGCTGTAATAGATAGTTCACACTTACAAACAATTGTGATGTCAAATCGATTAATCGTGATTACAAAATGAATGTTTTATAAATAAAAGCAGTTAAATATACGCGCACACACATACATAATAAAAACACAAATAATCACAATGAATTGCTTTCGCAACACTTCTTCAATTAAAAATACAAAAAAACATGTATAAGTAGTGATGTCTTGATTATCCCATTCCAAAATAATGTTTATGTGTATAATGTGTGTGGCATCTTTATAGCAATGCGTGTGTTATGTATATTTATTATGTTTACAATATAGTATAAACACAATTAATCAAAATTAATTGATTGACACCAATAAAAGAATTTAAGCATAAACAGAAATTATTTGTGATTAAACAACTACAAAATAAATGTTTATGTATATTCTATATAATATGTGTCTGGCATGTTATTTATATAAATATAGGAAACATGCACACAGAGATTATATAAACACAAACATTCAATTTGGAATCGATTAATCTGATTTGACTGTACTACTTAAAACCCTTATAAGCCTAATAGCTAATTAAAACTCTTCAATTGCCTTAAAAATATCAACCATAAAGTGGCCAAATCAAAGTCATGGAAACAACCAACTGAAGGCAGTATACTGTGAAACCATGCTGTTAGAGAGAAGTATTCTGTCAGAATTCTTTCTGGAACAGTGAGCAAATCCCAAGCCTTCTCCTTCCATCAGAACCAGGGAATTTAATCTAAGTCTCCCATATCTCTCCAGCCGAACTACCTTAGACTGAAACAAGCTGAGATTTACAAACTTGCACAATTTACGGACCATGTTTCCCAAACCCTTATCTTTATCTTAAACCAGTAGGGCTAGTTGATTATGGGTTTAGTACCTCAAAGGTATAAAGAAAGAGGTGGTCACTCAGCATTGAGCACCAGTTCATCAAAAAAACTTCCTTACCACAGGGACAAATCTTATCTTGTGCACCGGCTTCCATTACCAATAGCCATTGAGAGGCATAAAATAATGAAAAGCTTTCAAACACGTAAAATACATCCATGTAAAAATGTTGCTTTTTTTCTTTATATCAATTTAAAAAGGAAACAAGTTAAACATTATTTACCGTTTGATTGTAGGGTCAACAGAAAGTTGACACTGCCATTGCTTACCCATGCCCACCTTGCCCTAACCACCAACGCACCTTAAATAAATAATGTAGAGAACACCAAAAAAATGAAAAAAAAAACTATAAAAAAAAGCATCAGTCACTGCATTTCTGCATCTGATAAACCTTAATTTACTTGCATGTCCTAGTTTAAGGCCAACACAACTATAAAAAGATATTTGTAAGTTGACCATGTAATGCATTTAATATTTGGGGGGTCTACTAGAAGCATAATAATTCTTGTTAAAATCTATTTTTAGTTTAACATAGCAGCAAAAATCTGCTTGAAGTGCTGCCAGATGTTGCTGACTTTAAGATCAGAAAACATGAATTGGGAGTTTGATGTGAGTTATTCTTTCCTCTAGGACTCTTGAAACTGGCTAGCAGCCTTTTCCATGACTTTGAAGTAAATATCCATGACCTAATGTTTTATAAAATGTAAATGTAAACATTAAATAAGAATCCATGTTCAAATTTCCCACAGCATGTCTTGAGGGCAGGGCCTATGATTTTTCAAATATGCTTAAGAAAGTTAAGTTGGTCCGATTCCAAAACAATCGTGCAGCCAATCTGTAATAAGGGGATCTGCAATATTTTCTTGATGTGGAGAGGAACATTAGTCGAGAGCAACATATGATGAAACTGTTCTAGGCCTGGAAAATGTCATCTTAAAATTTCATGACTTTTCCAGGTTTTCCATGACCATAGGAACTACATACAGTATTACAAGCATCATACACTCCATTATGCAGATTCTCAGAAAAAGAACATATATAATTCAAAATTGCATAAGGAGTTTCATGCAGTAACACAAGACCATAAAATATTCTACACAAACTCTATCAATCACACACCACATGTGTGTCAACATCGAGCCTGTAAAATGTGATTTTTCTTCCTCCTTGTAATACTTTAATAGGATTTGCTAAACAGATGTATCACAACAAAAGAAACAAAAGAAAGGCTCAAGAATGTTTGCGTTTTTGTGTGCAAGCGGACAAAGCCATCAAATTCCCAAAGTTCCATGCTCTAGCGACCCCAATGCTTACAGAGGGACCACTAGTCTGTGATGTGGAGCGGTAGGTAGCAGACTTTTTGTTGAGAGCGGGTGGTCTGCATGGGACAGGGTGGCAGTGCGAGGTCAAAGTTATTCGATTTTCAAAGCAATTTCCTCCAAGACTTCACAGGAATTGTCTGACAGCATTCTTAACACGACTGACACCTTCAGTTTCCCAGAAACTGCCAAAAGCTAAAGCAATTTTAAAAAGCAGTGGAACAGCTGGAAAATTTTCATTCAATTTGCTTCAAGAGGTACCAGTAGATTAACTTTGAGCTAAATAATTTACGCCCAAAGGTGATTGGGATTTTTAAGAGATTTGAAAAGCATCACTCATTTATTAGCTTTTAGCTGCTCTATTCTGGTCTAATGCTTGTTAATTTTGATGTCAAATTCAATAGTGCACTCATGATGCCTGAGAGGGGTAAATCGGTTTCAGTAAATCACAGATCCATAGTAGGCTGTTTGAAGAGCTGCTGTGATTGACTGAGTCGGGTTTATGTGTTTCTGAACATTCGTTTCAAATAAAAGAACCCACCTATTACTGTATAAGGCAATCACTGTGCCATCCTGAGCAGGGCTATAAACATGAACAGGTCATGATCGTAAATGGAGCCTGTGTGGCACCTCAGTGGGTCACACATTCAGCCCTCCTCTCGCTTTCAGACACTTTACAGATGAAATCATATTTTAGGACAATGCACAGTATTCTGGATAGGTTATATATGTGATCCTACCTGTGGATGGATAGCTTGAGTCATTTTCTGTGATTTACTGTTTTCTATATAAAACTTTTTATATAATGTAAAAAGCATTCTGCAAAAACACATCTTTGATATTAATTAAAACAACAAAGAAATGCATTATTGAAACAAACTTAAATAAAAAAAGCAAAAGTAAATTTTAGACAACATTTTTTAGACATGCATAGATAAGAAAACTCTTTAAAGTCATGCATGCTTTGAGAACTATATTAGGCATAGTCTATATTCATACTTTATTTACACCAACATATACAAACATACACATCAAAAAGAGAAACAGACATTTTATTGGCACGTTAATTTCTCTCCATTTCCGCTGATAGGATTTAATGTGACAGAGACTGTGTAGCATGCATAAAGTATGAAAGGTGAAAGTGTTGTGAAGGTCTCTATGCTTCATGATGGGACTAGCACAGAGTCAAGAGTCAAGGCTGAAAAAGGGAAACCTTAATGAAAAGAGTAATCATGAAAAAAGTATGAAATTATTGACCTTATGGATTGAGATATAAAACTTAATTCTTCACCGAATAAAATATATTTCTATGCCTGATATAGAAAAAACCCAAGTGAATTGCATTATTCGCTGCACAAAACTCCATGAGGCCTAAAATATTTATTGTTGTCATTAGGGCATCTCAAAACATTTTCATCATTATTTGTCTTGAAGAAACATACACAGACGAATGTGCACACACACACACAAGCGTAAGCACTGAAACTCTGATATCTGCGACTTTCTGAATGCAAAGCTGAATCATAAATAAGTCAACAGGCTGCAAAGGTGACAACAAGATAAAGCCTGAAACCCAGGTGAATTTCAAAGGCACAAGTGAACATCTCAGAGAAAGCAAGAAGATAAAGCCCTGTGAGCCCGGCATTACACTAACGCTTCACAGCTTTACGCAGAACACTAATCTGCCTCCCCTGCCTCTCTATGCAGATTTTGTGAAAGCACCTTCATCACAGACTGTCTGTAGCCTTTTGGTTTAACACTTCAAGGAGTCTGAAGGTACTCAGACACGCTCTAGTCAACGTGCACCTGTGCCAAAAAAGCTTAAACCCGGCATTTTGTCAGGTTGGAATTCGTTCTTGAAGAACATAATACCTTCTTAAAGGAAAAACGATAAATGCAGTGTGAAACTAGGTCTATTTGAAGAAACGGGTGGCACAGGGGCGTCCTGCTGAATAGAGCCAAGACGCGCCACTATTGCTGGTGTCAGCAAGTCAGCTGGGAATGAAAGTTTTCCTGAAGTGCTGATCCAGAACAAACTTTTTACAACTGAGCTTTAAATCCATGCAGAAATATGCTAACCTAGACTAACGGAGGAGCACAATTACAAAGCAACTCGCCATATAATACCAATGCCCACAGCAATATTATATAAGTACATAAATAATACTTCTGAGTGTCACCTTTAACAGTACCTACATTCATGTCACACTCCAAATCTGCTCTGATTTTCTTCTACTAAAGTAGAAGTAGTTTGGGGCTCCAAAAAGAATCAGTACCAAAACATTGCTTTTAAGCCATGTGAAATGCCAACCATTTGAGGAACAGACTAAAATATAAAAATGATAAAATTATACTTTCACACTCAAGTTGAAGGGATAGTTCAACAAAAATATTACCATTTACTGACACTTGTCATTTCAAACCTTTAAGACTTTCTTTTGCATGCAGTTCATACCAAAAAATTCTGAAGAATGTAGGTAAACATACATTTTTTTCATTTATAAACATTCTTTAGAACATCACGTTTTGTGTTTATAAATGAATTAAAGTCATACAGATTTCAAAGTTATACTGGCCGTTGTTCTTTTAAAAGATAAGGCAGAATGACCCAAAAAAGCAAAGAAAGAACCACTGTTAAAAAGTAAAAAAAAACAAGTGTAAAAAGGATCCTCTTATTCCTTTCTCTCCATCTATCTTCATTGATCCCTGCACTGTTGATGTTTATTCTAAGACAAACACAAGCATAATAAACATGATTGTGGAGCAAATATTACCGCATAAATATTTACACTGACCACTGGATTTGCTTCTTTGTCACTTTTCATTCTCATTGCCTTCCAAATATGCAGAAAATATGACCTTTGCATTAAACTCATCTAGTGAGCAGTGAACATACACACCCGGAGTATTGGGTAGAGCATGGGGAGCAAACTGGCAACCTTGTAATCACAAGTTTGAATCTCTAACCACTAGGAGATGAATGATTATTATTTTAAGCAACGAGGCAAGCTTAACGTCCAGTCAAATGGATCACATCAGGATACATCAAAACAACTTAAGGTCTTTCATTAAAAATGCGCTTTTTTGGAAGAATGAGAGCAGAGGAACGCAAAAGTAAGAGAGTTGCGAAAGGGCAATGCTCACTGGTACAGCAATCAGTATGAGCAAGAAGTGATTTGATTTGTGCAATGCTTAATTATTATGGACCACCACATATCAAAATGTCTAATTAGGTTTAAAGGACGGTCACCTCTCATTGATGTAATGCTATTACAGATGAGAAATTCAGAGATGGTAATGCAATATCTATGTAAAGGAGTTTAACGTGGTGTCATTGTGACACAGATGTTTAAGCTTGCAATAAAGCAGCTTTGTAAATTTTATTTGTGGAGATGAAGTAAAATTACTAGACATTTGCAGACAAATATTTTATTACATCTAGATATTTGATATTTGAAAAAATATTTGAAACAACGGTGGTGCCCAAACAACAATTGATTTCTTTTGTATGGTATCATCTTATTTTATTATTCAAAAAACAAGGATTCAAGAATGTTTTGAATGACGTGAGAGTGAATAAATAATGATTTTTTTTATATTTGGGATCTCTTTAACACCTAGGACACATGGCTATTAAAGCCCCCACTTGAGATGCACTTTGACTATCGGAAGCAATTTCTGTCAGTGTTGGATTCAGTGGATACGCTTCTCTGTGGATCCATTGAGTCTAGGGTCACAGTTAACTGTTACACACAACCCTGAAAAATAGCTCAGGACAGTAGAGCACACATATATAGCTACAGCATTCAAATACACACAATACAGCAAGTTCAAGGGTCATAAAAACGCCATACATGATGCCATTATCACTGCTGAGAATTATGTGGATTTAATGTACTGTATATAAAACAGCAAAACTTGTAACACTGTATATGGGGACACACATAATGAAAACATTTCACGATTTTAAAATGAAATCACAGTAAATTAAGTCAACTCTGCTTATTTAGTGTTGAAGTTTACCCAAAAATGAAAACTGTGTCACTCACCATCATGTCATTTTAAACATCTATGACTTTCTCTTGCAGAACACTACAGAAGATATTTTGAAGAATGTTTATAAATGAACAGCAGTTGCATTCATTCACTTCGATTGTATAAAAACAAAACAAATGAAGGTGATTTGGTGGCAGAAACCAAAATTCTTCAAATATCTTCTCTTGTGTTTTGCAAAAGAAACAAATCACGTTTGAAATGATGAGAGGGTAAGTAATTGATCGTGTGTTTTACAAAATAAACAAATTCACGTTTGAAATGATGAGAGGGTGAGCAATGTCCATTTATGTCCGGGTAAAACTAAACTTTCAGTTAATGTATTCCAGCTCTAAAATACTTTGGTCTTTATTCTAAAGTATTTTAAAAAACCGTTCTCATTCAATACCATAATTTAATGGAGCCCAAACACTAAACGATTGTGTTTATATATCCATGAAAACAACACTGAAATATTGCAAAGTGCCAGAGATGATTACAAACTTGTTGTGATTGATGTACTCGACGGGGGTTTACATAACAGCAATAAAGCTATACTTGAGACAACATGCTGATAAACTACATCCGATCTCAGCTTGAGGTTTACGCTCATTTGTTTTGGAGTGTGTGTGTCTCCCTCATGTGGTTCAATGCTCGGTCATATCCTATCATCACAGTGTGTGTTTAGCCACAGAACAAACTCCCATTTGCTTTATTAATACAAATGTATGTATGTGGGTCTGAGAGCGTTTGAAGGACTGGGTGGGGGGGCTTTGACAAAGCGGCAGGCCCGGAGACAAAGGAGCTGGACAAATCTGCCCTGCTGACATAGAAGAATTCATTTCAATTACTAATGTCCTTAACCACTTGACAAAGACGAAACGGAACAACTCTTTTCCCTACATGGTACAGAGGAAAGGAAAGAAAAAGGTGCAGTGCATTAAAAAACAGACACACATAAACCATCCGGCTGCTTTGATGCGCTTGGAGGTCTGGCTTATGATGGGATGACATTATTTCCTTTGTGAAAGAGGATTTTCCGTCAAGATGGTTACATTTCTGGTGCGTGATGCAAAGACAACCTTATTAAAAAATATTTTCTCTATAAGACTTGCTTTCTATGCTTTTATAACATAATACTGGAAGAAATATTGGTTTAGTTTTATTGCATAATATAAAAAAATATTTTATTTTGCATTAAAGCGTTATTTAAATATATTATTTTAAAATATAAATTAATTTTTAAGATGAAGAAAAAACATTTATTAAAAATTTTTTATTTGTATAAATGTATATACATACATTTATTAAAATATATATTTACTTAGAAATCCATTTGTTAAGATTTGGTGAAAAGGTCTTTTTACTAAATGTAAAAACAGTATTTTTATATCAATATATTTATAAAAAATATATATCTCAATTAATCTCGATATAAATATAAAAATGTATAGATTATGTTGAACAAAATATATGCATTTTATATTTATATTTTATAAAGTATATATTAGATTTAAAGTGTTTAACCTTTACAAATCTTTAATTCGTTTTTCCTTTTGTAATTTTTTTTTGTCTAAACTGTTGATATGTAAATCGAACAACATTAACACATTCTATCTAAAATGGCCTGCGCTTTCGTTTTTTAATTTCCTATGTACTTGCATTGTGGCCTCTCTCTCTCTGTTTATGCGAACCACTCTGCCTCCCTGTTTACGTCTCGGTCGCTCTCCCTCCTCCTTTGTTGTTTATTCTTTGTCTCAGCTTTTCTTTTTTGCAGCCATGGCAATATCGTGGAATCCCCACCATCACTCATTTCAGTGCACGGTGTGTGTCAGTGTTGGTTTTAGCGGGGAGAGCAGGTCTCTCCAGTAAATATAGTAATGTTGTTGGGGACTGTTATTTCCCTACATCCTATTCACAGACACACCTATATTTTATTAGAATAAACACCTACATACCCTCATCCATTTTCCCTGCAATGAAAAAAAACACTGTTTACAGGCATCTACAGTACGCTTTGTCACGCCCAGGCATACCACAGACATGATGCATGCCCTTTCACTTTTAAAAAATGAAGGTATTAGGGGAAACAAATACATTCTGATGGAAATACTGTATGAAACTTGTGCATGCATGTCTGCCACAACAACATTCTTCTTTTCATTCTCATTAACATGCAAAATAAATAAAGGAACATGAATGAGAAAGCAAATGTGCATTTAAATTTTATGGTCATTTTTAAAATAATAATATATGGCATTTAATATTCTTGGTTAAAATTCTTTCATCATTTATTTCTCTCCGTGTCATTTAAAACCTGTGTTTTATGCTTTCTTATGTGGAAAACAAGAGAAGATATTTTTAGAAATGTCTTTGGATTTGTATCTGTACACTGTAACTAAATAGAATATACTGTCACCTGGTCACCAACATTCTTTTTTTTGTGTTTTGAAGAAGAAAGAAATGCATAAAATTAACTTTTAACATCTAAAGAACCTTTAAGTTTGACAAAAGGTTCCCACGTGGCGAAAAACAGCTCTTCAGATTAAAAAAATTTTCAGATTAAAGGAAAGGTTCTTTAACTATATGATTTTTTTTCATAGCACCGCTGTTAATCTTTTTATAGACCTAAATAGTTCAACATAACTAAAACAAAAACAACTATTGTCAGTACAAACATGAAGAATCTCAAAAAGTGCTAAAATCAATTTTATTCAGGATGTCATTTGTCATAAATGTCAGAATAGATAAAAATGCAATGAATAGACTAAAAACTCATTATTTCTTCTTTGTCCTTTGGCTCAAACACAAGAGCAAAGTGCAAACATGGATTTCGATCTAAAGAGAACACCCACACTAATAAACAAATGTATAGCTTCAAAGTAAAGCAAATTGTGTAGGATAAAAGAGCCCGTTAGACGCATTAATGTCAATGTGATTCCAAACAATGCTAATGGTTAAGCTCTATGCAGAGAAGTGCAAAAAAATAAAAAAACAAAGCCTTTATGCCCAACAATCATCCCCTCACTAGAGCTCCAGACTGACATTTACTGTCTCACATTAGAGCTGTAATTAGCAGCATATGCTTCCAGAATCATAGCAGAGGGGGTTAATAGAGCAGACGAAGTGTGCTACAATCAAACCCTACAAAACTACACATCCCTCATTCAGACAAAAAAAAAACATTCATTTGGACCTTAACTCTCAGCTTAGCATGTACAGATTGTCAGATTTTCTTCACAAACAAGATCTTCAGACCGTCATTATAATCACGTTCTATCTGTTATTGCTCGCCTTCTAATGGAAATCATTATGGCATGTGGTAGAGCTGGGCTATAAAACGGTATCAGCATTTATTGGCCGTAAAACAATGTCAATATCAATCAAGAAATAAGTTTGAAAAAGCGCTCGAAAATGTCCATAAATCTGAGCACCCCTAGAACAAAAATAGCCTATCAAATGGTTTGATACATGAGCATTCTACGATTGAAAAGCAAATAACCAATAGGATCCCTCTAAAATGCCTTGTTGTGTTATTTTTGGGTTTGGCTTTGTCATTGCCATGTAACATCATAGCGCATGCAAGATGTGTGCCAAGCATGCCAGCAGTAAGGAAATTGTCAACAAAAGAAGATATGTCAGCTGGCCAGCGTGGCATGCTTTTTTGATTTCTTTTCTTCCGACAAACAGCAATGCTGCCAACTCTTTCACTTTCCCAGTGTGACACATGCTTTTGCATGTTAACACCGCAAATCTATTTTCTAACGCATAATTGTATTTTCTGTGGTGCGTAAAAACATTTATGAAAGAACTGCTTGAAAGTTTAGCTGTACTTTACAGCCAGGGATGCAATTCTCGGGTGGTGAAATTTTCCAAAAATATCACTTTTGGAAAATATCTGATTCATTTTAATGCTTTATTATTCACCAATATGATTGCACAAATTTTACGGCTAAGAATTTTCTTTCTGATCAAAAATCCCTTTTACTGCGCACTCTCTCTCTATTTCCCCTTATATTACTGTAATGGCTGCTATAAATAGGCACCCTCTGCATAGAAGTGAGCTGAAACTACCGAACTAACTGTAAAAAAGGTGCTACGTTTTTCTATCAGTATGGCCATAAAGATATTTTACAATAAAACTATCGAATCAGTGCTACCTCAAACCTGCTGAGACGTTTTGAAGCTCAAAGAAAGTTCTTCATTACATAAAGTCTTATTCTGAAAGTAAGATAATCATATAAGCAGTTTTGTTGCTATGCTGAATTTCCTCTGTTGACTTTAATCATATGACTATAGTAGCTTTGCAGTCTTGTGAGTAGTTAAAGTAATATCTACTTAGCAAGGGTCAGTATTAAGGGCTATTTTTGTTTTAAATGTTGTTTTCCCTTTTAATATGTGTAAATTAAAATAAATTGTTAAAACACTAACTTCTCTATATCTATTTTTTAAAAAAGGTTGTTAATAATAATCGATAACGATCAATATATAACATGATATTCCTGATACATTTTTTATGTCTCCCAGCCCTAGTGTGTAGGAGGGATGCCCTCAATGACTAAGCTCCTTTGATGCATTGAAGATCTGCTTGTTTTGGGAGGAATCAGAAAGCGAGGTTGACATGGTGTTTTGTTGTCGCCTTTGAAGCATCAAACAACATCATCTCACGTTGACAGGCCTTTTAAACGCTGTGCAATAATGTTAAATCTCAACATGACATCTCACCAATTATCTAATGAAATTATAATTAACACTTTGCAGATAAAATCCCAACAAACGTTCACAAGTGAACTAATGACCTTATTTCAGGACTGAGATGAGATATCAGCTTAGATCAAAATGCTTGACACATATCCTGGCTGTCATTTGTGAGACAAAAAGGTTCTTTATGGAACCATTTAGACAAAAAAAAATCTTTGGCATCATTGAAACACCATTGTTTTATTTGTTTTCAAGTCAATGCAAAGACCCGAATAGACATCCTGCAGCACTATTGTAGCAAATGGCACGTTGTCATGATGCGTTTTAATCTGCGCGAATCCCACAAATAGGTTAAAATGTAACTTTGGCGAAAGGAAGAAATCCTACAATAGCAGACAAAAACCTTGTTGCTGTATGTTGTTACCCTGAGCTCTATGATAAATCTTTTACTTTAATAGAAACAGGAGTAAAAGGATCTTACTTGGAAGAAGCTCAGACAATCTGGTAAGTTATAAAGAACGATCCATTACCGTTATACATATGGAGACCACAAGCTAACTAAAGCTGGTTTAAAGAGCTTTTTCGCTCTATTTTAAAACTACTTTCCCACCGACAAGGTAATTAAACTGGGACCTCTATAGAAGAACTGCTGAAAGTGGTCATCATTCAGGCACCATGGCGAGGATTCATGTCTGAATGTGGTGGATACGCAAGTGAAGCACAGCATTTCATTTATACATTAAAAACATGCAAAAACATTCTACCTTAATTTGTAGTATTCTTCAGTTCAGCTATGATATTACATTTAAAAAAAATCAAATGAAGTAAAAAAAAGTTATTCATATGGTTAGGCACTACTTTGGCTTACATATTTGCCAAAATTTACAAATGTTAAAAAAATATTCTTGTCTTGGTGAAAAAAAAAACTTTAATTTAAGCAATTATACACATTTTGTGATGCAACAATAATCATAAAACCAGTTTCGTGTAACTTATCAAATTGTGAGCTTATCGTATTATTTATAGCTCTGATTAAGGGAAGTCTTGCAAACAACCTTAAAAAACAACAAAATGTGTCATGTGTAAAGGTCATGATCCTGGCTCAAAAAACATGATTTTATTTTTTGCCATACTGTCCAGCCCTACTAAAGACTTTAATCCCTAGTCCCTATAACGTTCCTGTTCCAAACTGGGAAATTGTAAAGCAAAAGCACACATCTCTTAAACAAATAAACAAAAACAGGAATTTTGGTATTAATTTTCATTTCGCAAAATATTTTTGCATGTTCAAGTATTGAATATACAGATGGATGCATGTTTAAATACCATAACAAGAACTTTTCTCGTAGATCCCAGATTAGAGCTGCACAATTTTGTATAAAATAAATCATAATTTTTTGCTTAAAATCAAGATCACTTTTCTCGCTTGATTCTCAAAAACTAAAGATTTACATAACCTAGAGGTTATCAAAGAAGATTGCAATAAAATGAATAAGATATCATAATATTCCTATCTTCAATCAAATTTAACGAAATATAATAAACTAAACATCACTTACATAAATAAATAAATAAATAATGTAGCTTAATGTTGTTTGTTTTGACTTCTTGTTTCTGGTGTTTTATTATTCTGTACCATCTTTTCATGCTGTAATATATGATGACTAGGGGTGTAAATTCTCACCAATTTCCTTACAAACAACCTTAAGCAGTCCTGAAGTTGAGACTGGTGTCTTCTATGGATTATGTTTCTTGTATTATTTGATTCGAGGATTTTCTTGCGAATAATTTTCATTCAATATTTACATTTAATTAAACAACAAAAATAGAAGCCTACAAAAACGTATAACAATGATATATTTATGAAACAGTACTCTCATTAAGAAAACAAAACAAATATAAAGATCTGCAAATTTGCACCTCTTTTAAATCGTTAGTGGTTTATTATTATTTTAAAGAAAAATATGCTACAATAAGGAAATTCGTACTCATATTGTAATAAAACCTTGTACAAAAATCCTGACCTCCACTTTGACCTTTCAATCATTCTGGCTGCTAGCTCTGACAGACATGCGTCTTACCAACTCTTGCATTCTTTGCCCAAATTACCTTTGCCCAAATTAAAACAGTGTTTTGAGCCATATAAGAGCATGACCTCTAACTCAATCATCGTTATGACATTTCAAGTGAACTGTTCTCAACAATGATGATATTTGAGGTGATTAGCAGATTGATGGTGTTAATCGTTGGTGTAGAGACTATGCTTTCAGTATATAGTTTGCTGAGTATACCTTCCATTGGATTTGAATCCTAAAAAAAGCCATCATAGATCCACTTTTGGCACTAAAACTATGCCAGGGTTTTTGGCAGACGTACCCGTTTCCTGTGCATTGGTCTTTCTCATGATTTCTTTTTATAAGGATTTCTTATTAAAATATTCATTTGAAATACCTGGACTATGTGCAACAAATTTGTTAAACTATTCAAAAGATCTTTCAAAACCCCCAAGAAAGTGGCATTTAGTAGATAAATTAGTATCAAATTCGCATACAAGGAGCACAGTGTTTCAATTTAACACCCTTTTAATATATCTAGTGTCCACCCCATCCCCGCCTTTTTTGATGTTTTGCACATCGACAACAGTCGCAAGCTGTATACAGAGGAATATGTGGGGTCTGGAGTGTTTCCTGTTTTTGCATGTTTCACACAGAGCACATAATTGCTTTCTATTGAGCTTGCGACTATATTCTTTTAAGTCTACAAAGCAACGACTTAGAAAAGTCCATGGGAAATATACATGTTTGCTTTTTCAGAAGTCCGCCCTCTTTTTTAATCTGCAGGGATAACCGAGAGTTACCTTCAATGGTGAGAACGATTTCAATCCGTGTAGTTATACAAGCGCACTCACCCAATCCGGCTCCACTCGTTTCCTCTAGTTGAATGTTTTCCAGTCACCTAAGCGTATCCAAGGCTACCCTGACATTAGAATATCAATGAACCCTTCGCCCGACCGCTGCGGTTGTCACAATGTCACCCACCTCCTTATACCCACTGACTTCTCCTTCATTAGGTTTCAAGGCGACTGACATGGGGGTAAACATAGTGCTGGTCCACAGCAATGCGAGGGAGAACTCCTGGAGGGGGGACGTTCTAAAGACCCATGTGTGCGGTTTTTTGAGGGGACAGTGGGAATCTTGCTCTGCCCAGTTTTTATCTGTTGGGCGCTATGAAAGCACGATCTGCGGGGAACCATTTTGACATGACAGGAGAGGAGAGAAGAACGTAACCCAACGGTAGGGTGGCGATGGTAGCAAGCTTGATGAAATAAAGGACTTCATAGACTTCCGAATTGATTGGACATTCATGAATGAGGGCATTTGTAAGCCTCTGTAATTCTGGACTCTGATTGGTTGGTATTCTTATAAAAAAAATAATAAAATAGTATTATGTTTATTGACCATCAAACTGAACCTTACGTTATTTTACAGACAGCGTTTCATTTGTATTTTTTCTTTTAATAAGAAAAAAACCAACCCAACCCAAACACATCAAAGCGTTTCGAAAGATCATTGACATTCATGTACATGTTCAGATGTTCAATGCAAACACCCAGCACACAACCTATCAATGCACTCCCACAAACCGGCATGCTTTTGATCTTCCTGCATTGCTTATGAGAGTGTTTTGATGCTGTGGGCCAGCATGGGTTCCGGCTGAATTGGACTGAGTATCTATCAAAGGTGTCCAGCACTGGAAGGCATCTTCTCTGATCAATGGCTGGCCTGGGCTTGTGAGCCATCTTAAATATTTTAACTGTCTGTTCCTTGCAGCTTTATTGAGATGGCTTAACGAAGACTAGACGCCACTGCAATGCAATAACCTGCTGTATACAAAAAGTTATTCAGATGTAGGTCCTCGAAAGCAACAGTCTGTAGTCTTTCATTCCCAGTAGGTTTTCTTAGTTAAAGTCCAGCCTACATACCTTTACTACTAAGGCAATGAAGAGATGCTAAAGATTATAAACTGAGATGGGTTTTAAAGCTAAAATATGTTATGTCACAATAAGTTATTTCACTACACAATTATTGTGTCTAAAATAATTAAAAATAACAAAATTCATTTTGTGCCACTATTGAATCACATATTAGCAATAAAGAATACAAGGCAAGTCAACTTGTGGCCTAAAAAAGCTTATGATAAATATTAAAATGAATATATAAAATATATTTATTTGTGGTCAGCAAAAATAAGAAATGTATACAAGTTTGTAACAACTAAAATTTGAGTAAATTATGACAAAATGTTCATTTTAGGTGGACTAGTAAAGTCCTCTTAAGCTGTGTTCAGATCCAATGAAAGCTATCTTGTTCAATGCTCTTTACCTTTCAAACTTCAGGTGTCAATGAGCTCTTCGCTTGAAATTCTCAGTCAAATACAAATATTTAACTCATATTCGTATTACCTGTCCCTTAATTTGTGTTTGGTGTGAACACAGCATTATTCTATAATATAATAAAAAACTAAAATATAACACTAAATACAAACAAAATTCACTTTGAAATGGAGGTCTGCGTTTTCAACTATGTCAAAAAATAAAACACTGTTGTGGTTGGTGAATTTGAATGGAAGCGGGCGGTCTAAAAATATACTGTTCCCGATATCATTCCCTAACAGCATTTCTGCGCTTTAATCATTCTTATTGAGCATCTGTACAGCCTGTGCTCAGAACTGTTGTGCATGTGCTGCACGATAGACAAGACGCACAACTTCCACAGATAATACAGCACGAAGAAACGTTGGCTAATGTAATGGTCGGCTAATATAAAATATATAAAAAGTAATGATCGGCTAATGTAAAATATAAATTATTTTATTTTACTACCACAAGTATAGAAAATATTTGTGTTAAAAGAACGGGTTAATGTTGGTACATTCCCGTGTGGTACAATGCCCCCATGTGTTTTGTTTTAATGCTTTTTAACATTCATGAAAAATAAATAAAGGACGATCCAATACAGATGATGTCATTTGAGCACATTCTTAAAACAAATAATTAAAAAAAATAATTTAAATGTGTTTTATCATTTTTACAATAACCGGTCAAATCAGGAAATCGTGGCCTGGTGGTTCGAGTGTTGGACTCATAATCCCAAGGTCGCTGGTTCGATACTCTGTACCAGCGGGAATATCACGACTGAGGAGAGTCCTTTCAGCAAGACACCGCCCCCCGCCACTGCTCCCCGGGCGCCGCAGCATGGCTGCCCACTGTTCTGGGTGTGTGTTCACTGTGTGTGTGTTCACTTTCTGTGTCTGTACACTTGGATGGGTTAAATACAGAGCACAAATTCCAAGTATGAGACACCATACTTGGCCACACAACACTTCACGTCACTCACTTTTTTTTTAATTATTCAGAACGAGTTGCGGGTCAACAAAGAGGGAATATATGGCGGGAGCAGGTGGGTCCGGAAAATCTTGCGGGAGCGGGAGTACAAAATCAGTCCTGTTCTGTGAATACAAAACGACGGAAGTTTCTATGCTAATCTCTGTCTGGAAGCATCCCAGCAAACATGAGCAGCAGTGTCAACACTGAGCATAGAAGAGTCTCCTGCGTTCTTCTTCATTGTTCCCATTGGAAATCCCAAAGAATATGTTGGTTTCATTAGTATTCCTTTGTGCTAATGCTGTTTCCCCTCTGTGGGATGTGCAGAGCAAGTTTAGCACAAACACAGGGAGCCATTCAAAGAACAGAGAAAACAGTACCACTGTACTTGATATAAATGTATCTATAGCTCCATAAAATCAGTGTGGGTTTTGTCCTAAACCATAAAAAACTTTTGAGGTACAGTTACACAGCCTTTCCATTCAAATAGCAGGCCATGATTGAAACATTCCTCGCATGAAAGAATAAAGCCTCACATGATTTTTTTCACATTTTTGGAGGTAAACACTCTTAGTAGTTAGTACTGTCCAAGTGTGCAAAAACAACAGGTGATGAAAAGGGGTCATAAGAGAAGCAATGGAGCTCTTGGTGGGAAGGGAAGAAATTAGACAGCAAATGATGAGCAAACCCTTCAGAGCAATGCTGTCAGACTGGGCCTTGGATGCAGCTTTGCGTTGGGAACAGAGTGTCATGTATTTTGGCGCATGAATTACATTTGCCATGGCCCACAGAATGATGAATTGTGATGATGAACAGTGATTTAAGATGCAGAGTTATATTTAGAATTTATATTTATAATATTGCATTATTTGTGAATCTCCTATCCTAAAAATACAAAAAATTAAGATTCCGAACTATTGTTTTTTTTCATTAAAGTTGGTACAAACCTAGACACAGTTAACAAGTGTTTCTTATATTATGATAGAAATGACATTATATTACAGTTCTTCATACAAATAACTCACATTCAGTGCTGAGGTGTTAATTCTGAACTCAGTATGAAATTAAAGCTATTATGTTTCATTGTTATTTTTCTCTGTGGAAATAGAGAGGTTCTGCCAGGGCATGTTTCTACTGACCTTAAACTGCTAAGAAGGCAGGTGACTTGAGAGACCCCACAAAAGTCTTTGTCTTCTCTCTCTAACAGACCTCCACAGTCATTTAATTTCTTTTCATTTACACAAACCTCTGCTGTCTAATGGCTCAAAAGTGCTCTCTGTTCTGTATGCTTGTGTATGCCCACACCTCATGCTGTTATCACAGCTGGGGGAGCTCAGTGTGAGAGTTAAATGGTCAGTAATGAAGACAACATTTCTAGGACCCTTAGAAATAACAACAAAAGGTTTAAACCAAGGAGCTCTAGATTTTTATAATACCTGGATAAAGCGAGACGTTGGCATTATCAATAGCAGTCGCTGGGTTGGAGCGATACCTTGCAAACCTGGTACCCTTGTCTTCTGCAATGATTCAATATGTATACACAAAAAAGGCCTATTTCATTCTTTAAGAAAACTTACTATAAATACAGTCAAATTGTCATTTTTAAAAATAATTTTCTCTGTGAACTGGCCACTCTCTTTCTAAGCAACACCACCCAGTCAAACAGAGCTCACGTGGTGCAAATGTGGGGGGTCTGATGCATTGATATTCCCCCCCGATGCCCAATTTGGAACAAAGAGCAGACGGCTTTTCTTTCCTGAGGGAGGTGTGGAACAATTCCCTTCTCTCTATCCCTTTATTTGGGACTAAAACTTAAAGATCTTAATTGTATTACTCTGATCCGTATGGCAGGAGTGAAAAAATTGGGGTGGGAAAGCAGAACAGAAATGGAATTTTGATTTAATGAAAAAGCGTAATCCCAAAGCTCACTGGAGATAATTCGCTTTAAGAGTGAACATTATGCCAGTTCTAGGCTAAGAGGATCTTGCGCCTGTTACAGAGAGAGGAGTGAGGGGAAAGGGTCAGTTAAGAATAAAAAGGGAAAGTGTAGAGAAATGGACAATGAAAAAAGATGACTAAATGTGTATAATGTTCCGTCTACAACTGATGGACAAAGGAAAAAGTTACGACACTGTTGCATGCAGTATTTAAGATATAACAGATGATAAAGTAATAATAAAAATACTATTTATGCAGATTTTGCAACATTACTCTAAATCCATAAGCAGAAAGAACTGCTAAACTTATAAAGATATTCGGGCACAGTTAGTGTGCTTGAATAAGAGATTTAACAATGTCTAGGCAAGTAGTTGGTTATCGGCCTATAGTTCTAAAACAAACGATAATCAGGGAAGAAATATCATGTCAACCAAAACAGGACATGAAAATTTTATAAATGTGTGCTCCGTTTATAAAAAGTTAAAAACGTTCATGAATTAATAACATTTATTAAACAAACATAAATGTTTATAAAAAAATCTAAAATGTATTAATTTAACAAACATATATCTGTAATACACAATCTTAAATCGTAAAAATACTTCCTTTTTTTACTTACATATAGTATACATTCAATTTAAACAGTTTTAAATTCAATTAATTAACACTTTATTTTATTTTTAATTTTATTTATTAAGCAGACGCTTTTATCCTTAGCGACTAACAAGTATTCTGCAGTGGACAAGCAAGGTGCATTACTCAAGCGAACTTCAGTCATTGTCTGCTGGCACTAAGAATGGAATCAGCAACCTTCTGCTTACAACATTTATATTTAGGAATTTAGAAGACGCTTTTATCTAATGTGACTAACAATCGAGGAGGCAACGAAGTGGTAAATAGCAGGGGCAACAATAGGTGAAAAATGCAAGAAGGAGTTTGTAAAATACACAAAGCAAGATTAAACCTGAAGCAGGGGAAAAAAGGTCAATGTTTTATAAGAGTGAGAAGGTAAGAAAAGATGTTATTAGTGGATTAGATTAAGATGAAAAATATTTTTGGGTGGCCTTTTTATACAGATAGAGACTGCCAAACGTTTTGTAAAGGGCAGATCATTCCACTATCGAGGGAGCCGATGCATAGACGTACAGACGTACTGAAAATGCCGGTTGCGTGCGTTTCTAGGGCGTTTTTGAAAGCGTATGGTTTTCAGTTGAGATGCGGAGAGGCTGCTATAATATTAACTTCAAGCAAGAAAGGCATTTTATTTTAGGGGTGAATATGTAAAAGTAGCGCTAGCTGTTATCAAGATGCTTATATTTCTGTTTATCTTAAATTATGCCTGATCTTGGCAGTCTCAACACAATCAATCACTCATTCAAAAACATTGTTTTTGCATAATAGTCTGGTAGACGGTATATGATTGTGACATCTATTGTCAGCAATATAATTTTCGAATTCATTGTTATGTTTAGCCGCTTTAAGTTGTTGTTCTATGTTGAAAACAGAGGTCGCGTTAACCGAATATTTTTCGTCATTGACTGATTTTTTTCAGCTGTGATGGAAAAATCTAAAAGGTGTTCCATCATTTTGATAGACTATGCTGATTCCGCTGTGAAAGCGAGAAAAAAAACACATGAAATTGTTGAAGAATAAATTTGATGAATTTTTGTTCAGTTGTCAAATAAATAAAGGAATAATTTAGCCTATATGCTCGTGGTGGAAAATACACAGAGCGCCGGAGCTGAGTGGGTGGAAAATACAGCATCAGATTGCTTTTTTAAGGAGCGCTGCCTCTTGATAGGAAACAATTAGTTTACATGATGAACTCCGACTTAAACATCTCCTGTGGAAACAGGCCCTTACAGTGGTTGGAGAAGCCATGCTTTAGAATGACAGATCCCAATGATGTCATGTAGATCGAGAAGAGTAGCGGTTCAAGGACTGAGCCCTGAGGTACACCGGTGCCAAGATGTTGCGTTTCCTAAACTGTATCTCTCCACAATATCCTAAAGGATCTACCTGAGAGGTACAATAGGAACCACTGGGGATCCATCTTCTGCAATACACAAGTCAAACTCTCTAATCACCAGACAACAACTGACCCCCTATAATGTCTTAATAATGTCTTTATTTTATATTGTTTTACTAAAAACACAGTTAAAATTGAGTGAAGTTAATATAACTATCAAACACATGGTATTGGTAGATATTGTAAACAATCTCTGAGACTCAGAAAGCATTTTGAAATAAGTTTAAAAAGCGAGGATGAAATTAGTTCAATGACTTTAAAAAGCCACAAATGAAGCAATATAAAGTTAAAGTCTTTGATAACACAATACCATGAGCCAGCCTCAACTCTGAACTTGCTCACCCCATTGAAACACAGTCACATTGTGCAAGGGGCCATTGTGAAAGACTCCTTTGGCCCTTTTAGGAAAGAGGTGACAACTATAGGCTCGAAAACTAAGATTAATGCTTTCCCGTGTCTAAATACCAAGCCCTCACTCCATAAAGACCTCCTCTTCACTTAACTAACAGCTTTCACTTACTCGCTGGGTCTTTGGCAAGGCTTTCATTGTGCCTTCCGCATCATTACTCGGACTACGACTAATTCCAACAATGCACTAAAGGCAACAAGTCCATTCAGAGCTCAGTGTCTTGTCACAGTGTCTCTGGTGAGGAGTGCACAGGCGGGAGTGTTGTTTAATGTGTAGCATGGAATGTGGAAAAACACATTCTGAGGATCATTTCTTTTATGGCATAATTATGAAAAAAAATATCTATTATAAAAATTCATTATCTTAATAAACCTAATAGATCCTAGAAATGGAACAAATTTTTATAATAGATATCCATGGCTAATTTTTAAATATAGTTGTACTTTTACTAGTAACTTTAGTTTCATTAAAAGTTAAAAAATTATGCATTTATACAACATTTATGGTAACATTTCAGACAGTCCTTATTTGGTGTACCAAATCTCATAAACTTCATATATAAAAGGGCGAAACAATAATGTCAACTTACAAAAATGTTATTTTCAAAGGGGATAGTTGAAACAAAAATAAATAAATGTCATGAAACATGGTCCCTAGTAGTTTCTAAACTTCTATGTGGACTACCGCAGTACAACAAATTACAATTGTAAAACCCCAGAATTATATTTTGTGTCATCATTGAATACTAACTACAGCTCAAAAGCGAGTAATAATGACAGTATTTTATTTCTGAATAAACTGTCCCTCAAAATGAATTATTTATTCCTCCAATATTAACAAATAACAATAATGTTGATCTTATTATTAATTAAGGTATAGTGGTGTTAGTATGGTATTGTCTAAGTGCTGTATCTAAAGTATTTCCAGATACTTTTACTGTACTACAAATATATTTTTTAGACACAATTGGAAAAAAGGGGGAAAGAATAAAAAAACAACAAAGATACCTTGAATTAAGAATCATGATTACCTATGTACTAATATCCTTCTTTAAAAGGTGGAAAGACACACGCGGTTTTCCGTATGTGAACCAGAAATTATCAAGATGGCAAAATCAAAAACAGTTTCATCTACCGTACAGAAAGTGCTTGCCATCAATCTTTCTTGAGTGGCATTCATTTTCATTTGAGCAAGACCAGCCAAGCAGATAGCAATTTCAGCTTCTAAACCAAGAACATTTCCTCTCCTTCTAAGTCTAGCATGTCCTGTTATTTTAAGCTTTCTGAGCACAACCCACAAACTAATATCTCCAATTTTTCACTCCAAAACATCCGCCAGAAAGTATACAAAGTACCGTGGCCACTTTAGTTCTTTTGAAAGGTATTAATGACAATGTACTTCTCTCTGATAGATAAGTAACTCTGGCTAGTTATGCTTGTGAATCGAGTTTCTCTTGTACCACAAGACAGATTGTCTCATTAGCTCTCAATAAGACTGTGAAATGTAGTTTATATGCAAAAAATATGTCCCTTTGGGGTAAGCTGAACAGTGATGGGTTGCCCATTCTCCAAATGGCCATCTTTTTCTCTGCAGACGATCATCACCGAAACATATATATGCAATTATCTTGAACATTTAGGTTATAATTCTATTTGTTATGTTAATGTCTGGAAATAATCTAATTCAGATAAAGACTCACAGCAAAGTCATTGTGTTGTAGAATCTGCACTCCAGCTTAAGTCTGTATGGGTAGACAACGTTTAGACTTAAAGTTTGGAGATAACAATGGATTGCAACGGCCAGACAGGAGTGGCTGGGTTTGGGAACTTTGTATTTTATTGGGAATACCAGTGTGGAGGTTCCATTGACCTAAGGGATGAGCGAGCAGACGGTCGGACCGTTCAAGGCCAGTGGCATTGGCTTTCATAACATTCACCCCAAATTCACCCAAAAAAAAACCATCAAAGTAGCTGGTTTTCCCCAAGCAATACAAGGGAAAACAACTTGCCAATTCCATCGTCAATAAAACATCACAAATATGGTTGCGTTTGTTGACTTCAAGAACAAAAAAATATTATTATAAAGTTAACTTGTATATTGTAATACACTTTGAAAATAAAACCCCCACAATTAAGATCTTATGATTTCGTTTGTGAATCTCAAAAATTTAACAAACACACTGTACTGCAAACATTTTCACTGATCTTAGCTTTGTCAAAAATAAAAATGGACCAAAAGAATATAATTTTGTTCTCAAAGCATCTCCTGTATGAAAGAGACAATAGCCCAAAGGAGTTTTGTTTGAAGATGTTGTTCTTCAAAAACGCAGGTGTTTGTGTTGTATAATTCATGCCATGGTTTTAGTTTTGAGATTGTTTGATGATGTACAGAGGTATTAATATTTATTGATGGTTTGCCAATCTCCTCTCTCATTAGCCGGTTATCCCTCAGGCTATGATAAATTCCTCCTAGTATAAGTCTGTATGGACTTATTAAAACCTGTACGTGTGAACACAAGCTGCTTTCAAAGAGAATAGATTGATACAGTAAATGATATCTATAAAGATAGATAAGAGATATCTATAAACTTCAGCAGCAAAATCAATCAGGTGAACCTTGTTCAAAGTGTTCAAGTAAAGTTCAAACAAACACCAAGAATTTCAAATGAACCAGAAAAATCACACTGTATGCTAACCCATCTCCTTTAGTTCTCCACTCAATGGAGAATGTGCACAATTTAATCAACCTTCAATATCTAAAACAAAAGAAACAGCAACTCATATAATTTAAGGTGATCATGTTAACTTAATCATTATTTACTTAAATGATTATTATTATAATTATTAGATATTCCGGTATTATTTAAACAAAAGATCAAAACAAAACAAAATGTTATCTTTTTTCTATAATTTGAAAATTGATTTAAATTACGTATATAAAACAACAAGATGAAGATGGTGAGAGCAACAAGAGTTAGACTAGAGTCGTTCACATGGACCGACGACAAAGAGAAACTTCTACTCTGAGTTACAGTCGATTACATTGTTGTTGTGTGTGTGACTTAGCGCAGACTAGGGTCGAAAAGGAGCAATGACGTCATCTTTTTAGAAAAATTATTTTTAACAGATTTTCCACTCTGGTTCTTGGACTCCCAAAATGCTGGATCCAAATGGATGAAACGCCAATACAAGAAAAAAAAATTGTACACAACTAAACATGATGGATGGCCTTTTTTATCAGTCTGAAAAACTACATTTTCAAACCTAGAGGCTGGCATGCAGTCAAAGTATTAGCTTTATTACAATACAACCACTGCAAAACAAAACAGTAGATAGATTATGATCGATAATAAACCTGCAATGGGCCAGTCACATAAAAATAGAAAAACATTTGAGAAAAAGCTACAAGATAACTACATACACAAAGAAACTAAATTCTTTCCCTTGGACGTGACCGCAAAAATTTGCCGCCTGACACAAAATCTAATACAGGTCAGTAGAGTTCACTAAAATCTATGACGTGTCAAGCATACTTAACGGTGCAGATTATCCACATCAAGGTACTTTTTCTCTTAATGGGGGTTAAGCCGGAAACCATTTGAAACATAAATAGGCAGAAACATAATTTTGCCTGAATGAAATGCCAAAATCCAAGTGTGATTATAAGTTGTTATCTCTACGGGTCTCATTATCATCTTTTTGAAATTGAGACCCATGAAGGGGCAGCTGGGTGAAAAAAAACAGCAGGGTGGCAGATCCGGCAACCTGCATCTAAGCCTTACAAAAACAGCAGGACGCTTCTCTCTCACTGGTGCCCTCTAAATGCATAAGACTGATTCACTGTGGCAGCAAGGCAAGGACGAACAGTGGGGAGGAAAGAGCTAAAAGCAACAGCTGAACCAAGACCTAAAGGACACAAGCATCCAATGGGGAATCAAGGTAAACATTTATAAACAGTTGTACTGTATGTACAGTCCTTCACACCACCCTTTCCTGACATACACCATGTCTACTCTTACACATGCATAAACACAATTATGGCAATCATGAACAAAAACAGTTGCCTGACTAAATGCATTTACTCATAAGATGTTTTCGCGTCTTTTTTTTCAGTGAAACATGGGACTTGGATCAAGTTTTGAAAGGAACTTAAATCAGAGTTTCCAGTCACATATCAGCAGGAATTTTCAAAAGAGACAGCTGGGTTTGTGAAGTCAAACACGGCCTTAAGCAAGGCCTAGCTTTATTTTTAATTATTTTAATATTTTTCATTTTGAAAAGATCTTTTAAAGATTTAGTTCAACCCAAATTTTTAATTCTGTATCACAAAAGTAGTTATTTTGAAACATGTTGGTCACTAAATAAGGGTAGCATCCATCACTTCTATTATGTAGATGCCAAACCATGCAAGTCAATCAGTACAGCCGTTGTTCGGTTACCAAAAGTCATATATGTTGGAATTGACATGATGGTGGGCAAATTATGTCTGAATTTTCAATTTGGGGTACACTATGCCGTTAAAGGACTTTTGTTGTTTCTGTACATTCATGCCACAAATACAAAATGTACTTCCTATAATAGCAGCAATTGGAATGTATTTATTACAATCTTTTTTTTCTTGAATAAAACATTTGTTCTTTGAAAACATTTACTCATATTTAGTGGAAATGGCAAAGACGTATTTGAATTTCAATTATAAAAAATCCCCTACATTTTAAAGTGGACCACCCTTGAAACCACTCGTGGGACTCTTATATCAGCACATATTTAGAAAAATTAAGAAGAAACATTTAAAAAAGATTTTTTTTATATTGTAGTTGAATGTTACAATATTCTATAGATTTCAAAGTTCTTTGCAAATACACTAATTCCAAAGTATGTATTAATGAGGAATTAAAGACCAAGCACTTAGATTTGATTGATACAGATCAATACAAAAGACTAAAGATGAGCTCTGTATCAAAAAGATTTGTCTGCAATGTCAAACTGAAGTTTAATTGACCGAGACCCCCACAAGAGTGATTTCAATAAAGTAAAAATGAATTTATTCTTAGGAGTTGAGCATATTACAGACAAAAGGTTTCCCTTCAAACCTACACAAACACTGAGCTAATCACTCTCTGCCACTTAGTAAAATCATCACCCGTCTCATGCCTTTAGAATCCCATTTTAATTGCATAATTTTTTCAGTATCAAAGCTTTACAGCTTTGCCACATTGATACGCCTCTCTGAATGTGAAAAATGGTGAGTAGTCTTGAGTGCAAGCGGTCAAACAATGATAGCACTAAAATCTCATTTCACGAGTCACCGCTGTTTGCCAAGCCCGAAGCAACAGTGCGTCCCGGGGAGCAGTTCAGCTTTTGAGACGCCGGGTGGACGTCCAAAGACAGGAAGATAAGGATGTTAACGGATGACACCGTGGGCTAAGCTCACACGACGCTGGCTTTGAGCTTCCCAGGTCTGCTCATTTGGGTGCTAATGGCTTATTGATCGGGAGCACTTTCCACAAAAGCGTAGCCGCGTAAACGACGGCGCTCAGCCGGGCCGCACTTCTGCAGACACAGTTGTTCTATCCAGTCCATTTTGTAGGATGTCGATCAATATGGCTTCTTAACCTGCCTTCAAACGCTCATACATCTTATTTGGGGATTACTTTAAAAGTCTTAAAGGAACCAGAAAATTAACGTAGTCTCTTTTATGTGTGGCTTGTGCAAGCTGCTTTCAGTCTAGGTGAGAAGAGAGAGACTACACAGCTTTGAAAAGAGACTCAAATGTCAGCAATAAACAGCAAATGGCTTATTTGTTTTGTCTATACATGCTTGTTTCCTCCAGAAAAAGAATTTTCCTCGAGTGCGCTTGGTACATTAGTCACAGAAAATGTTGTCAGTAAAACTTATAGGGTGAAAATCAACTCCGGAAACATCGGCCTTACCAGCCGGCAGATTAATGGCTCTTAACTTCTCGGTCCCGTAGTGCCACTAATACAAAAGCAGCATCGCTAAATTGAACTGAGCAACAACCAGCATTATTACCCAAAAGATAATTGCTCATTGCATTATGTGAACTGTGTCCCCGCCGGGCAAAAATCATATTGACAGAAAGCCATTTATGGTGGCGTGTTGATTTACCAAGCGGCTTGTCAGTGGTTCCCATTTTAACGCTGCTCGTTGTTTTCATTAATGGCCATGAAATGGCATTTGTAATTGCTACTTCTGGATCTTTGTTTCAAGTCACTTTTTAATCTCACACACAGCATTACAGTAATAGTAGTTATTTTAACCACTGTAACATTCAAATTTATGTACAGGTAAAAATGTAAACGATTAAAAAACTGTAAATTTGTGTTTAATTGGATTTCAAACTTAAGTCATATATTAATAAGATTAATGATTAGTTATATTAAACATAAAATGAATATCATCTCAGATGTTAAATAGACTTTTTTAAATCAATCCCAATCAATCTCAAACTGGTAGTAAGATTACATGAATGATCTTAAAACGTAAATCACGCAATGCATAAGCAATTTAGTGTAATTGAAAATAAAATAAAAATGTTTACATAGCATTTGGTCTTGAAATAAAATTTGCGACCAATGCGACCAAGACAAAATGGGAGACAAAAGGCGGTTTTGAGTATTACAATACAAGGATACAGAGACGCATCCATTTTGTCTCAATTTAATTACATAATTAGAACATAAATCAAACGAACTCCAAATTCATTATTTCTTAAACCAGGAGGATATGCACATTGGCTTGCAGAACACAAAATGATGCCACTTATCT
The DNA here is from genome assembly GCA_033220385.1 of Triplophysa yarkandensis. Taxonomy (NCBI): domain Eukaryota; kingdom Metazoa; phylum Chordata; class Actinopteri; order Cypriniformes; family Nemacheilidae; genus Triplophysa; species Triplophysa yarkandensis. Next base: position 7,963,450 of record CM065670.1, on the reverse strand, counting down.
TCAGGCATTATACATTTTTGGCCTACGACAATAGCGCCTAAATACAAATGAGCATTGCATGCATGACAACAACACCCCTGTATGTAAAACGCACACAATAAACACCATATTGCAGCAATGGAAAGAGAGGTAGAAGGAAATGAACAGGCGTGATGGTATCAAGACTTTCCATCCAATAGCAAATTGCTTTTATTTTTTCTCAGTATAAGTGGCAGAGGTGGGCGAGGAGTCCCTGCTATCGTGGGCATCCTGGTGTCTACCATTTGCTCACTGATTACTTTGGTGGAGGGAGGCTGGGGAACGACAATCTGTGCACAAACCTGGCCGCTGCCAAAAAATACAACAGCGAAGGAATGAAGTCTATCCGCATGCCCATCCATCTCTTTTCATCTCCCCCTGGTACTCAGCAGGTGGACATCTCTGGCAAGAACACTGAGAGACTAATGTCAGCCCCGCATGCCTTGAATCAAAGATGAAGCATTGCATACACCTTGCGTTGTGAAAGGTACATGTGTAGAATACAACTATTAAATGTACTTTTAATGAGGTTTTAATGAGAAAAGTTGTGTTGGAGAGAGTTGTTGGCCCTACAAAACTAGTACCAAAGACATCATTATCATCATGTAAACAAAATATACACGTTTATATTGAAACACAAGCAACTGGTACCGTACACACATTCAAATTCCGACATTAATTCACCCCCATGAGTCTCTCTGATTGTCCATATCTGAGGATTGCACTGCCCTACTGAGCTGTATTTCCGTGGAGTGTTAATCCTGCCTGAGTTCTGAGGGCAGTTGGTAATTTATTTAACCAGTCTGGATCCAGTAGTTAAGCTACAGTAACTAAGCAACAAAGACTGAACGATTTTTGAGGACAGACTTCTGGAGCACATGGTTGGTGGTCCAGTCTGATGGGGGCTATTTTACAAGGGTTGAAAATAATGGGGTCCTAAAGTATGTTGTCACAGTCATGGTGCTGCTTGAAAATAGCAGGAAAAGTGGAGAGGATATGCTGAGGATTTGACGCAGGATAAATCCTAAACACTGGATTCAAGTGATATGGTTGGAAAAAGCTCTTTCATTATCCTCTTCAGATACATAAAAATTATGTAGCTGCTTTGCATTTCTCAACAACAAATGAAAGCATTTTTTCTCTTTGCATTTTTGCAAGATTACCACAGCTGGAAAGGAGATGATGTCATAAATCCGTTCCACCAAATTATAAGTTTGTGTTTATGAGAGCAAAAATTCCTAACAATTCCAAGTATATTATGAAATTGAATCAAACCAGTGGGGTAGTGAAATTAACCGACAAACGTGGCGGCACATTTTGAGACACATTGTTGTAATAATGCAACCAATGTACAGTTGTACAGTTACAACCAATATATCATTATAATCTGTAAGCGGTCTTCTTTTACATGACTATGCCCATATTAATACTAAAATGCTGAGTTCATTTTTGAATTGATAAAATAGAGTGTGCTTTTTGTCGATTTGGTCTCCATCAAGTTCATCAAGTTCATCATATTTAATATATGCATGGAAAACTTGAATCGTCCAGCCAAAGCTTCTTTTTACTATGGCACATGAATAAAATAATCTCAGGTATTCTTGACCTATAGCAGTGTATGATTTAAAATTTTTAAGAGTTTTAACTGCATTTTGGTCAAAATAGGACCGTCAAAGCATTAAATAGTGATTGAATTTCATCCAGAACAAGCATTTGTGCTTACATAAAGCATTTCAATGTTTTGTGCAAAAGTACACAGACAAACAGTATAATATAAGAACACAACATTTTATTTTGTCATTTACAACAAACAAACTATATCAATGTTTAATCCAATTAAAAGGAAAAACAGCTTACTGAGAGAATAAGTCAAACAGGCAAAAGGAAAGGTTGATTAATAATTTATATGAGAAATGAATCTTGTTTGCATAATAAAGATTTCATATATTTTGCAATCAACCCCGTTAAACACATCTTTAATCTTTACATTACACCTTAAATTCCTGAATAACTTTCTGTTCCCTGCACAGACACATGCGGCACGTCAATGCTGCAAACAGAATTGCAGGGTGCCTGGCACTCTTTAAACTCTGCAGAGCAGTTGTCTGGTATGGGAACGCTATCTACAGTCTATCAGTTCATTCAGATCTGAACGCACCATTTCCCTTGGTTGCCACAAAATCATGTTTAAGTAGCATGGGAACTGCAAAGGGGTAAATGGTTACCCAGCACCGGCTCAGTAACTTTGTACATGATGACCTGAGTCTTCAGACTGTAACTTTCAGTTTCCAGAGCTTCACGTTCCCTTTCTATTTGTCATGTTAATTGCATCATCTTTTCTCCCATATCTCAGTATTTCGGTTTATGTAGTTCTCACAGTTGTCATAGAAAACCATTAAATCCTGTCTTAATTAAATGAAGAGTTCAAGTTAATCTGTGAAGCTTTGTAGACATAAATGGATTTCATTGCTCAGTAGTACATGAAGAAATGAGTTCTTCCAAAAGTACACAGGTGTTCTCATGATTAATGTATTGAGTACATCGATAGATCGGCAAAAAAACACAGAAATAAACAAACGGACAAAAAACACACAAAAGCCCAATGAAGACCACCATCCAATGAAACCACCAAAGAAATGAAAGGGGGAAAAACTTAACAGAGCTTAACAGAGCTTAAAAATGTAAGCATCTTGCTTTTGGTTCTTTTAAACGTATTGTCCATTAATGTTCCAGTTAGAAAATGACATATTTTAGTAAGTAAAGGTTTATCAGTTTATTATTCAAAACATTAACTTTGAGAAAGGTCCAACCTTCTTGATTCTCATATTTAAAAATGTGAGCAAATCCCTGCAGTCATGTTATACTCTCTATAAGAACATTAAAAGCCACCCTAAACAGTTAAAACATCTCATACTATACAAGCCAATCTCCACGCAAAAACTATTGCAAAAAATCCTTATAGGGTTTGGCTTGTGATAAAGGATTACTTAAATTAGCAATGCATTACTGAGTGTATGGGTTGCCAGTTGAAGAAATACATTCTCTTTCGATCAGTAACCCACAGCCGCCGACATAAAAGCAAACTTTCACTGCTGTAGTGGAGAAACCTTGGAGACGGCAAACAACTGATAGAGGAAGGCACAGAGGAAGAACACTGCTATCCGTGAACCCCGTTTGACAGAACTTCACAGAGCAAACCTTACACTCACCATTCCATGTTAAAAAGAACCTTCTCAAAACAGAATACACAAACACTTTAACCTCTCTAGGCCATTTACCAAAAATAAAACTCTTCACATTGAAACGCATTGCTCTGGCAACCAGACCATCATCAAAGCAGTACAGCACAGCAGTGATTCTTCAGCAGTGATCAGCTGACTTCAACACATTACATTCCAGGATGAAGACTTTCTTGAAATATCAACAGAAATGGCCACACGTTCATCAGCTGTGTAAAAAAAAACATGTGATATAACAGGAGGATTCAGAGATGTCGCCGGGTTTTGTTCATTACTGCCAACACAGACTTGACAGCCTTCCACAAGTGTGAGGGGTTACAGAAGTACCACAAATTCAAGTAATATCCTTTCATTCCTCAGTGTAAGGTTTATGTAAGGTATGAAGAATATATTCAGGAGAAACAACAGAGCGGGATGGCTTTCTGTGACTTTACACCATGCATTGCTGTTGACAGATTGCTTGCAGGAATCAATCTCCCTTGCGACAGGCAGCAAAGACTTCCCACTGAGTCAGACTGGTGGCTCACATTTATGTAGCCTGCAGTTCTTGTTTTGCTTGGGGATGTTATATAGACAACACTCTTTCTATCTCCATTATGTCAAGGTTAAAGGAAATAAAGGGCAAAACAAGCAGATTGCTAGTAAAAGTTGGACAAGGTTTGAAAAGTGATGGAGTGAAGATTGATCTAAAAGCTTCTATTTACATTTAATCCAGTTTTATAAAGGATATTAATTTTTTTTACATTTCCCAGTGTGTGTACCTCATTGTCACCATTATTGTTTATTAATGTTGCTAGAATGTTGGGAGTGATTTTCCTGATATCCTGATGGCTTTAATCCTGATGGTAACACCTCTCTTCATAAAACTGCATTGGCTTCCTGTAGCAGCCCGCATTGAATTTAAATGTCTTCTCATTGCCTACAAGACCACCACCGGTTCAGCACCCACTTACCTTAACTCACTAATGCAAAGATATAGGCCCTCAAGATCTCTGCGCTCCGCAAATGAGCTGAGACTTGTGGTACCAGCTCAAAAGGGTAAGAAATCTCTCTCTCGAACGTTCTCTGCTTCAGTTCCTCGATGGTGGAACGATCTGCCTCTGGCTTCACGCTTGTCAGACTCGGTCTCTATCTTTTAAAAACTCCTAAAAACTCATCTTTTCCGGCTACACCTAACTCACTAACTCACTTCTTTTCTAACTACTCACTCTATCAAAAAAAAAAAAAAAAAACTTTTGTAACTTCGCTCTCTGTGTAACTCGATAGCATTGTTGTAGCACTTGTTCATCTATTGTTGTATCGGCTATTTACCGCTTCATTGTCTCCTCGACTATTGTAAGTCGCTTTGGATAAAAGTGTCTGCTAAATGACTAAATGTAAATGTAAATGTAAGTCTATTAGCCGAGAACATTAACCTTATTTATGAGTAATAATGTTGTAACAGAAGCACTTGCTTTATCAACAACCATTAATGACACAATTTGTGCACACCTTGTATAACGTTCAGCCCCAAAACCTCTAAGCATACCATCTGGATGTATATGATGACGTAAAAACAAAATCTCTCATTGTGTTTCAGTATGATTACATTAAAGTTGGTATAAGCAGATCAAGCTCAGCTAACTTTGTTACCTAATCCCAGCAATATAATGGAGGGATCAAAATTGAATGTTTGCAAATCTTCAGTCACCACATTCCATGTGAATCAGAGATTGAAGTATATTTTTCATTGCCGCTTACATTCTGATTTCTCAATATTCATTAGAGTCTCTTAACTGAATAAGATATATACAGTACTTGCAGAACAGGACACAATGACAGGTGTTTATTATTTGTTTATCATGAGTTAAAGGGATAGTTCATCCAAAATTAAAAATTCTGTTATCCTATACTCACCCCTAGTCATTTCAAAGATATTTGTTTGCATGAAACAAAAAAAGTGTTTTGGAAAAAAACTGGTAACCAAAAACCATTGCTCCATATTGACTTCTACTGTATGGATGAAAAGCCTGCCCAGCACCACACAGACCAGTGTGAAAGAGCATGAGCATCAGCTGCCATTAGAACTGTGCATGATAGATAGGTTGTTGTTGCTATTGACAAAGAGCTAACATCATCAAGAAGCTAATAGCATTTAAGAAGTTTGATTTAGTTGTGTGGAACATAAACACTTGTCCAAGTTTCCAACCTCCCTTCAATACCATGACTTAGTTGCCCTTGCAAAAGGCACCAAACCCGAACTGCAAATATTAACTGTATTGCAAAAGTAAATCAAATACTTTTCGGAGATACAAACACCCCGGTTCTACACCACAGGTCCTCAAGATTAATATAAGAGAGGTAGAATCTCTGTTACTTCTCATTTAAAGTGAAATAATTTACCTGCATGTCAAAATATTCAAGCCCCCTTTAATACTGTACCAACCCCTTTCAACTCCTCCCCTGTATTTATAAGCTTTGTGTCTCTCATGATGTGTTTTGCATTAGGCTCTGTCCTGCGGCTTTAATTAATTCTCATCTAATTACGATAAAACCTAAGAGCCGCTCAGGCCATATGCCCTGATGTTGCGGAGGAGATTATTAAACATCATGACAAATGACCTTTAAGGCCATCACATAGACAGATGCATCATAAACAAGTGTATATAAGAACACTGTATATACATTATTTTTAAATAAAAGATTTAACATTTATATTCTTAAACAACCAGAGTAAAACTTGGAAGTTTCAATTATTTATTTTAAATTCATAACAGGAAATATATCGGACATTTCGTTTAGAGATCAGTTCAGTAGCATAAAACACACAACATCCATGTAAACACTTAAGTTCTAAATCCATGGAATATGGCTCATGTCCAGTCAACTGCTCCAGTTCCAACAACATCCAGATCAACAATAATTACGGATACACGCCACGGATTGGAAAGCCTGTTTAACATGTGACTGAGCACGGATGGGGAGCCCAAAGCTGGCATATTGGACTCGGTTAAGACAGCTAAGGAGATCACATCTTGAAGAAGGGTTCCAAGACTCAAAAAGTAAGGCAAATACGATTGGGTTCTTCAGTCAGGCAGTAAGCTATCGGATGGTATCAGTGAAACAAGTATTATCTGTACAAGCTGTCTGGTGAACTGGAGCGTCAAACATCTGTCACGTGTCAAGGTTTCAGCTATTTAGGTGGTCCACATCTGACAGCTTGAGAAAACAAACACAATGGAATCGAGGGTGGGTCTCTATGACACTTTTCGTTCCCACCACCTCCACCTCCCCCTCCCCCAACTTACGGTTTCTTGATTTCACATTCAATAACTCATGATGGCAGCATGTGTGTCTATAATTGGAGCAAAGGCAGTAATGGTACTTCATCTGACCTGCACTGTATATCCTCCATAATTTCTGATTCTGCATTGCTTCACTTTATATCCATTCAGGGCTTGTAGAAAATATTATTATGGACCCCTGCCCTGCCAGGTAAGATGACCAATGCGGAAAGCTGCTGTGTGTATCATTTGGGCTTTGGAACATAATGGAAGTTTGCTTGCTTGTTGACTGTTCATTATCTCATGGCTTTAGAATCCACACACTAAGTAATGTTTTTCTTGCCTTCATTGGGTTGACAAGATAGACAGTGCTGTGCAAAAGTCCTAGGCAGGTCGGCATTTTCATCCAAATAAATCTTTTAAGTCAGTTATTCATATCATTTAGAGTAGTGTTACAATTGAAAATTGGAGTTTAGATTTTTAAACATACATTCATCTATTATTTGTAAAAAAAAAAATGTATGCACAAGATGTGTGATAATAGCCAGTGATCAACACAGAGATCTAGTGTCATTATGTATTTAATCTTTTATAACATGAAAAAGAGAGAAAAAATTGTGAAATGTTAATATAATATAAAAGTTAATAAGAAATTATTTTTAAAGCCACATTAAATATGTTTTACAATATACTGCATATAAAAATTCTTACTGGATTATTACAAATAATGGAAAAAAATGTTCTGAAATGTAAACTTATATTTTATTATACATGAGTATGTTAATACTGACTCGAACCATTGAACCAATGAAGGTACTTACATGACTAACATACTGACAAGACTTTTGCACGATACTGTATATTAAACGTATAAACAACAGAACTAAAAAATATTAACAGTAGTGACAGAATGAAAGCAAAAAGGACTGGAATCACTTATAAATGGAAGATGCAGCAAGTGCATTCTCCACTGACATTGCCAGCTGTATGCTGGTTGCAGTTGGCTGAATGCTGCTTGGTGGTCTAACAGTGAGACAGCTGGTAAAGTCCCATGTAATGACATTTCCACAGAGATGAATGTCACCTCTGTGGATTACTGTGAGAGTCACCCCCACAAACCTCATCCACCAAAACTGTTCCTCTAACCTTCGCCTCTCTTTCCAACTCCTATTTGATAAAATCTTGACAGATGTGTCACCATGGACAGGGTGATGCTGAGGTCAAAAGGAAGCAGTGGTGGCATAAAAGAGGCTGACAGTCTGCCAAGCTCATCTGCTAGCAAAAAGCAGCTCAGAACAAAAACACTTCAAATAGAAGATTGCCAAACTAATCCAAGACATAGCTTAGCTTACACCAGGCTGAACTAGGATGTACTGCCAGACCCAGTTGTACATTATGACCAGAACACATGAAACTGTTTTATTATTAAAAAGCTAAAACCCACTGTGCAAAGAAACATTTGAAAAGTAAAAAAAGGAAGTTGGTCTAAGGAAGTTGGAGGACTACTTTAAAATGTTCAAAGCAAAATGCAACTGCGTCATTAGGTTTAAACGGGTGAATTAGCCAACCTTCACACACCGTTTTACCATTCTAAAGCCATTGAACAGAAGTGTGGAATTTTTCAGGCCAAATTTTTTTTTATATAAGAACTTCAGTAGACTAACTGTAACTTTCAAGCTTGTGTGCTCCTTTCGCTTTCGTTATCTGAATAAAAAAACGTGCAAGAAATACTATTCTAAAATTCACAATTTGGCGTTTTGAAAGAGTATGTAACAAAAAATTTACTTTATACACCAATTTGTTTCAAATCTGTATCAATTTAATATTTAAGGCATATTGTATTTCAAATATTTTGTTGGTGACTGACCAGCAGTGGCAACCTTTTACTTCTAATGTATATATGGAGACGAAACAAGAAAGAGGGACATTATTCAGAATATCATTTATATTTTTTGACTCAAGAAAAAGTTACTAATTGATGATAGAATTTTCTTTCAATGATAAAATTTTCGAATAAATGTTTAGAAATGTAAAGTCATGTTTTCTATTGCCCACTACTGCAAAAGCTGTAAAAAATTACTAAAACCTTTGAACCCATGAAAGTACTGATGTGCCTGAGGATTTTGCATGGTATTGTATATTAAATGTATCAACGGCAGAAACATACAAAGTGAAATATGACCAAATTTAAGCAACAAGCACGAGAAACACTAAAGTGAAGATTGTACAAATTCCCACTCCGCTGACAGTGCCAGCTGTGTGCCAGTTGCACTTGGTTGCATGCTGCATGGGGGTCAAACAGGGACAACCACTTAAAACACTTCATGGCACTATTTGGTTACAAACGTTCTTCCAAATATTTTTTCTTGTGTTCAGAAGAACAATGACATTCATAAACGCAAGAAACAATGTCAAACAGAATATTAATTATTGGATCGAAGAAGTGACATCAAACCGACTCAAACCGACTCTCCGTGGCCGAAAAAGCTCCACATATTTTCCAGGATTACAATATAGACCCTTGAGAACTTTGTCCCATGTGTATAAAAGCCTCCACTTCACAGTGCATATACTGACATGGAAATTAACAACAAAGGAAAGAGTCTCTATTTGCCTTCATTTCTTTGAAGGCTTTTGTAGCAGCTCTTACATAGAGAGAAATGCCAAAGCTTTAATAAAAAGACATGAGAGACCGTCTATAAACGGGATCCAGATTTAATTAAAATATCCACTGCTTCAAGTGTTGGTCAGTGTATGTTTCCTGTGGCATTGAAGCAAACTCTGCTAATAAACTCAAAGCAAAAAAAATAACAGTCTCCCCTTTCCGAATGATTTGTCACAAATTTTAACAATTTGCTGTGCTGTGGCCCACAACTAATAAGACCTAATGGCAGTTTGTGTGTGTGTGTGTGTGTGCATGCGTGCGTGCGTGCGTGTGTGTGGGTATTAAGATGCAAGAGGAATTCCGCTGCATCGGTCTTTGAATAATCACCCTCTGTGCAGCAACAAAAGGCCGTAGCTCTTCTGGAAAAACAAATAGCCCTCATCAAATACCAGACAGAAGGCATCTGAGTCACCAGGCCACAGTGAACAGATAAATTGTCACAAAATAGCAGAGAATATAAGGTGGTTCATGCGACATATTTAGCTGAAGTCATTATCAATTTTAAGTTTGAAGTTCAGAAATCAGCCCATGCCATAAAAAAGAAAAGCTTTTTTTAGAAAGTGTTGAACTGGATCAAATTGTGACCTTTTTCGAGAACTACTAAAACCTTCAGATATCAGTTATTTATATTGAAAAAGCCTGGCCATAAATCTAGTTTTTTTTTGTGGCAAAATTGGACCCTAGCTAGGACAACAAGTGAAACCCAGTGGACTTGGGCATATTCCATATCAGAGCTCTCCCATTGAAGTGATGGGAGGTATCAGATTGTCAATAGTCTCAGCCTCAGCGCACGAGCTGTTAGCTGAACGTCTGATACATAAGGCACACTTTTCTGGAAAGACTTTTGCAAAGTGTAAGTTGTTGTCTGATTGATTGAATTTGACAGGATTTCGAGGGGACATGAGTACAGGATTTGTCCGCCAAGAAAAGAAACGCAGATGTGTTTACATGAGTTATACTAACCAGGTTTCCATCCACCATTATTATGCACACTTTTGTATAGTAAATAAAAATGTTGGATGTAAACGCCAAGATTTGCAATAATTTTAAAATGCAAATGATCAGGGCTGCTTTTCCCAAACAGCACCGTAAGCCTAAGTTGATCGTACCTCCATTGGTTTTAAGAGGTCTACTGTGTACTTGTGATAACAATGCTTTTGGGAAACGCAGCCAAGGACACTCTAAAATAAAGTTATCAGAAGTAACGATTTATCCTCTTAGTTCACTGAATGGAAGTGTTTCCTTATTTGCGAATGTTTTAAAATCCAAAATTCCAGTTTGACTTTATTTAACTTTGATTGAAACCTGGCTAACGAGCATTTCTCAAGATCAGCTCAACATTGGATTTTTAAAATGATGCAAAGTTCACAGCATATACACTTTAAGAGGAGTCCAGGAGTTATTTTGAAATCAGTTATTGGAAACAAAAAGTGTATTTTAGTCTGGGATCTGGAAAGAGAATTATTTTCCAAGCCTGGTCGGCCCTTTTTCAGCATCTATAGGAATTCCCTGCATATCCAGTTTTCTACTTATTGCCCTCGCTATTATGGAAGATCAATTGAAGTACATAAGAGAATGGAATATCAGCCGCATTTGCAGACAAACATGTAATAACAGATGCTGACATCACAGCTGGCCGATTCAGTCTTGTGTTCTGTTTCTTTAGAATCGCCTGTTGTTGTTAAAAGTTAGGAGATATGCTTCAAACAGATAATACCTGTGAATGTCCCATTGGTATGGCTGTTGATGAAGTAACACCATTGTTGTATTGTAAGTAACATTAATGATGTTCTTGATTCACTTCCTATTTTGAAATGTATGTGAATACTACAACACAACCCTTCATGCATATTGTTGTCAAATTTGCCAACATTTTTTTGCATTGTATTGCTGAACTGCTTGTTCCGCCTTTTCTTTTTTGACATTTTTTACAGGTTAATTCATTGACTGACTTGTTGCCCATGACCCTCAATGTGAAGCTGAATGATACGGTGATTTGTTGTTTGATGTGTCGGTCAAACGTCATTATGAGTGGGCCTTGGCTAACGAAAGCTGCCATGTATTCCAGACCTTCAGTCTTCAGTCTGACTGCACAGGACTAGTTTCTCAGTAACTGCTTCTCCTGGTGGAGGAGGTGGCACCTGGGAAGATCCGATTGTAGAAGGCTTATTTTCCATTATGGATGAGCTGTGGTCAAGTGAAGACATCCTTTTAATTAAAATATCCCTCATTCTGAAGAATGGCTTCAAATTCAGATGAACTATAGTGGTGTTAATGATGATATCTGCATTACACACAGAACCCATTTGGCTGTACAAATAAAGAAAACTGAAAAGAAACACACACAACCAGCATGCTGTCTAAACTACATCAAGCAAAATATAGTGTACAAAATACCATGATATATAATATACAAGAAAAAAAGAAAAAAATATAAAATGACTAGTTTTTTATTATTAAAATGTTGACTACCATTCGTGATTTAAACAGTGATTTTGTAGGACTGAATACACACCACAAACATAGAAAGTCAGTCATACATGTCTCTATTAGAGCAATAATCCCCGTGAAGTGGTTGAAACACTGCATTTTATTACGGCTAAGGGGAGTTGTGACAAGAAGCGGAGTGCCTAAATGCCACATATCTGTTACAAAATGCCCTTGTAACCCACTGCTTCACGGAGAACATTGCCTTTTTATAAAAACATTATAACATAAATGTAGCAAGGTTGATTAAATTAAGTAAATAAAGAGATCCTTAGGCTATTTAATGCGGTAAGCTTAAAAAAATCCTTATTTTTATCATAGAGATTTTATAACTGCATAGAACTCGACTCAACGAATCAGAATCTAGCACCCGAACTGACTGTTTTCGAAATAGATTCACTTCACAGAACATATGTCATATCTATAGCTGAAATATACTTTGATAAATATTCCTCACCCCCAGGTCAACCTGGTCTATCATTAGCTTTTCAATTATTAGATCCTCTCTGTGCTTAGTCATGTAAAATAAATATGCCAAGACCATGGGTCTTTTATTAATGTGCCATAACTAGACATGAAAGTGGTTACCCTCAGGAGGGAACGGTGAGGGCTAAACGGCACTAAAACGCTGCTCCATCGCCATTGGCACCAAGCTGTGCCTTGCTAGTCATGCTAACACTTCTTTGTTCTAGTAGACTGAATAACTTTTAATAATACATGTTAATAACCTACAACGAATGTAGAGCTCCTTAAACAGCAATGCTATAAACCGGTTAGCACAGGGGGCTGGACCAAATGTACATTGAAATGTACTATAAAAACCAAATCCTTTGAATATTGTTGAATACAATGGGTGGCACTGGAGTCAAAAAGTTTCGAAACTCATTGTTCAGACAGATGATAAACATCTACTGTAATATCAATGAGGACAATTTGGGAGATCGATTTTGTACAGTTTTTCTGGTAAAATAAGATTCTGATGGATTAGATACTTTTAATAAACAGACAAACAACACAACTTCAATGTCACTTTAATCACACCACAATCCAGCATAAAGAAATAAATTAACCTTAAAGACTGAAGACATTAATTAACACTGGATTTATTCGGCTGATGACATGAGGGCTGTGGAGGCATAATAATGCCGCCTCTGACACATCGATCGAACACAATGAGGCAGGGATGGCACAAAGGAGCCCTTAATGAGTGAGTGATCAAACTGGGAGGAAAAAAAACAAAGAAGGTGAGAGCTAGGAGGATAACAGGCGAGGTGGTACGGGAGGTTTGGTGTTTGTTTTGTCTGGTTACGGGTACACTCACAGGTGAATCCAATGATGTTTTCCAAGACAGCCAGACGCAGGTTAGACCTCCGCTTTGTTTGGCATTGTTCGCAACCCAAGCTGCTAGAGCTGGAGCGAGAAACCATGCAAACTGAACCGTAAAGACTTTTTGGAACTGATCTGCCTCTAATGCATTTGAGGAATTTTGGGCAGATGTGGCTGCCACATCATATGCCGATGCTGTCCTTTGAACAACCTTGCCTGAAAAACACACAATACAAACATTACCCAAAAAGTGCTGAGTGGACACAAATTAACGCCAGGGGAAATTTTTTTCTCTAGACTTCAAATCAAAAAGGTTAAGAGAGCACCATCAACAAGGGCAAAGGAAAATGCCTAGAGCAGTGCTTCTCAAACTTCAGAGGGGTAAGGCTCCCAAAAAAACAAGCAAAAGCTCCATGGCCACCCACCAGATTTTCAGTATATAGAATAATATAGTATAATATATTCTGCATATAAGAAGATACTCATTAGATGGGAGACAGTTCTCAGTATACAAAGTTTTCAACAGCGTTCACTATCTGTGCATAAGGTTCATAAACATAAAAAAATACTGGAAAATATTTGCATCTTTGAGGCACATACATGTGGTCTAAAGCTTAACATGTAAATAAACATAGGACTTTCTGCTTTATATATGCGCACCAAACCCCCAATGAATCCTATTCTGGATGAGGTTGAAAGACTATAGTTTGTGGCGTGGTCTTGTTCGCCTTGTAGGGCGCAACATCTCTATAATATGTTGCTTTGGCTTTACCCCACTCGGGGTCCGCAGCCTACAGTTTGGGAAGCACTCACCTAGTGTGTTCATACGTTTGTGTATAGTGTACATATGTGTTTGTTAGTAAACAGTACCAGCCATGAAGTGATAGCCTGGCTGATACTATTATTAGGCATGAATTCCAATGACTTGTGTTTCATCTGAATGAAGGCACCTATCCAGAGTCTTCTAGTTAATACTCTAAGCTCCACCCATTGTAGATAGAGCAGACAAAATTATTGCATAATTCTATCTCTATCCTCCAAAGATACAAGAGACAGGGAACATAAATGGGTAATTGGGCAGTAATCCCTATGGAACTCGGATTACAGAGCATTACAAGTTGGATACAAGCTTTTCTTTAGTGTTTGTGCCCATAGTTTGCACCATAATCCACCTTAAATAATGCATAATTAATATGTTAAAATGTTTTTGTTAACCTATATTATTGTGCATGAATAGAATACTATAACATAACTATATACAGTAGGAGTATCACCATCTAAAAGTGACAAAAAAATAAATGTTGATACTGCGGTAATACTAGAAATATGAAAACCTCAGATTTAACGAGGATTATACTGTTTTCCATTCTATTTATTGGATGTTAAATCTCACAGGAATAATGCTCAAAACTAAAAAGAGGAATTTTGTAATGTATTTTTTCTTTAAGCAGAGAACAAATCTTCTGACTACTTAGCAGGAGTCCAGTCCTATTTGTCTTTAGTCCAGACGAGACACTTCTGACGCTGCACCAAGCTTTCTGCTACTGACCAACTTTATGCAGTTGCAGATGCAGATTTCATTTTTTCCAACAGGACATGGCACATGCAAACAGTGGTTTAAGTGGTTAACCAGTACATAGTTTAAGGGCCAATATATTCCTGTTCTTAAATGGCGAATAAACTAACCTGATCTTAACCCCATAGAAAATCTATGGGGTCTTGCGAAGAGTAAGATGCAATATGGCAGTCACAATGCATAAGAGCTGTGGGCCATGATCAGAGCAACCTGGGCTCTAATAAAACCTGAGCAGTACCACAGACTGATCGACTTCATGCTACACCGAAGTGCTGCAGTAATTCAGGCAAAAGGAGCCACAACTCCGTATTGAATGCTGTACATACTCAAACTGTTCGTTATTATGGTTTAGTTAGCCAAGATTACTAAAAATAATCAATTTCTATTTGTCTTAAGTTGCAGTAGGTGTCCTTCAGCAAGGCAAGCGATTAATGGAATTATTGAAAAAATCAATTCCAATCATATGACCGACACCTGTACATATTACAGGATTACAAGGTCAGCCGCCATTAGCGCACTATATGAAAAATATTGTCATCGGCTACAAAGCAAAAAACATAATTGAAGCTCAGCCTTACCTAACTCTTCTGCTTCAATAACATTACCAGACGCTGACATAACTCTTCTGCTTCAATAACATTACCAGACGCTGACATCCTTGTGTAGATTAACCCTGTAGTTTGTCCCTGAATAAATGCCACTTCCCTACTAAAAGCAGCAGGACATCAGGCCTTAGATAAATTAATGCAACCCTCTTGCTTCCCCATCAAGATGCCACACACTATCATAGACACACAAATCCCTTGAGGTGAGAAATAGCTGATTAAACCAATTGTGTGCTGAATCTGAATCTCTCCGTCCCTTTTCACAGTTGGACAGATGGGCAAGAGAGGAAGGGGTGAAGCGTGTGATGGTGAAGAGAGGAAAGAAGAGATGGTGTGGGCAGTGCCTGAGAACAAGTCCCAGTGCTGTGTGCCAGCTGAAATCCAAACACAACACATTTTTCATGTCAAAATCCTGTTCTGTGGGAAGAAAAGACGATTGCAACACAAGTTAGATACATTAAAAAAGCGTGGAAGCGGTTTAATTGTTAGAAATATTTTGCATTGTGTGAAGCTGGCTATCATTGACTTATCCTAAGATGAAAGCCATTTCATTATTTTTTATCAACTATCAATTCTGAAACCAGTAAACAACTACGAACTACTTAAAGATTTATAAACTTAAATTTAGGGAAGAACATTTTCATCACTTTTGGGCCATTTTTGGTTTCACGCTGATGGACTTTAATCACGGAAGGAACACGGTCAAAGTAATATGTTCTGATGAAGCAAACAGAAAGTGAGTTAAAGAATATATTTAATTTAACAACCTTTCAGCAAGCCAGTATATTATTATTTAAAGTACACATAAATGGGATCAAGTTGAACATTTTTATACTGTGCATTGTTGCAATGTGCTAAATAAAAATTCTTAATATTGGTTTGCAATTTATTTATTCTTTGAAATTGTAATATTAATTTAGGCAATTGCAATGCACTGATTTAAGTAAGGTAAGTACACGCAGTCATAGCTATAAATGCAATGGTACTAATAATTGGCATTATGTATTGCAGTTTTCGGTTTTCATTACGGTGCATTCCTACTAAAATTAGATTCGTTTTAATAGAGGAAATCATCAAGGACTTTATATTTATTGTCCCTTAATCTAGATGCAGTTAACACTCGTCTGGAGACACCAAAGATAAATGCATTATTGAATAAATGATTTATCAAAGCAAACATTTCCACATATTCAATAATTGGACGTATAATTGATGCATTACATGAGTACCACAAAATCAGTTCTTTCAAACATGAACACATACACAAATATAAATCCAAGAAAAAACTTGAAACACACACATCAGGGTCAAACAGATGGAAAGACAGAAGGTACGGTGAGAGAAGCCTATTCTATGTTCCAGGCATTTGCATACAAGCGGGTGTGCGTGGGCAGTCACACTTGCACACACAAACATAGCAAGAACAAAATTTGATATTTTCTGCTTTGGTCCCGGGCCTTGCACAATGTTTTTTTGCACAAAGCCCTTTTCTTGTGCTTCGACCATCTAAAGCTCGCAGTATTTGGCAGGTGGATACTAGGATGGGGAAAGAGTGTATCTGGGTCACTAGAAGCCATGCATCCCAAGTCTGCCACCAGCAAAGGGAAATTTGTTCCTTTATTCTTCCCCTTTTTAATCCTTTTTTTTCTCACGCTCTGGGGATGTGAAAGGTACTGGTACTTTAGCATAAAGTACTAGAATGTTAAGACATCAGTCTAAATTCCTGAAAGTAGCAAATATCAACTCATTATGGTAGGTACCTCAATAAGCTCGCATACAAGTTTATGTAGTTTATAAACAAAACTTTGTTGTAATACATTTGTGTTAAATATTCCTGAAACTTTGGGGTGTTTGTGCAGTTTAACATCCTTTGTGTGCCATTAATTTTAATTAAACAACAACATTGACAAGAAAAATAGAAATCCACTCAGCTTTCTTTGCATTTAATTATTTATTGTTTACTTGAAAAATTACCTGGAAAAATTTGAAGCATTGTTTACTCAATCAGAGCAAAAATGCAAAAAGGTGACATTCTGTTGTTTTTCTGTTCATTAAATGAAAGTGTCTGTAAAATTCATTATTTCAAAGTGTCTGGTCAGTTTAAAAAAATGATTTACTAAAAGTTTGGTGTTGTGACCATTCCAGAACCGCTTATCTCCAGAATACAATGTTAGCTTCAGACCACAGAATAAGTCTGGAACTGAATAAAAAGGGAAAAAATGATTAAGAGCTAAAGGAAAAATGGATGCTACCATGAAACAGAATTTTTTTTCTCTAATCTCAGAAGTTCTGTGCTCATCACTTCACATCCCTCTTTTCATCTCCAGTTATCTTCTGCCTGTACCAGGTGTTATGTTGATGCGTGAGCAAGCTTTATCCTTGCCATTCGAGCTATGTGCATGGAAGCATTGAAAATAGCTCTTCCAGAAAAACATGCGCAAGCTTAAAACATTTTCTGCACCTCCCACAAGCGACCCGATATATTTTCATTCTCAACCCTCCTCCTGCACAATTGCACCTCTACACACTTTTTTGTCCTGTTTGTTTCAAGCATGAATATATCTCTGAGAATTGATTCTAAACAATTTGGTATACTATTTATACTATAAGTATAGATGATAAGTCTAGATGCTTCTATGCCTTAAAAACAAGTATTATCTCCCCATTACTCCTCCATTTATAGCTTGTGTTTTTAGCAAGCACTCTTTGCCTTTCTTTACACCCTCACTCCATCCATAACGGAGGCTCTCGGAGGGCTTATTAACAGTTTCTGGAATTAATACAATTTGTACAGTTTTTACAGTAGACAAACACACAATAGCAAGCTCTTTGTGCACACAAGGATAACTTGTCATATCTTGTCATTTTACACTTAAACTTTTCTTGTGACTTCCTTTCTTCTGAGGAACACAAAATATATTTTGAAGAATATTTCTAATTGAACAGTGAGGGTGGGTTGAGTTCATGCAATACTGTATAATTGAATGGGTTTATTTACAACAATTTTTAAATACCTTTTCATGTTTTAAGTGGATTAAAGAAAGTCACAATGGTTTGAAATGGCAAGAGTAAATAATGGAGTTTTCAATTTTGGATGTAGTATCACTTTAACAAGGCAGTAAAAGAACTAGAATATAAACGATAAATGAATAAAAAGTAAATTTATTGGAACTAGCACTGCTACTTACAATAAAAAATATTTTTACTTCAAGGGCATTTAACAAAAATGTATGCAAAATGCAGTGATTTTTTTCGCATGCTGCAACAGACTTTGCAGTATATACATCTGCAAAAAACAATTGTTTTAAAAGATTTGAGTAGATTTATCTAGATTATGTTAGTAATAATAATGTTGTAACAGAACAGCATTCCGCATTAAATATTCAGCCAAGTTTGCAAGGTTACTAAATTTGCATGAGTGTGCAAATGAATCTTGACTCGCCTGGTGCTAAAACACTGCAAACACTGTGTACGCAATGCTGTGACTTAGCCGATTAACAAATTCCTCCCACGCTCTCCAGCTAAATGCATAATTCCCAACGCAACTATCTTAAAGGAATTCTTTTTACAGTGTAGTTTTGATCTTAGCAAGCCTTAGTCATGCTTAGTAAAGTGGGAAACCATTTTCTCTCTCCTGGGTGTTAACAAGGTATCTTTCTCTCCTCAAAACCGTGAACTCTCAAAAGGTTCGATTTGAGTGAAGCTAGAAATCAAACAGTGTTCGCACATTTCTCAGTCAGACACTTTTATTCAGCACAGAGTATTAGATTAGATTCATGTACAATCTTCGCTGCATTAGATTCATGTACAATACAAGCTGTATATATAATTTAAGTAGCTGTAAACAACCCAACACTATTTTTATTAAACAGAATTATTGTAAAATTAAAAATTGAGTACAATACATACAATAACAGCTAAGTCCATGTCCATTAACTTTCTTCACTCAGCTTGTCACTGTGCATTTTGGGATAGCCTTCTCCCTGAAGGATACATTAAAAGTTGCAGATTTCATACTTCATATTTTCACAATTATGTGTGTGTCCACACTACTGGAAGAACTATAATGTTAGAAATGTGCCTATGATGCATCGAAATACGGTTTAGAGTTTGTTGAAAACACTTAATGTGTGTCCACAATAATATTCTCCAACATAACCACCTAAAATAGAGCTCTTCAAGGTCCTACTGAGCATAAGAACTGAGGTTACACACAGCAGGAGGTTTGGGTAATGACATTGGTATCCAGTCCACTATGCTTACTGTCAGTGTCTCTAAATCACAGTGTATTTGGACTGTCTCTACACAGTTAGTGATCAATAACGTACAGTGTCAAGGCTATACACTGAAATAAAGGGTCTATTGCATTCATGTCTAAAAGGTCACCTTCAAAAACCCAACTGAGAATAATTGAAAAGTAAAACTTATTCCTTCTCTTAAAGGACGGTCATGAATTTTCAGCTTACACCTGTGTCAATAATCTTTCTCATGTTTAAAGCTATCTTTCCGAACAAATACTCATATTTGTGTTGTAAAATCACACACACAAATATCCCCTACATCGTACACATGCACACTTCCGAATCTCTCATATCCATAGGCACACTTTGACAGTTTAATATGGCAGGCCAGGCGTCTTTCCTGACCCATGACCTGGATTTTTTACAAATCATATTCATTCATGCTTTCATCCCAAGAACATTTTATTCCCACCATTGTTACATCCCTCTTTATTGTATTTCAAGTTCCCTCCCTCTCTTTTCTACCACATTGAGTTCACACTGGCACCAGTTGCCATTGAACAAAATAGAACTTTAAACCATTTAGATATAATTCTATAATTAAAAATTCAATGATGATTTACATCTGACACCAATTAAAAAGTATCAAAAAGTAATTGTGGATTAGAAATTATTGTTATTTTAACCACACATAAATTTACTTCATGTTAAAAATAAAAGTTAAGCTTCTACAAAAATCTGGCATCAATCATTTAGAATTAGAGGTGCTAACAGCTAACAGTTTTTTTTACAAAACAGGATAATGCTGCTTTGTGATAAAGCAAAAATAATGATTTTTCCCACAAAATGGCAACAATTACTTTGACCGTCATTGTGAAAACTAATAATACATTAACTAGATCTGTCACTATACAACTATAAATATAATTTAATAGGTTAGTAGAAGTTACGTTTAAAAATATTTAAAAAAATATATTTTTATTTCTTTATTTACTTTAATGCCATGTAAGCACTTAGGGTGAATTTATGGCAAAAAAATATATTGCCATAACTGGATTTACAGATAACTCTAACCTTGGTGGGCAGTCACTGCCAAAACCAATAAAGTAACACCTAGTTTTCACCATTTTCTAATTTCAAACATAGCAGTTCTAACAACACATTCACTGAGCTGAAACAAAATTCAACAAAGTTCTGTTAAACTTTATTACAAAATAAGATCAAAATTTCAAAAAATTTCTGTCTATTTATACTCAGACGTATATAGCATACATGGGCATAACCATACACCACGTTCTCTGTTTACCATCTGGGTGGAGATAGTAAAGAAGATCAATCTAATTAGAAAAGCATTGACGGCAGAGATAGCAGAGCAGGCAGCTATCACAAGAACGGCTTTCCCGGTTTGTAATTCAATAAGTAGTTTGTAAGCCCTTGCATTAATTTAATTCAATTAGCCCACTTTGTCTCTTGATATCTCTGGTCTTGTTTTGCAGGAAGACGGGATTACCCATCAGGCAAACGCTCTGGGTCGACTGCACGAATTTTTGAACCTGCTGATCCATGACTGCAACAACATTATTAAGCAGCCGGTCAATGGACAGAATGAATTTCTTCCTGAAATATCTAAGTATAACCAAGTGATAAGTCCAAAAATCTCTAATCAAGTCTAGTATCCGACTTAACAATTCAGGATTTAAGTGTACAGCACTAGTGTCAAGCTTCAACCATTCTCTATTTACCTCGTTTGCTCCAATTTACATCCAGTTTGATCTGTCATATGCTTCATCACCCACCAAATGAGAAGCATTACATTTACCAAAGTCTGAAGTGAATCAAGGTTGATAAACCTGGAATTATTCTTTTGATAGACAGATCAAGGAGACTCGTTTTCTGAGATTAGCATCACTTTTAAAATATGGCTCAGCAGACTTTTTTGTTTCAAAAAGAGGTGAAGATCTTGCCTCTGTTCATTTAATTTTCTTCCAAACATCATTCCTGTTCATTAGTGATTGTCCGTGAGCTGCGTTTCTAGCCAGTTTTTTATCCTTACACTACAAAGCAAGGTGCTAGGTAATTTTAAAAGGGAAATAAAGAAGGTAAGCACAAGGTCCATTAGGGCAAAATCAGTAACTGGGAAGTCAGAAACTTACATATACAAACATTAACAAAGAAAGTATCCAGAAGCAGTGAATTCACCGCTCTGATAATGTTCTGGCTGTGATGGGACAATGTGGCTCAATTGTTAATATTTTTGAGCACCCGATGGATTTGAAAACAATGATTGAGGGTAACAGAGATTAATGTTATATGCAAATTCCATATTTCTGCTGAACGGAAGAACAAGGTGAAAAAATTAAATTTAGTCAAGCCCTATGTCTTTAATTCTCTGCCTTGATGCTCACATTACCATGGGCTCAATTGAACTTGTTGTTGAACCAAAAATTCAAAATCATTCAGATTTGATAACACAAAAGAAGATAAAAAACGAAGGCAGTCTCCATGAACTTGCATTGATTTTTTGTCCAAACAGTCGAAGTGAACAGGTTCTGTCGTTTCATCTTTCACGTTGTGCAGAAGAAAGAATGTTTCAAAAGGCAAGAGGATAAATAAAAGATGACAAGTTTTTCATTTTTCGGTAAACTATCTATTAACTTTTAGTACTGCTGCTAGTTTGCAGAAGAAGTATGCAGAAAGAGATTTGGATCAAAAGATGAAGCACAGACCCAGCAGAAATAAAGAAGTTTCCTACACATTAGCGTCTATTCTCTAAACTCCAAACCCACCTGGCAGCTGCATCCATGCTCTCCTAGACAGACTGTAATCCAATTGCTACAGCGCAGATGACATTACTGACTAGCTAGAGCTGTGAAGTTTATTCTGTGGATAAGCTGTGAGGTCCTGCTGGAGAGGACAGTCCTGTTTGGGACTTATTAAAGCAGCTAAATACCACCTGAGCTCTGTTCTCAAAGCTCATTGAACTGGACATCCAATTAAAGGAGCAGTTCATCCAAATATACATATTCTGTCAATTCTTTCCAAACCTTTGGACACGGGGGGGAAACCCTGTTTATTTAGATTTTAGAAAACTAAAACAGTGAAAAGAGATTGGGGCTGTCAAGCACCACAATTGCCCAGACGAACTCTATTGCTATATTCTATCCAAAGCCATTGAATAGAAAACCAGGCTAAAACCTAGAAACTTAAAATGTTGTCGTCTGCCAAAGCCCTTAAAACTCATTTGCACCTGCACACACTCAAACTGGGCTTATCGAAATGTGCTGCATGCAGTGTGGCATACACAAAGGAAACAAAGTTGTGTAGATTTGGAAATTATGTAGAAGAAAAATGCAGTTTTGGGGTGAACTACATGCATCTTTTAAATCTGTTTAATAAATGCCCAAAGAAGTAATAACTAGGGATTAAGCAATTTTATTGATATCATACTATCAAAATAGCCAAAAAGTCATAATATGGTCAAATTTAACAGATATTGTTAAAAAATTATTTTTGTGTGAAACTTTTAAGCAACAGTTATGATTAGGTGATTAAAGAAAAGATGACAGGACGTGACATGATTAAGTTGCATTGTTCAACTATTATTTAATGAATTGAATGAAATATTACAATGCAGACTTTATACTAAAATATTATCGTGCAGTGAGATTTTGATATTCTTACATCCAAAGTAATAGCATAAGCTATCACTAGTATTTCCCCAACTGGAGACTCCGGGGGATCTCACACTAATCTTGCATGGAGACAGAGCTGTTGTGGAATTGTCAGGGTGCCTGCAAACAGGAGGTACAGTGACACGGACATGAAAATAAAGAAAAGACGGAGAGGATGTGATAGGGTCCCACGGACTACCCAAGACAGAATGGGGAGAGAGAAAAACATGGAGTGTATTGAGCACAGCCCCCTGGAAGCACTGAAGAGGAACAACAAGTCAAGTTGACATTGAGGGGCTACTGGGGCTTTGAAAAGAGGAAGATGGGTGTACAGACTTTAAACAGGCACTTGTATTACTTAAAAGACGACTGGTTAGCCTCATGGTAATGGGAAAGCATCTTTCTTATTCTTTGTTTATCATGCTTTCTTTTTATAATTTTAAAACCTTTCAGAATTTGTCATGCACCAACTTTCCCTATAATCCCTTTAAACAACTGCATAAGTTTCCAATTTTCTGTCCAGGTGGTGTGTGTGTGTGTATTTGTGGATGAATCGCTCCCCTACGGTTTCGTGACAATCAGAAAACACATTAAAGAAGATGGCATGCTGTGCCTTATGAACCACAGAAAAACAAAGGGGCACACTGAGAAATATACTCCCAAATAATACAATTTTGTGTTGTCTACAAATGCGCCTGTCTCACATTGTCATAAATCAATGGATGTCAATGTCAAAGAGAATAAAATCAAAAAAAGATATTCAAGAAATATCTCTGTGCATTTGTTTCTATTCGACAGAACATTGATATATTGGGCTACTTCAACCCAATCTTGGGTCAAAACTGGACAAATCTTACAATCGGGTTAAATAAATCCAAACAAGGGGTTATATTCAAGCCAATAATTAAAACATCCCGACATATTGAGTTGAAAATGTTGTGGGGTTGACATTTTTCTAAATATCTAATTTTGTGTTGGCAGGAAAAAGAAAAAAAAGTGTATGTTTGCACTAACGTGAGGGAGCAAAACATAAAACGCTACAAGAATTTTTCAATGCCAGTACCGTAACTACTCTTTCAAGCCTCAGATATCATCCTACTATTAAACAACTAACAGACTACAGGTATATCCAAAAAAAGGTTTTGATGAATTATCTCTAAAAACTTGTCCATTCCTTGTGTTTAAGGCCCTTGTGATGTTCATGCATGCAATACGTGTATCTGTTGCATGCATTCTACTTTCAAACTTTAAATGTTCTCGGGGGCCACTGAAAGATTAAGTGCTTAGGTCAAATACTGTGCCTTCTGCGTGGGCATTAAGAATACAACAAATATTTTGTTTACTTTTGTTAAAGTAATATTTACATTGAGCTACGATTAATATTGTTTGTTATTTAAATAACAAATCTAAAGAAAATTCTTTAATTTATTGGTTTTAAAGTAATATTATTATGAGTCATCAATATTTCATTAGCATGTGGTAAAGTAATGCAGATAGAACAATTTAAGACTAACAAACACATTTTGAAAGGGTGAAATTAAATTATTGTTTTGTTATTGTTTTTTCGTTATTGGCAAAATAATATTAAAGAAATATAATAATTTCTTTTTGCCACCGCTTATGTTATTTTTATCAAAATTTAATCACTTCTAATGTCATTTTAAAAACACTAAGAATGTGCAACCATACACAAAGAAGTTGAATATCATACTGGTACATCGCTCCAATGGCACATGGTTATCTTTTTACATCCTTTTTTCCTTTATGCCAGCCTGCCAAACGAATCACTGGCCTGTGGCTGATTGTACCACACACCTTGATGAGCAGAGACCACCTGGATCCTGGTTACACTGACAATACAAGTGTGGAAAAAATAGATAAATGAAAGTAAAAGCGTATTATTATCACTTCAGCTGCCCTTCACCAGCGGCTACGGAGTGTGCTGGAGGCAGCGTCTTTGTTCACCTCACCCTTTATTCTGTCTGTCTCTCTCTTTTTACATGTCTGTCACTTTACCCACCCCCACTCCTAAAAGAACAAACAGAGACTCAAGATTTCATCTCAGCAAGTAGCCAGTGAAGCCATCCCATAGACCAATCCAGGCAATGTAAACAAAATCTAGGCAGAGATGTACTTTTTGGTCTATCTCATCATACTTGCTTAATAAATACATTTCCACTATATAAAACTTATGTGAAAATCAAGTCAGAATATTGTGCAGTGCTCGATGTGGGCCAGTAGATATTGGAGTGGGTTTTGCATTGGCATATATAAAAAGGAGCAGTTCGGCAAAACATCCTAATGCCATGATGCTAATAATTGAGTTCAACACTCTTTAATACTAGCCAGGAAAGTTCGTTATTTTTATGCAAATTGACATGGAAAATATCACGAGTTTTACATGTCCTTAAAACAGTGGGCAATAAGTTCTTTGTGTGAATTTAATTTGCACTGCCTGGTTGTCATGCGCATCACCTACCACAAGTTTGTGTCTATTCATGTCTTTGCATTAACTTTGCAGGTAATTTACTGATCTGCATCTGCTGTGAACTCAAGATTAAGATTCATAATTTATTGTTTGCAACGATATGCCTGAAATTGACTTTTCCAAAAGTTACTCGAGGCACTCAACCTTACACATTTCCTTGTGTAGCCAGGTATTTGTAGTCCAACTATAACTTTATATATATTTAAATATTTGGGGAAAATTAGAATATGAAAATTTATGCCAATGTGTTTAATATAGTTCTTTTTTAATTCAAACACATTTAATCGATAAATTATAGGGCTTTCAAGAGATTAAACGTTATTTTTTTATAATTTTTGGGATTTATAAAATGCACTATACAGAAACCGATTATTGCAATTACTCATAAAATATAGCACTAATCCTTACTGGATTCCGATGTTTAAAAAAAGTAAGGGTCAAATAAGATAACTGTATCGTATCAGATTCAAACAAAATAAATATTTAAGCAAATTCAAAAATCACTTTACATTAGTACTAGGGCTGTGTAATTAATCGTAAATGATTTTAGATTCTTTTTAATTTTTCAATTTTATCTTCCAACAATTAGGAAACATTTTTACATTTTCATTATTTTATTTTATGTATTTATTTTGAATAGTTGAATAATTATATTTATAAATCATATATTTTATTTATTTATTTATATATATATATATATATATATATATATATATATATATATATATATATATATATATATATATATATATATATATATATATATATATATATATATATATATATATATATATATATATATATATATATATATATATATATATATATATATATATATATATATATATATATATATATATATATATATATATATATATATATGTATGTATGTAATGACATCAAAAAAACATTGTTTAATATATTTGTTATAAATTTATTTAGCTTTTTTTTATTTATTGTTACTGATGTTTCCAAAGTCAGTTGAATAATCGCGATCTCAACATTGGGTGAAATAATCATGATTATAATTTTTGTCATAATCAAGCAGCTCTACTAAGTCACATAATAAATGACTGCTCCGGGATCCACACACTAACAGGTTGTGTATGTGTGAGTGGGAGTATTTAAAGTGTGTCCATTTTGATAAGACACAGGCAGAATGCTTCATGCTAATGAATTTTTTCACATTCAAGAGGAAGGCGTAATCTGAATGACGTGCAGTCGAGTAGAATCAGCAACCTGATATTTAGTGAATACTGCATGAGCTGGCGCACACTTAAGATGTACCCTTGAACTAAAATAACCCCATTGATATAGCACTCACAGACACACACACACTCGTCAGCACATGGAAAGACATTAATTGGATTTGTATTATGCACATGGACAGTTCATGGTCGCATGGGCTTTAATTTTACTCCTCTCCTGTCGCCGCACACACGTGCTCTCTCAAAAGCAAAAATACAAGTTTTCTACTTATACTAACGAAACAACAAAGCCCTCAGGCATTGACAAATCCCAACAATAATGACCACAGAAGTGACTTTTTTCCCACACACCTTTGGAGTGTTGGAAATCCTAGGGAATTATTCTGTTTAGGAATTTGGATGGATAGAAGCTCTGTTAGATCATTCGCTTTAGCTCTATGAGCATGCACGAGTAAGAAAGACTATGTACAACAGCTCTATACACACAGTGTAATAGGAGCATGTTCAGACAGAAAGCTATTAATATAAAGCAGATATGACCTTGAATGGTCATTTTATAAAAAAAGAAAAATATTTCCACAGGGGACTTTTGGGTGTGAAACATGCCATGACTATGATCTATGTTACATTATCTCAAAGATTTATTTAACATTTAATAGTATATACGAAAACTTAATAAGCCTTTGATCTGTGATCTTGCAAATCATGTCTGATTTGAATTTAATTTAAAGTTACCTGATTGACACTTTAAACCTATATGACTTTCTTTCATGAAACACAAAATAAAATATTTTGAAGGTGATAACCATTCAGCATGGCATCTAAATTCCAATGTATGGAAATAAAACCAAGGCAAGTGAATGGGTGCCAGTTACCAACATTCTTCAAAATATTTTTGTATGAAGATATACTATTTTGTCCAATTGACACTGTAGTAAGAAATTATTCTTATATTTGTGAAAAAGTGTAAATCCCTTTTCTTCAAATAACAGCCATGAAACAAATCTAATACTTTATCTCTGAGGAACACATATAAAATCCAATACATACTGTATATCTGAGTCATAATAGCTGAAGATAAGCCCCCTTTGTCATTGCACCACAGACAATCATATTTTTTCTCTCAGTGGTTATTTGTCTTTCTTTAAAGAAAATAAAACAAAGGGAAATAAAACCTAACAAAGAGTAATGACAAGCACAATCACATTCAGCCAAACAAACATGTATTTTTCCTTGTTTTTAATACACGCAGAGCTTACAGTTTGGACAAATTTTCTGCTTTTGAAAACAAACATCAAACTCTAAAACTGATGTTTACAATAAAACCATTATGTTCAATATAAAATAACTTAATTGTATACATGTTATATCACACAACACAAGCAAGACACTCAGCATTTATTTTTTATGTAATTTGCTTAAATATTTATAGATATTACAGTCATTGTCACAATTGGGGCTTCATGATTATAACAAATATGTCGCTTATTCACCTTGTTTTGTAATTGCGATTATTTTTGACAATTGATCGATTTTACATTTAAGTTTTATCATTGTGTGAAGTAGCTACATGGTAAATTGTAAACATTCAAAATTAAATTAAATATAAATAACAAACATTATTGGATTGTTTCCTTAAAGTAAATAAGGAAAAAAAAATAACATAACTTTTAAATTTTACAATCCCTGATTCCCCACTTAATTAAGTGTTTAAACATACTGTGAAATAACACAGAAATAAACACAAATGAAGAGACGATTATATTTTCACCCATAATCGAATTCCAGTTTAATTTCTCAAATAATTGTGCTGCCCTTCACAAAATATTAACTTTCATAATTTGATAAAACACTCTCTACAGCCAAACATTATCTCTCCCTCCCTCCCAGCATCTGTTTTTTATTTCAAACTGAGGGAATACACTGGCATTAAAGCCTAAAGCAGTAAGTAAACAAATCATTATCCACCACATAAATGCTTCATCACAGCTCAGATTTACCCCACTGAAAACAAACTTTTTTAAAAGAAAATTTCTTGAACTTCCACTGTACAAAGTTCTATCAGAACATTTTGTCAACACAG
Organism: Triplophysa yarkandensis; assembly: GCA_033220385.1. Taxonomy (NCBI): domain Eukaryota; kingdom Metazoa; phylum Chordata; class Actinopteri; order Cypriniformes; family Nemacheilidae; genus Triplophysa; species Triplophysa yarkandensis. Next base: position 7,934,580 of record CM065670.1, on the reverse strand, counting down.
ACTCGTGTCAAAAAAATATCTAAAAGATCAAACTCATCAAATAAGAATGTAAAGGGCATCTGAGACTCCGGCCACTAAGCCAGGCCCCAGCGAAGAGCCCACTTCATCTTTAAACACAAAGCTGTGTGATTAGAATTTGGTACTGAAAAGCGAGACAGAGAGGGAGCAGTACGTGTCGTGAAGTGTTGCTATTACCATCTCCCTGGGCAACTTAAGAAGAATCCTGCCAATTCTGAGAGAAGGTTGTGCCTGGGAGGTGAAGCACAAAGCACAATCCTTAAGGTATTATTCTAATTCAATATCCATCCAAGTCCACTGAAAAACATCCAGAAGGGAAAAGGGAGCATTCAGCACACGGACAGCCCAAGAGAAGGCTCCCACCTGGGGAGAATCCCTGCAGATACCCTGCCTGCATGAGATACCGTGGGTAACAGGGCATTTTAGCATGGGTCTATTTAAACTGGCATAGCAAATGCCAAGAACATACCAGGTGCATGTGACTAACCTGAAACTCTAGGGCATCATGGTTGGAAACGCCACAAATATATTAAAGCATATTATTTTATTCCTTTCCTTGAACTGAAACAGATGAGGGAAAACTGTTTTTCATACTAGATTGGCTAAGTATAAAGAAGTGACAAATGCAAAAATGACTTCAGTGAAAACACTTAACATAAAAATGGTAGAAAGATGGACAAAAATCATAGTAAAATGTTTTACTTTAGTAGTCAATGTTGCCACAGAAATCTGTCTCTTACATTGTTACAAATATCCCTTTAAAAACGAGAAGTTTCTATTTGAATATTGTGAATCATGTGAACCCGCCAGTGAAACCCAGCTACGGCCACGGTTTTTTTTTGTGATTTACTTTTTTACACATAAAATCATTCTACACAATGTAAGTTACATTCTGTTTATATACAACATCGATATCCTTAACAATAACAGAGTAAGACTAAGTCAAAGATTAAAATCATAGTGAAATTGGTCAAATCAAACATCAATACTTATTTTCACAGAATTTGATTTTCCGACTTAAATCTAGTTTAAATAAGCAGTGTCATATATTTTAGACTTTTATAAAAGAGTTACGTCTTAAATTAAGCTTCTTTTCTTATTGCTGTTCTTTCCGGTTTGACTGACTTTGATTATGCATAAAAATTGGTTCACAACAGTTTCAAATATCAATAAATTGTCAGTACGTTGTGAAATTGTTACAAATGTATTCTGTGTGATTTTTCTAAAATGTTATGTTTCTACACCTCAAAAAAAAGCCACAAAGCACTAGTCGATGCTCTTTGTCTTGTTCTCTTACATGAGAAGTACAACCAATCCTACCTAGTTTAAGCAAATCTGAAAAAGCTTAGGCAGCAAGCAAACAACTTTCCTGACCAACGCGGAACAAGAACAACAGAAGTTCAGAATAATTGTTATAATCCGACATTATATGAATTACAACAATGAGTCTCTTGAATAGTTTTACCAAACACGGAATTCATTGAAGATTTCTGCTTCATGACATCTACTTAAAGCCAGCAAGTTACATTTTAATTCTATCAGTTTTAAGCTGTTATTAGAGAAAGTAAAGACTGGTAAGCATCAGCAGTCTTTGCTTTGAGCCTCCAGACCCTCCACTTTAACACATTAATCAACTAACCAGGATAATTACAGCACTTCCAATTAATAATGTGACCAATCCACCAGGATAATTACATTTTGTGGGAGCTTCGCCTTTCCTGTGCTGTAGCATACGTCTCAATTACGTTCCTCAACTTGCTGATTATATTTTTATGTTTGTCTTTCATTTACACATCCTGGAAGATCAACAGTATTCTGTCCAGTGGATACTGCCTCCAAAGTGACTCTGAAATACTACAACCAGACGTCTATATAAAATAAAGAAGAGCATTAAAATGAAATGCCATTCAATGGCAGAGAGGATCATAGTCACAATGCCGAAAGAAGAAGCTCCACAAAATATGAGTCCCATAAACACCGACGTCAAACTTATGACTTTATACACTTTTATCTGCTTTTGTTCCCCTGAATCAATAACTCGTGACAGGACATGGCATCTATATGAAAACCAAACTCAAAATACAGACTACACCAAAACAACAACACACACAGAAATACTCACGGCAGTTCTCCTCGTCGCTGTTGTCCGAGCAGTCGTCGTCATCATCACATCTCCATGGAGTGGGTATACACCTGCCGTTACTGCACTGAAACTGGCCGCTTTCACACTCCGGTGTCCCTGAGGAAAAGTTAAAAATGCATGAATGCAAAGTGAATTAGTGAATGCAAAGCCTATTTAATGTTTTCCTATTTAAGTTATGTAGCTTTCAGCTTACTTTGTGAATATATATGTGACAAATAACAAAGCGTTTTGAGTCTGACACACATGATGTGACACTTCCATCTAAATAATGACACATTTACACACTTCTTTTGTCTTTACACTGTTTAACATGAGTATTCTGTGTGTTTCTACACTTAAAAGCATATTAAATGTTTAAAAGTAAGTGTTTTATTAAGTTATGTATCTGTCAGAGTACTTTGTAAATACATATTTGACAAACAACTAAGTGTTTTGAGTTACTTTGTAAATATATATGTGACCAAAAACTAAGTGTTTTGAGTCTGACACACATGATGTGACACTTCCATCTAAATAATGACACATTTACACACTCGTTTGTCTTTACACTGTTTAACATTAGTATGCTGTGTGTTTCTACACTTAAAAGCCTATTTAATGTTTAAAAGCAAGTGTTTTATTAAGTTATGTATCTGTGGCAACTGTCAGCTCAGTAGTACACCACGTGTGAAATGACAGGATATAATAATATATTAAACAGGATAAACTATAACAGTAGAATAGTGGAATATGACTCATTTGTGCTGAGAAACTCAATTTAATTACGTGTTTTCCTTGAGGATTATCCTTTAAATGCCCTAAAAGTGCACTACTTTCAAAACACCTTGCACATAATAATCACATTTTACTTAAAAGAGGAACACATGCTAAATCCAAATACAGTTTTAAATTCAAGGCCTTTAAATGTGTTTATGATCAATATATTGCTCATTTAATGTCTCGTCATCGGAAGTGACTGTGCGCGTGCACGCTGCTGGTTCCTCAGCATCATCGCTTCGCTACATTGAAACAAACGCACTGACAACGAGCAACATTGACGCTTACCGTTGGCCGTCAGAATGACCGCGAAAGTCACATTTAAAAGCAGCAGCTTCCCCAAACCCGTCCACATCTTCCCAAATCAACGCGTTGTGCTCATACGAAACAGAAAAAGGGAGAAGTGTCGTGTGTGTGCGCTCCTGTCCAGCGCAGCCTGTGCTCTGATTGCCCGCGAGCTTCCCTCCGCTTTCATTACCAGTTTGAATTGATGACGACATCGCTGCTGGGCGGAGTCTAGCCCTGACATCGGATTGTGGGAGAGGCGTGTTGGAATGGGAAAACGAATGTGATGACATCATCAGTCTGAATGTCTACAGAAATATTTTCATGAAACTATTTTGGTAAATGTTATATTTATTATATATTTTATACCATGAAGAGTTTAAGGTTCACATTGTGCAATAAATAACATTTCATATATAGCACCTTAAACATTTGTAAATTTGCATATTTAAAACACCTGTTGATATTCTGTTGCATCCCTATATACTTATTAAATATCTTACTGTGCTATAAATGTGTGCAATAACCTTAACATTTTACATTTAGCACCTTTTAACTTGTGTGTTTATGAAACATCTCCCTTTTCAAAATAGACCACTGGATTATTATAAGAAATTTGTCATTTTTGGAAAATGTTCTATAGGGTTTTTTAAGTAATTTGTACTAGATTCTATTAAGAATTTCATTTTTTATTTTAAAAGTATTCCTGTAAGAAATATGATCAATTCTAATTAGAATCCAGTACAACCATTGAACCCATTTCTATAGGATTCCCATAAGAAATTCGAAGCTCTTCTGTCACATTACATTTCCACAATTTTGTATTTAACTTACATTTATTTTTAATTTTTAACTTTTCGTAACCTATGTTACTTATGGGCAGTCGTGGCCTGGTGGTTCGAGTCTTGGACTCGTGATCCGAATGTTGCTGGTTCGCGACCAGTTTGTGTGATGACCTTCACTTACTTGTGAAAACATTTCATACTTGGAATTTGAGCTCTGCATTTAACCCTTCCCAGTGTACACACAGTGGTAGTGAGCACGCACACACACTGAGAACACACACCCGGAGGAATGGGCAGCCTTGCTGTTGCTCCCAGGGAGCAGTTGGGGGGATTGGTGCCTTGCTCAAGGGACTCATCCCAGTCGTGGTATCCCCACTGGTTCCGAGTATCGCACCAGCGACCTTGGGATTTAGAGTCCAACTCTTGAACCAAGAGGCCACGACTGCCCCAAACTTCCAAACTGGTCCCTTGTCTTGTCCCCTTACATTGTGTACCTAAAGCTTCTGTAACTAAGACAAATGCATAGTGTGTGGAAGTACATCTGGCAAAAAAGCTCATTCTGATTCTGACATATCTATTTTTTAACAACAGCTTTCGACATAATTTCTTTTGGAATACGTAAGAGAAAATAAATTGTTAATGTCATGACTTGTGTTTAATTTTTGCTTTGAGCTAAAAAAGACATCATTTCCTGGAACTAAATGTATGAAAAAAGGTCATTTTCATGTCGGGATGAGCAATATTAAAATGATATCAAAAGATGATAATACAGCACAGATTAAAAGCTTTGCTTAGTAAGTGGTAAAAAATCTGGTCCATCAGTCTAGTGGTATTGGTTCAAACAAACAGCTACAATTGAATATACAATCATGCATAAACCATTGTTGCTCTATATTTCTATATTTTAAAGTTAGGCTTATAACCACAAGTGTATCTGAATATAAGCGTACACATACGCATACTGTACTTGAAGCGAGCTCTGATTGTGTGCTGTGTAAGGTGTAGTTTTTAGGTTCTTGAAGGTAACTGCAAGGAATTGAACAGGAAACCGCAGCACTATGATAAATTGTTCCCTCATCTGAAAAAGGAGAGTGGAAGACCCAGATAGATGGAGAATGAGAGAGAAGCTGAATGTTTTTCCTTAGCTGAGAAGGCATCACCATTAGTCATTGGTCTCACTTCCTCACATGCACTGGATCAGCTCTGTAAAGCGTTTCGTTTTATTGGGTATTTTCTAAGAGATTGCTTTCACTGTTCATTGAGCATCTGTTTCTGCTACATGAAACATTCATTTAAAGGCTCTATGGCTCATTTTCTGTTACGCAAATATCATTAAAACAATGTTCTTGTAAAATAAAGTGTCTGTGACCTACATGCTAATAAAGCTTATTTGATAATAAGAAAAAGAACACCTTTTCAATCACTTTTTTTCTTTTATTAAATAAATTAATTGTCAAAACTATAAGACTTCTCTTCACATCTGTTGAATCTGTCAAAGGAAACCAACAGTTTCTGTCAAAAACCACCTTCAGGCAGTTTGGGAAGGATAAAGAAAAATCTATAAATGGGTAGAGTGTCACAACGTGATACCAGGGGGTCAACTGTTAAGTATTTTCTCTCTCTTTCTGTGGCAGAACCAGCCTTAGCTGCCAGAACTGCTGGCTGCCAAGCTGCTGACCCAAAAAAACGAGACATGTTTAGTCAATAACTGGCCGTCCGCCCACCAGCTATTGAGGTGAGAAATAGAATTTAAACATCAGTGCATCAAAAGATATGAAACTGGAGGGCTTCACACAGCAGTCACTCATATGAGAAACAACTCCCTTAACTGAGATTCTTGGCTGAACATACATTTTTAGTTATACAGGTTACATGTATGGTTGTTGAAGCTCTAAGCTTATCTGTTTTGTGATGAGGTATTTTTGTGTTGAGGTTCCAGTCCCTGGTTTTTGTAAAGTACAGTTTTTGGAAGGTAATACAGTGTTTTAACCACTTAGTGGGTGAGAGAATGTTGAAGGAAACTTTAGGTAAAGGATATGCCTAAATTCATTTCTCAAACTTGAAAGTATTATGCACTTACTACTGTCTCTTAACCCAAAAAAGTTGTCCAAACTTATATGAATTTCTTTGTCCCGTTGAACACAAAGAAGGATATTTTGAAGAATGTTAGCAGACCAAAAAATATTCAATACTCTTTCTATGGTAGTCTATTGTGTCCCATAAATCTCAGTTGTTGACATTCTTCCAAATATCTTTATTTATATTCACCAAAACAATGCATTTATCCAGGTTTGAAACAACCTGGGTGTAATTAATGTAATCAATTAATAGGGTGATAAACAGAATTTTCATTTTGGGGGGACTTTCTCTTTAATTCTGTGGGTTTTCCATTGACACTTCAATATGATTACTTGATGTGCTTTTTTTAACTGTGAACAAATGGCTTTGCGGTTTAGAGCTATATTTTATGACCCAAGAAAAGCTTCCAAGCAATTCTAGACAGGTGTTTCTGTAGGAAGTTGTGTTTCAATTGAAATTGACTTTTTATAATTGGCATGTCAACCTCAATAATTCCAGTCCTTATTTTCCATTTGTTTAATGTCTAAAAAAGACAATTAACAGTACAAGCCATCAATGTCTCATGCCAAATGACTATATTTTCTTGTTTAGAATGAATGACAAGATGCAATTTTTTTCAATGCAATCCAGCATGGCAATGCTTTAAAGTGTCTTTCAAATGAGTCCTTTAAACTCTATTAACACTTTTGATGGCCTGGAGGAGCCAGTGAGACCTACACTTGGGCGTAGAAAACGCATTGATTAATCTTAATTTATAGTATTTATTGCATGCATTTATAGCCCCTGTTGTCATATGGGACTTTTTCTCTTGTTAGAATTTTTTACATATTTGGAGTGTTTTGATTTAAAAATATATAAACTTAAAATTAAGAATCAAGAATATTGTTTCATTAAACAATCATTGTTTAATATGTTCAGATTGAGACTATTTTAACAGGACAAATGGAAAATCCATGTGTCTAGGTAAAAAATGTCACTTTTATGAAAACTATTAAAATGGATTTATAGCGTTTTGGAAAGAGCTCTTTAAACATCGGTTTGATTTAAACAAACGTGCGGTCACATTACTTTTATACTAGAGTAAAATTTAATAATGTTTGCCGTTTTGCCAGCTGTTTTTAATGCAAGGTTAATGTTATGCCAGGTAACTGTAACCAAAGAATATATAATATTCTCACAGCAAAGAACATGAAGTTATTTTGTTGTTTCAACAATAATTTAATGGGTCACCGAGATGTTTGTTAATTTTTTGAAAGTGCCCTTCACATTTTGGCAGTGCAGGTTCTGGAACAGAAAATGGTCAAGTCATAAATGATAATTTGCACAAAATATAAAAAAATCATGACCTATCTTATTATAAGAGTTCTTTATAACACAGCCTTCATGATTTATGAATCTTCATTCACATTGTCTATCCATGTCCGAGTGATAAATTAACTTGTAAAAGGGAAGTCTCTCAGAGGTGGGTAAATGCAACTACTATTTCTGGATGACGACCCCAAACCATCATATTAGCATTGTAATAATAGATAATCTTAATCTTCCTTATAATCTTCCTTACATTCCACACTGCATCCAAAGGTATTTTAAGGTTTAATGATGTTTAAAAGGTTTAAAGGTTTAATTTTTTTAAACCTTTTTTTGCTGAAGACAAACCACAAAGGACTTTTAATTTTACCAATGACTTCTGCTGTCACGCATAGACGGTTAAGTTTTAGATTTAAAAAATATAAAGAAAAAAGATATAACTTTGGTTAGCCTATATATTGAATAGATTATAGATTTGTAGTTGTATCTTTGAAAATGTAGATATCCTACAGTATATATAGTATTAGATAAGTAGCTATAAGATATATCACAATACATCTCAGCCTTGTTTCAAATCCAGTTATAGTATTGTGTCAATTCCTCCCATATTTTCTTTGTATGTATTTTCATCTTTGACATGTGCACTCGTATGTATATGTGAGAAATTACTTTTTTTAAGTCTGACACAGCAGTGATTTGACACTTCAATCTAAATAATGTCATATTTATAATGTCAAGTTTCGTCTTTCGTGTACTTATATACTGTTTAACATGAGCATGCTGTCTGTTTCTACAGTTTTGGCTCTATCATTATACGGGCGCATAATAATAATAATCAGCTCATCTAAATGCAAATCATAAGGTGCATTTCAATAGAATCTGAAGCATATGGCATCTAATTTCCCTTCGTACTTGTGACTGCTCATGGTTTAACAGTTTAGAAGGTAAACCCTAATATTTTCAGCTTTAGAAATAAAGTAGAACTAACCAACTGTACAATAACTGAATCTGTGAATCCTATATTGACAACCACAGTCAATGCAATGAATAGTACTTTCTCGTTTACATGTTGTTTGTCCAATACGGTTCTATTTTTTAGCATGCAAGGAGAATAAATAAAGAATAAATCATTTATAATTACACAATTATTTTTATTATTACTTTAATAAACCGAACAAAGGTGCAACTGAATATGACAGCCAGTGATATCCACCGGAAATTTAAGTAAATTGCTTCCCTGTCACTTGTCAATGCATCAAAACATTTTTGGTTTAATATAGCTGAATTCTTGGCTCACAATACCCACACTCAGTTTGAATCGGCATGATGTGCATGTGAAAAAAATAATGTCAAACTAAGCTGACCCTAGAACTGTGACAGAATGAGGTCTAGAATGGAAAGACAGAGAAAGAAATAGAAGTTATAGATGAATTTATGTTGTATTAACATCACATTGTGTTGTGGCAATCAGCAGAAAAATACTGTATGATTTAACATGCATGTGTATTTAGACAAAATGCAAGCATGTAAATTGGAAAGCAATACAATTAAGCAAATTATAGTTTAGAAAAAATGAACCATTCCTGAAGAAAATTGTAGTTCACACTAGCTGCCGCAGCGTAAAGATAACTGAGTATGGTTGCAGTGGAGGTCTTTGTATTTTCGTAGACAAAGTTGCTTTGGTGTACTGGATTGTTGGTGGTCTAATGATTTAATTCCACCTAAAGGTCTGTGTGATATTTTGGTCTCTATCTATTTTTTAGTCCTGGGGCTCAAAATGTGTTTATTTTCTTGTTCACTGACTTATAAAATTATATTAATTTGAGGTCAATGGGATGGGTTACAAGTTATAGGATTGATACTTTTAGCTATGGTTATTCAAATCACTAAACAAGAAAAATAATTATGCTTGTCTACATTTTCTAATACAATAATGAGTTAGTTGGCTTGAGATCTACAAAGGGATACTCCACGCCAAAGTTGTTCCAAACCGCAAGGTGTTCCAAACATGTATCATTTTTTTCTGTTCAGTTCAACACAAGAATGGAGATATTTAGAAGAATGTTAGCAGCTGAGATTTTTGGGACACCATGGCATTAAATACTGTTGTAGAAAAAGTTATTTTGAAGAAGTTCTGGGAAAAAATTCTCTTTGACTACCCATCTTTTGGACTACCTAGATATCTCAGTTGTTTATATTTATTGTCTAACATTCTTCTAAATACCTTTCTATGTGTTCCATATAACAAAAATATCTATACAGGTTTGGATCAACTCATTCACAATAAACTTACATACAGTGGAAACAAAAATGTATTATGTATTGTATTAAAGGATTATGCAATCTGTAATCCCAGGAAATATCCAGGATAGCCAAGGATACACGTATCTGGGTTACATTTCAAATGAAAAAATTGTCCTGGAACTCACATTTTAAGTTTCCTATGCGTGAGGATTTGATAAATCTTCATTTATGTTTATTTATGAACTCAACATCAGGCAGGGATGTCTTTGGTGGCATAACAAATAATAGTGATACAGGTTCAATAATGCATTACATTTACAATTCTCAGTTCTTGATTTTCAGGAAACGACATTGGCCCCCAAACAAGCCGACAACAATTCATTTATAATCACCATTATTCAAAAAATTTATATATAAACTTAAAAAAAATAGATCTCAAATCACATTTTATCTTCATACATTATGTCTTAATGCTGGCAAGTCAGTATTGTAGTGTATTCACTGCTAAGTGTGGGTGGCCCTATACCAAGACTATGATAAATGCTATTCCAGTGTTTCTTTGCATCCATGCTGCGTGCGATTGCTCTTCATCACCTTCCTTTGGCAGTCATAGGCAGTGTAACATATCAGTAATCAATAGTAAGCTAAGATCTCCTCCTGTGAAAACATGGCAAGCTTCAGTGCCCGGGCAAAGCTGGCATCATTGATTTACAAAGCATGTGTCATGCTGAGGGACAAACAGTGAAATAACACATTCAGTGTCAACATTTTATAAACTCTTACCCTTTGTTTCTGCATTTAGGAAGAAAAAATACAGTTAATAGAAAAATATTGTTCTAAGTTTATAGGTACCAGTATACAGTATTGACAAATTTTGAATTCCAGCTTATGGCCCCTGACCAATGACTCTCTACATTTTTGTCTGGCATAAAACTATAAAAATACTGTTCCTTGTGGAACCCAAAATGTTAGTCTATGGCATCACAAGCTGTGTCAGCACCACTTGAACGCTATCATAGTTCTGGAAAGATTAGTTGGAATTACCTTCTTTTTGTTGTGTTGTGAAGGAGAAGCTATGAAGAAGTAGTCTAAACTAGCAAGATAAAAATGTTTAGTGACATAAGCAAACGCTGATTGGCCAAATTTTTGTTGTTTGGTATATGAATATTAATTTCTATGTAGGTCATGCCTTAAAGTCTACAGAATTTTTTATTTAATTTTTATTATTTATTTATTATTTTCTTCATTATTTTATGAAAGAGAGATAGATGTAACATTTAATTTAAAAGCTATTGTTTTGCCAACATGTCATCATCAAACATTTTCATATCATCATATAAAACTATTCACAAATATTACTATTAAAATTGTTATCACAGCCACACACTGCAGTTTTCACAGAATTGAGATGCACACAAGATGATGTTTTAACCTAACACTGACACAGAAAATGCATTAAACGTCAAGTCGATTTTTTTGTTACAAAAGCCCGCATGACAACTTCAGCATGACAGCAAGCCCCAGTCTCCCCTACAAGGTTCACAGCACGTTCCTGCTTCACGGTGCGAGATTTTGTTTGCTGAGCATTTTCTTCATGATTTGTTCTTCAAGTCCTCTAGGAAACATTTCAGGGTGCCTTAGCTCTGTCTCTCTTTATCGCAAAGTACCTGATTACCTTCCTGTCACAGCAGACAACCATCTGACTTATCTGCAAATAAATGCCACATTATTGCTGAATGATTTATTTTACTACTCACGCTCCACTGCGCACATATGCTATATTGCATATAGACCACTGTTCATAAAACTGTTCATAACATGTATGTACGGTACTCTGGGTTTTCTACGGTAAAAGAATATGTGACTTTTTTATATATTTACATTTATTTATTTGGCATATAAATTCACTCTTTTATCCAAAGGTACTGCTATTATAAGATAGTCAATCATCACTGAAGAGCAAACAGGGGTAAGATGTCTTGCTCAAGGATACTTCAGCCATTGTCTGCTGGCTCTGGGATTCGAACTCGCGACCTTCCGCTTACAAGTCCAACTCTCTAACCACCAGACCATGACTGGCCTCATTTTAAGTCACAATGTTCTACAATATGAAAAAGACACCATCATAAGTTTGATTTTTAGCGTTATTCTTAAACATCAGGTGTACATACTGGGAAAATGTAAAGTAAATTATCAAACTTTAAAGGAATAGTTTTCCCCAAAATGGAAACTGTGTGAACTGATGCCTATTTACTTGAATTGGTTGTGTGTCTATTAAATAGGAGGGAATGAGAATAGAAATAATGAAATGGGATCCTGCTTGTGAAAACCCAGTTTATAACATTGATATATTTCATATTGACTGGAGAAGAAACATGTCAAAGAATAAATTAAAAGTGAAATGAATAGTTAAAATTCAATTTCATGGTAATTTTTTTTCTGAATATTCGCAGATTTTTGACTTAAGTCTGGTTTTCACAGGCAAGGTAACAAATATAGAAACTGTAATTTCAGCAGTTACTACTTCATTGTTAAAATATAAAGGTGAAATGCCTAAACGTATTGACATGAAATTGCCTTACCTAGGATTAATAAAGGCTGAAAAGCTATAAAGTTCATGGATATCTAATGTTAGTTAATGTGTTTATTAATGTTAAACATAGCAACTTATTATTAAGCGTGACTCACACTTTATAACAGTATTTTTAAACCATGACAATCCTCTCGGAACCCAAAAGTCACATTACAGCTGATTCTGGAAATCAAACAGCATCAAATCTGAGACCAAAGGCATGGTAAAGACTTCAAGGATAAAAAATAGTTTGCTTCCCTATATTTACAGCTGATGAAATAATAGTAAAAAGTGTGAAAATGGTTAGACTAGGAGAAATGGAACATAGCTTTACTCTGTAACTCAATTTTTTCCTTCATTGACCTTTTCCAACATAATAATAAATAATAATGAAATCTTGGCATTGTCCTCACAACTACATAAATCTGATTATAAAAACACAAAGCCTTAATCCTCCTCATTCTTTCATGGGCAGACCAAATGGTGGGTTTGAGATAACAGATGGGCTAAGCATTATACAACCATTATACAGCAACATAATGTATAGAAGCTTCTTAATCATCTCAGCATGTCCTCACATTGTACACTATGGGCAACAACTATAAGCTTTTGGCTATGAGATTTACATGGTTTAGATTTGAAATGAACTGTAATGATGGGATATGGGTGCAGAGACTAGGGTGCAGAATTTAGTGAGAAAACAGCCCAATACTGGTATGAGAGCTGAGCACCTGATATACCATTGAGAGGAAAACAGCAGACCTGCAGGGATGAAATTATAGCCCGCCCATGAATTATCAACAGAAATCCCAGCATGGAATAGGACATTGGGGTGGAAATGAAGAGGATATATTGGCTTGGTGGAATTGTTTTTTGTGTGTGTGTGTGTGTGTGTGTGTGTGTGTGTGTGTGTGTGTGTGTGTGTGTGTGTGTGTGTGTGTGTGTGTGTGTGTGTGTGTGTGTGTGTGTGTGTGTGTGTGTGTGTGTGTGTGTGTGTGTGTGTGTGACACTCTACATGATAGACACAGACAGACAGACAGACAGACAGACAGACAGACAGAGAGATTCACTCAAGTCCCTCACATTACTTTTCCACATTAAGCTCAAATCTACTCTAGCAAAAAACAAAAATCATCCGGCTGATCAATGGTAAAATTTTGGATTTTTCCAAGTCCTAGAACCAAACCTATGATTTACTCAAAACCTCAGGCTTACCATTGGCTAGCTAAACCAAATCCTTTGAGATCAAAATGTGAAACATCAACCACAGGAGAGAACAGTCTATATTTATTTAAATATATTTTAAGTCATTTTATCTGGTTTAATCTTTTGTTCTATAAACACAAAATTAAATCTAGTTTTAAGCCACAACCATTTCAAACCAAAAGAAAAAAAAATGGGAACAGCATTATGATAGCAATACTGCTACTTTTAAAAACATATTTGGAATATTTCTTGATATCTTTAAATATATCGTAGAAAATAGATTGATGATATGGGTCGCGGTCTCAACATTTTAAGGGAAAGAATAATTTAAGGTTTAATAAAAGTATATTCAGATATATTTTATTATTTAGATCCAGCTCTCAGTTTTACTTTCAGATTTATCATCACCTAGAACTGGAAAGGGTGATTGACTGGGCTATTTTGCACATTCATGTACACTCAAAAAAATAATACTGAGATTTAGTAAATTGTAATACATTTTTGTACAGCAGTTTATTCTAAAGCTTAGAAATTAATAAAATACACTGTTTAAAGTGTGTGTATAAGTAAATAAGATTAACGCAAATATTTCCATTACAATTCAGCACATAAGATGTACATATGCAATTATATAATACTGTAATTATTTTTTCCTTACATACACTTAATAAAATAAGTTTTTGCGAAATCAACTGTATGATTTTAAATAAATTATTTTAATATTTTCCACTGAAAAAAATAAAGTGAATGTTTTTGAAAATATTTTTGTAATATTTACTAGGCGAAACGAATAATTTTTACAGTGTATTTGCATACACCTAAACAAGCTGAGGTGTTTTTAGGCATGAAAAATAAATTAAAACTAGCAAATATATAATTTTGTGAATCAATGAATTTTTTAAGAGATAAAACTGTTAACCACAGGGGGACTTTATATAAAGGGCACACAGGTATTGCATGTCCATAACGTCCAATATTGTTTTTCTTTTGGTAGATGTTTGTATTTTTTTGCACAGTACAATATTAGTTGATATCACCTTTCACTTTATTTTTAAAAGTAATATCTTAATATTAAAGTCATACTATGGAGGGAAGAACACCATCAAGAAATTACCATGGGAACTTTGATAAAACAAGCACGCTGTGGTTGGAAAATAAAGTGATACTCTTATATACTTTAGAATCTGACCTATCTGCTTTTTGAAAAGAAACCAGGACAAAGCAAATAATCTCCAACTGTACCACTGTTGAACAAGTTGTTGTTGGCAGAATGATGTGAAAATTCAGAGATGGGAGAAAAGGGGAAAGAATTATAGGATTATATCTACCTGCAGGGCTGAACAAAGTAAGACTTCAGGGTAAATTTGAGTAGATTCCATCAAGCAAACATAAACAGGCTGATATGTGTGTGAATAGAACCGCCATCTCAGGGGGGTGAGGGAACAAAGTACACATACAAACTAGATTAAAACAGGCGCCATGGGAGGCAAGAAAAATTAAAAAGAAAAGTAAAAATGATATAGAGAAAGGGTGACAAGAAAGCTTATGGATGCTGAGTATATGTTTGATGTAATGTTGTCCGAAATTGAAAATTTTAATGGTTCAGTTCTGACAAAAAAGCCGAACAAGAACATATAAAAATTGTAAAAGTAACTGAACAAAAGTGGTACCCTTTACCGTCTATATACTACCGTTATTCAGATTGCATATTCTCAATCTTCTATTGAGCCACTTTTGTTAGATTTCAGTTATACATTATTCCTTAACTAAAATTATTTTTACTTATTTAATAAATCCCATAAAAAAGCAAGTCTCAAATTAATCCTTTTGTATTTTGTGTTAAACATACGGTACACAAAAAACTTTAAATTTAATTACAAATATTATTTTAATATTGTCCTTTTACTTTACATTTTTTTAAGTTGACTTTTTAACTTTACATGTTTTTTAAATAGACTGCCAATTAAGTAAATTAAGATCAATCATTTTAATTTCATATGAGAAAACGTTTGTTATTTTACAGCTGCCAGAAATTAATAGATTTTTAATTTTTTTACTGTAATATTTATAAAATTTTCCTTTTAAAATATAGAAGAAATGAACAAATAATAAAAAAAAAAACTTTATTTAAAAAATATAAATTTACAGTATTTTCTGGAGCCACAGCTGATAGA
Organism: Triplophysa yarkandensis; assembly: GCA_033220385.1. Lineage (NCBI taxonomy): Eukaryota > Metazoa > Chordata > Actinopteri > Cypriniformes > Nemacheilidae > Triplophysa > Triplophysa yarkandensis. Next base: position 7,919,010 of record CM065670.1, on the reverse strand, counting down.
ATATGATCATATTTTATTTATTTGTTATAGTATAGTTATCTGTTCAGAAGTAGCACTGTCCTAGATCTAAGTACTAACATGACCCAACAAAACGTTTTGTGATGTGAAAGAGAGCTTGTTGACATTGTGGGTCACACTTGATAGTTGCTTTACTTACATTTGTTATATCTAAACATAACAACGTCAGTCTGTTGTTGTAAAGGCGGTATGTGTGCCTGCACCTAAGGCATGACAAAGCTTATTTGACAATTTGTTGTCTTACAGGAAATATGGGAGTAAAATATCCTCTGTTCATTTGCTGAGGTTTTAGGATAAGTAACCCAAAGACTTTGTTTATCTCTTTCAACCTCTTGAGATGCATGGCCAATCCTTCATGCATATGGTAAATACACACACACTGCCAAGAAAGAGAGGCAGAGATGGAGGGAGTAAACCAGGAATAAGAGATTTTATGCATTCAAAGATCACACATCAGAACTCATTCAGGTGTCGCAATGCATTGTTCAGATTGAGCCGTGGACTGCACAGACAAACCGAACCCAACAATTCAGAAAAACCCTACAAGAAAAGAGGCTCAGGTGGTCTTAAAACCAAGACAAATGCCCACACATAGAGAGATGCACCAATCTGTGGCAAGACACGCTGGCATTCATTCCACTCACCGGGCACAGAGGGGAATAATCCAATTGAAATGGGATGACGCTGTCATGGCGACAAAGATCTAGAGTGAAGCAGCTCTTCAATCAGAATATCCCCTGCACGACAGGCCACTTGTTGAAGTGCAAGCATCGAATTTGCTTTTAGATTCGTAATACAAGAGTCATTTTTTACTATTTGGCAATGTCAAAATCTGACAAACAAATAAATGCTGTGTGATTTATAACATTCGGAAATAAGGAATGCAGACTGTAATTTTAGGAGTTATTATTCTACTGTTTTTAGACAAATGAGGGAATGGATACTTGACTAGTTTACAGACATTTTTAAGGAAACAGAAACACAAAATTGACCGCATCTGTCTAACCTCACTTTGTTTTTATTGCATTTCTATTAAACTATTCCTGCTGATAAAACATTTCAGATATGGGAGCTGTACCTGTAAAGGAATCACTCTGTAAACTCATTTGTACATAAAGTCCCTTTTAAGTCACTTGCATCAGCAAAATTAAAAAGGGAATGTGCAAAAAAACAATGCTGATGTCCGAGGATTTAAGAATAGGAACCTTGCAAAAGATGAAAAGCCATAAAAGACTTGTATAATATATTCCAGACATTGAAAATATTTGTCATTTCACTGAAAGGCCACTATGGAACAAATACTTAAATTATTATTTTATGCAGTGTCAGATGACTTTATTACTTAAACTTTACAGTTAAAAAATACTGCCTGTGCACAAAGGGCACTTTTTAGAAATGTAAGAAAAACTAAATATAAGGAATCCCACTTAAAGAATTTCAAGCAGCGAAACATCCAAAGAGCCAAAAATAATTGACTGTATAATTTCCCATTTATATTATTTGCATTAACTTGATTCTAAAAGTTTACTCAATATTACTTAACTGGAATTTTATTAATTCATATAATGACTATTTCATTTGAATATGTATATATGAACTATATTTATTGCACTCTCCTTTTTATTTCTAATTGACAGGATACATACTCTTAAAAGGATAAATATGCTGCCTTCCACCCTACTGTAAAAAATGATCCAAATGTAAACAAATCTTGACAAGAAAATGGTGAAGATTGGGCCATAAAATTCTAACTATTGTGAAACACTAAGCACGCACTGATACATGCTGAGCTCATTATGACCTTAGCATTTTACCATGTCCCACCCATAATCATTCACTGCTGTGTGTGAGGTCATGTTGAGGCCTCAGAATGGAGACAGACTCTTAAACAGGTGAGTGCTCAGAGGCCTGTGGCGCACCACTGAAGGCTTTAACCAGCATTATGGAAATAACAGTCTGAGGCTCTTTCTATAGCCTAAAGAGAGCAAGACACGTTAATATTAACACCATATCTACACTGTAAGCAATGAGCTGCACACCTCCACAGCTCATTTAGTTGTAAATTTAATGGTACTACAGATGGTATTAGTGGTAAAATGTGAATATATAATCTTTCTAAATTGTCATGGTATAAAAATAGTCGACTTTCTCCTTTATTTTACCACTTCATCCTGCTGTAATCCCATTTAAATATTTCCCCATATTTCTCCTGTATTTTTTATCTTTCCATAAAAAACTTTATGCAAGAATCTCAACAAATGGGGAGGTTGCTTAACCGTATTAAACCAAGAGCAACACCGGGCAAAGTCATACTTTTGTTAAAATATGTTTAACGTATTTTGGTGTATCACACAGAGGCAAAAGTGATGTGAGCCAACATAACAAATCTGACTCACAAATACACTCCCTTATGCCTTCATGGAAGGTATTAAGAAATGCAAAGTCTACCACTTATTTGTATAGCAAGATTGCTTCTCTTATATTCAAATCCCAATGTTGACATGTATGCTGTTTATTCCTCCGTGAACTTCAGCTGTCACTGTATTGTGCATCTAAAACACATCTGACATCGCGATAACATGCAGACGCGTGTCCGGGACCTTAAACTATCCCAAATGTTACTTTCTTCAGTCATAATGCATCACAACCCTTGACAACCCCTGCTCGAGTGTGGTACGGTGAGATTTAGATAAACACAAAGCTTAAATTTACTCTAGTCGGCCAGAGAGACAGATGGAATACATTATAATACAGGACGTCTATCAAACACTACAATAAACCTTTCAATAACAGTTCAATCACCCAATTAATTACATTTAGTTTATATGTGTGATATAATGCAACACTAAAGTCTGATGACGGATGTTGGCAAACTGTCTGTCATGGCTGTTTTGACAGCTATGTAAAGTTTCTCAAAAGTGTTGACCAAAAGAGCCGTCAAAAGCTTGGGCATCAGATATGATCCATACTCTTTTGGGATCCAGTCACTGTCAGTCACTTGAAAAGTCCCCTCATCCGTATGGCTATGAAGCAGATTTCTGTGAGTGAATTCTGGAGAGGGGATGAGGGAGGGTGGATCTCTTGTACCTTTGACTGGTGAAAGAACAATCAAGAGGTGTAACTCAACAGAAAAGAGTGAGAGAAAAAGGAGAGTTGATGGATTGGGCTGACAGTAATGGATGACTCTTTGAAGTTTGCTGTTTTACTTCTGGAAAGGTAGCATTAGTAACTCATCTGATACACGATGCTGGGATACAGAGAACGGTCCCTTTTCCCTTGGATCAGAGATTTGGATCCTAGAGTGGCATTAAGAACAAGTTGCATTCTAACCCAAAATTTCATATCTGACCGAATGAAATGAAATGTAATTTAAAAGAAAACGTTCTTAGAAAAAAATTACTTGGATTCAGCAGTTGAGAGACAAAAACTATGTAGAGTATTCCATAAAAAATAAGCCCGTCATTATATTGTTATTTACATGAGCTTTCAATTTTGCAAATCATTTAATGCAAATTTGCATAGTGCTTACCCCAGCTTTTTTTTGCTCAATTGTGATGGGTGTACCAATGTACTCTGGCCTAAAGACGCAAAGCAAAGCAACAAGGTGGAACATTTTTTATTTTCTCAGTGCAATGCCTGTATTCTTTCCTTTCTTTATTCTTACTATGCTTTCATATTTCTTGATTTCTTGCTTTGTGTAATTTTAAGGAGGATCTATTGACAGAAATGTAATAAAAATATATAATCATGTCTTTAGAGGTGTTAAAGGATCACCACCATGTTTCTGCAGTAGCCCTAAATAGACAAAAAACTGTACAAAGTGTGTTTCGGCAAATGTGATCACTGCATAAAGGAGTGAATGTGATGCTATCTTTGTCCGGTGCCAGCCACCAAAGGGTTTCGGAAAAGGAAGGGTTGTTGTAACGTGCAACTTTACCAACAGATTACGCTAAATTTCACAAACTGGACCTTTAACAAAATCCTGCTTACAGTACAATCTCAGGAATGTTTAGGGACATGAATATTGTATGAAAACATGTAAACCTACAACACAAATTCTGTGTATGTATCAGTAAAATAGTATATGTTATTTTTTTGTTCTTTCCTACTTTGACTTTAGTTAAGACAAACTATCTTTGTTTTAATATACAAGCAAACATGCAGTCATCAGGATCCATATTTACACATCACTGCACTGACTAAAAAAACAGACAATGATGCTCTTTTTTAAACAAGCTCCATCTTGGAGACCTTTACCAGCATGGTTTATCTGCCCATTGCAATGAGAGCAACACTTTCAGCTCCTCTATCCTGGCGAAACGAATGAAATAGCTCATTTTGTTCCTTTGCGAGGTTGTACTGCTTAGTGCAGCGTGTTTCTGTTGTAAGTATACTTGTGTGCACTTCTACCCTAATGCAGCTGCCAAATTTAGCAATAAAGCACATCAATCTATGTCACCCTTGCTGAAAAAATGTTCACATAGTCTGTTATACAGAGAACAAACTGACAATTCTCCCCAAGCACTAACCTGATTTAGACCTTCAAAATGCACATATTTATGTTGTAATTGAATAGAAATGGGATGTGCATGACCTTGTTCTGAATGTTGTCCCATTTTCAGATTCTTCTGTTTGTCTATACATGACAAAAGACTTTCATCTGAATGACCCTATATACACATTCAATGGGACTGATGGTAAATATTTGTGTCCAAAATGAGTTCAGGATCAATAATGGTCAATATTTCCTGTCCCTGTTTCCTCTTCATACACGTCAACCTGACATTCACGAAACCCATCGGTTGCGCTGGCATCACATGAGCTGACCTGAATGATGGCATCAGTAAAGCTGACCCTCATTGTCCATCTTCACAGCTGCCGTGCATTTTTAAAAGGCCCGATTTCCATTTCAAACGGAAAATCTGCGGTCTCTCCAGGGCTTTACCTTGAAGCACAGACAGAATTTGAATGGTGCGACTGTAAAGCCAGACGAACACATCAGAAGGCTTTGGTGTTTGATCTGACACATACAGAATCAAGGGGCAACTGGAAGTCCCAACTTTAGAATATACAGTAGGATGTCTTTGTCAGTGAGATGAGACCTAGATTCAGAATATTGTGCATTTTGGATGATGACATTAATGTTCAATACATTACATTATGCAAAGCAACACTATGTTGAAAGCATAGTGGGATTATTATCAATAGGTCAAACTCATCGTGGCTTTAATCGCTCTGTTATATGTCTGATGGATTGAAAAAGTCAGGGGCAGAGACTGCCTAGACTGTCCATGTCCCTGCAAATGAAAACAAATGTAATAGATGTGTTTGGCTGGGCTCCGGTAAACAGTTGCTGTGTGTGGCTGATGGGACATCAACAATGTGTGTGTGTGTGTGTGTGTGTGTGTGTGTGTGTGTGTATGTGTGTGTATATGTATGTGTATGTGTGTGTGTGTGTGTGTGTGTGTGTGTGTGTGTGTGTGTGTGTGTGTGTGTGTGTGTGTGTGTGTGTGTGTGTGTGTGTGTGTGTGTGTGTGTGTGTGTGTGTGTGTGTGTGTGTGTGTGTGTGTGTGTGTGTGTTTGTGTTGAGCAGTCAAACAGACCAGAACCACCTTTTGTCGGGGAAAATTTTAATCAGTTCAGTGACTGGGGCCAGGTTTCCTGTTTAATAAAGATTTATTTGTGGAGTCTAGCCAGTATTTGGTTAGCAGTCAACATTTTATAAAAGATTAAGCAATACATTTAGAAGATATGACAAAGGGCTATCAATGGCAAATTCTTTAATTAAATGAACAATAATAACAGATGTTACTTTTTCCACTGTTAATGCTGTAAAAAATAATTAATGTAGCTGAGTAAATATCACAAAACTAAACAGTTCTATTAAACTTAATCAAATTATTTTAAACAAAATATTTTTCTTGTGGAAAAAATTAAAATAATTAATAAAAAATCCAATTGTAAATGCCTTTTCTTCTTCAACTGTAGAATTATTCATTTTATAAATCTATATTTGTTATATAGACAGTTTTTTTAAACTCTAATACAAATTTTGAGTTAATGACATTTCCATATTTTATGCATACTATATTGACAATATTTAAACAGAATATTTAATTAATTTCCAAGTTTTTTATGCAACAGATTTTTCAAGACAATATGAAGTTTTAACTGACTTACATTTAACATATTTGCACGATCCACTTACCATCCTTGTAAAAAAATGACCTAATTTAAACGGGAATTAGTTTTACAATGGGGCTAATTTGGAGGTGGTAACTCTAGTAAAATATTACATTTTTTAGAAGAAAGCAAAACCAAAACCCCTCCTCTAACCCCAACCCCTAAACCTAGAATATAAAGACCCCTGTCGTCGATAATTTTATCCCTAAATACAAAACCAACAAAACAACATGAAGCATATTAAAAACACCAAATGAAAACAGAAATGAATTCAAAATTTCCAATAATTTCATCCTTCAGTGTTGGAAGACTAAGCATGCATGTTTGTTTTTACCATCACTGTTCTCCATCCATGTACTTTTAAATATGGAAGGATCAGACACACATCCAGTGCATGCACAAGCACACACAAACATGCTCAGGGTAAGCTTTGCAAACAAATAAATCATATACATAACTTTGGAATGCCAGTCGCAGAAGACGTGTTGCTGAATGTCATAACATGACATTTATCTGCCCTTAGACATTCATGCCAATCTCACACACCGAATTCCGCCCAAACTCCATCAGCACTTGCATGACAGTGATTTGTTTTGTGTTACCGGCTAAGCTCCACCATGCCCCTCTGGTACGGTTATGAAAGGTTAACTTTTTTCAGTTTTAACATCTTAAGGCAACTTCCAGAAAATGAATTCATGCCTGAAGAAAACAAACAGGTTGCTGGCATTTTATTTGTGAAAAATGAAATAAATAAAAGAAATCTAGCCTGAAATAGAGTTCAATTTCCTTGGGGAAAGTGTTTTAAGTGAGAACATTATATAATGAAGAAATAATTTATTCAGCCAATCCACATCATATCAATGGTGAATGACATGTGGAACAATAAATCTTGTCATTGCAGAGTATAACATTTGGTATGAAAAATGAGTAGAGTGAAATACAGCAAAAAACATACAGCACAAAACCATTTAACTCAATGAATTTAGAGAATAATTTGATTGTGTAGTCAGATGCAATGAACGTCAAATCTCTGTTCAGTTACTTCAACGCAGGTGCTTCAAGTCTTCTTTAGGAATGAATAACTTTTCAGTTCATTGCAGCGCACCAAATGTAAGTTTTTGTTCTATTATTTGGTCTTTCTATTCCATTGTACATTTCCTAATCATTGAACTTGAGAGTTCACTGAAAAATTTTAATTCTTTAATCATTTATAATCCCTCCTGTCACTTCAAATCTGTGTGAACTTCTATTTTCCAAACAACATAAAATTAGATATTTTGAAGAATAATGATGGTATAGTTTCTTTATTCCGCTGAACACAAAAGTAGATATTTAGAAGAATGTTAGTGTCTATAAAATATGATTATATTAGATAAGATTTAGCCTAAATGTCTAAAATTAGTTTAATAGGCAGTTTAATAGTTCAGCAAAAACACATGCTTTTTCATTACAAAACGTGCATTTTATTTAATAAAAATTGAGTTTGAAATGGCCGAATTCGACTGAATATGGAAGAAAGAACAAACAGATTAAGAACTCTTTCAAACCAACTCATGGTGAGACCTTAAGTTCAAGTTCAAGTCTGCTTTATTGTCAATTCTTCCACATGTACAGTACATACATACAGAGAATCGAAATTGTGTTACTCTCAGTCCCCGGGTGCATACAGATAACACTAACAGTAAATAAGATAAAAAGATAAAAACTATACAACTATACAATAAGGGAATGTGAAAAAAGACATAATAGAAATTTTTCCAGAAATAGCTTATTCCAGACTGATTAAAGTGACAAAGTGACAAGTAAAAGAGCAGTTATTTTGTTAAACTGACTGATGAAGTAGTAGAAAGGTGTCAGTTCCATGTTGAATGAGGTAGTGAGCAGGCCACTGCTGCACAAAGTGAATGGTGCATTACATCGTATGTTAGAGGGGGGTGGAAGGACCTGGGGATGTGGGACCTGCTACTTGATAAAATGACATGAAACATTTTGTAAATTCTAGTCAAATGGTAAAGCTGATCAAATATAATATGTTTTATTTTATTTCTTCAATCTTTTATTGATAACATCATTTCCATAGTTCAGAGTTTATTATTATTATGAAAAATATGAAAACATAAGTGTCCCAAAACTTTCATCAGGTAGTGTAGAGAAAAATTCCTAATTCATTCTCCCCCTTTTCCACACATCTCTTGTGGTGCCAATTCATTATTGCTCTTTTAAACATTATCAAGGTCGTTTTACATCACACGAAAAATTCCTTGGGGCTGGAAGCTGACAGTCAGGCCCTTCCTGTTCTACAGAATAAGCTTGACCAGACTTTATGAAGGAGGTCACACTAGCTGTGAGCTTGTTTTTATGCTTTACCAACAACAGGTCGGGTCAGGTCAAGCAAATCTGTAATACTCAAAAAGTCCTGCCCATTTCAGTTTATCTCTAAAACGGTGCCATGCTCAGCTTAACTTGTAACCACAGGAAAATCATGTACTTACTGACTGACTGGCACTATAAGACTACAGAGTTGCTTCACTTTACTGGTGCCTGAGCTATGACATCAAAGGCCTACAAAAAAACAAAAAACTAATTTGAAGTCCATTTCCTACTAAGCAATAAAATACAGAAGACAGAGTATTTACGATGTGAGATATTGTTCAAAAACAAAATTTTTGAATGGAAATTAAAGGTGATTTTGGCAGAATACACTACATACTCTATATTGCATCCACAGAAGAGTAAAGAATTTTGATTTTGATATTGACTAACATCAAAAACCTGTTTAACACAGATAACATCTAACCAACCGATGCCCATTCTCAGCTCTAGCTGAATCTATATGCTGCCCTCACCATCTGCCCGGCTGGCATTCATCAACGAATCTGCATGAAGAATCTGTGTTGGATGAGGCCAATGAAAAATAAGTGAAGGAGAGAGCAGGCGCATAATACAGACACAGATGCTGCCATGAAAAGAACGGAAGGTCCGCTCGAGACGGCTCATCCTCTATGGTATAGCTCTATAATAGCTCACTAATGACTCTTCTGAGGCTCTAAAAAATGAATAAGCCTCTGTCTGTGCCCTTAAACTGCTGCATGCCAAGCCAGCCCAAACATAATAAACCCCCTCTCAACAACATCTGCCATCGTTTCATTCACGCGTGGTTGCGAAAGTGAGAAAGGAGTTAAGGTCCCTTCATAATTAATGAGGCTTTTCCTTACTTCAAGTGAGTGTGGCAATGGGAGGAATATACACTCAAATAAAATGTTACTGTGGATTTCTGTGACACAACTGACAAAAAAATTTGTAAATTTATAAGCTTTGAAATGAATTAATAGTATACAGATTAAATGTGTTTTATATGTAAAAGCAAAATCATATTAATTTAAAAATGGTAGTTGAATATTTTAAATATATACATTGAATATACATGAAAAACTAATTCTGTTAATATTTTCCACCGAAAATATAATTTATGTAGTTAATATTTTACTAAACCACATTAATTATTTTTAAGAGTGTACAAAGTGTAGGGGAGGTTTGGAATGTTAAATGAAATTGAACGAAATTGAAAAAAAAGTCATTATTTTTTATCAATCCATACACATTTAGAAAACGTACTATCTTGGTCATTTTGCCTCTCAATTGATTTAAAAGGATAGTTCACAAAAACTGAAAATTCTTTCATCATTTACTCACCCCTTGTCATTTCAAACCTGTATAACTTTCTTCTGCAGAACCTAAAGATATTTGAAACCAAACAACTGTTGTACCTTTCACAGGCAGATGACCATCTGGCATATAGGGAAACATCCTGGTGGGACATGGCTTTTTTTTTTTTGTTTTGTTAATGACATTCTACAAAATATATATTTTTGTGTTCCCCCAAAAAATTAAGCCATGGAGGTTTGGAAAGACAAGAGTAAATGATAACAGAATTGTCATTTTTGGGTAAACTGTACCTAGTAAACAAAACTATAAGTGAAAAAACACTACTTTATAATAATCCTCCTTCCACTTTGTTTTCATTTTTGCATTTTTGCACTTCTAGTTTGGCACCACACTATGCAAAAACGTATTGCTTCTTTATCACAACCTCTTATACTTTACTGTTTTATAGTTGAAAATGAATCAGCTGGGGTGGGATGCTGGAAGAATTTCCAAAGAAGAGAAGTAAGTGGCTGTTTATGTACCTATGCATTCACTAGATTAGATAGACCCCCCATCTGACCTTTCATTTAAAATTCCATTAGACTGAAGATCAGCTGTTTCCTCCAAATTCCAACTTGTAAAACACAAACCCAGATGTCTGTGGCACTGATGCCACTCCAACAAAAACAAATAATGAGCGAGCTTCAATTACTATCACAGTGAAGAATGGTTTGTCTCAAAGGAAGCCATCCTTTCTGGATCCAACATTAGATTACATTTGACTGTGATCATTGGGGAAAAGTCAATGACTTTGTCATAGCAGGATGTGATAGGCTTGGGGACATTAATCACCGGTTCTTCTCTATTCGTCACTTCAGAGGAACCACCTAAACTTTTCTAACATGTCTAATAGCAGCTATGACAATTATATACTTCTAGCCATTTCAGAAACTCCAACTTTTATTAGGTAGCATCTAATAAAAAGGACATTTTTTATCAAAATCAATGGAGACAATGATATTGGTGAACCTTTTCAAAATATCTTCCCTTATGTTTTGCAGAGGAAAGTCATAGATGCTTGTAATGAATGAAGGGTAAATAGTCACAGCATCTTAATTGTTTCAGAAACTATTACTTATATTTGACTTAAGAGTACAGTTCACCAATATCAACCACACTGTACATTTTAAGGACATCAACATTGGCTATTTGTTGGTCAAAAAAAAGAGAAAAATACAAAACTGAACTGTAATCTTTTCTTGAAAGCCAACAAATCTGCCTTCGTGAGTCTTTTTGGTATCCTTGCAACTTCAGTCAGAAATCACTTACCCTGCCACTAGGCACATTGTTCTGCCCCACTTCCCTGGCATTTTCCAAGGACACAAAGGTTGGTGGAGGGCACCTCTCGAGCATGCAATGTTCAACCTTCTTACTGTGATGGAGCCGTCAGGCCTATCAGATCTGTGAAACTGTCAGGTTCATGTTGGAGACACCATACCAACACCTCCTGAAGCACGTTCCGCTTTAAAGGGCGATGAATCACATGAATCATGTCACCACACATAACTGACGCAATCTTACGAATGTGCTACAGTGAGGTTCAAGGGCAACTCAACCCATCTTTAACAATTTGATTTACACAGCTTTAAAAACTGATAAAACCACAATATTCGCACTACTCTCATGCCAGCCCCATACTTTAACAATCGACAGCCGTTGATCCAAAACCTTTAGACGCCCAAGGTTATGAAAGTGTATCACGGCAATGGCGGCCAATCCCGTTATACTTCCATTGCCGGGGGCTCTTTCAGTGCCAGGTTAGTGTGATGGGGTCCAACTGGTAACACCAGTTCAATCAGCAAATGATTCGAAATCCAATTCTCTGTGTCAGGGCCCTTCAGGGACTGGCTGATGAAAAACACATCAACAACTCTCAGAAATATGTTTGCCCTTAGAAACCCTAAAGATATGCTTTTAGTCTCTAATGTTCACACTGCTTCATTTTCTACTCTAGGCAATAAAGGGGGAACTTGTGAATTACATAGCAGACTAAAGTTTTAACTCTTTTAAATATTTTACATGTTTCAATATGACATAGATCACTATGATGTAGTGTGCCTGAAGATTTCCAAATATATTATGCTATATATTCAAGAAACAGGCAGTGCCACTGCAATTATTTAATAAGTGTATCGTACTACCATAAGTAATGTTGATATGCGCATTAACACTTATTTCTAGCACTTACATCTAGCTTTTGCTATAGTTTCACTTCTAAATGAATCCATGTGTATTTGCCAAACAGACAATAGCATCCCTATGCCCTACTCCCATTGAAGGGCTGAGCCTTGGAAGTGAACTCTCAAAAGGGTGTAGGGCATTACTGTTTCTAATATATGCGTTTGGAACTCACTTCCCAAAGGGAATGAGTGAGTAAATGATAACTAGAACAAATCCATCCATGGACTTTGAATCGCGCGCTCTGTTGTGAAAAAACTAACTTTTAATATTTCTTGTTTGATATTTGGCGAACAATGTCTCATTGCAACTTTTTATGGAACCCACTTGGAGGAAACCTATAAACAAGTTACTATTATTACAAATATTACACATACGTTTATTCTTATCTTTATCTATTTTTTTACCAATCTTAAATCATCTTTAATGATAAAAAGAGGATTACACACTAAATCATTATACATTGGATTTAACTTCGCCAAGTGACTTTTAAAAGCGCCCTTCTCAATGTGATTTAGGTGTAAACTTTTGTCTGGAACATCCCTACACCTGGCATGTTATAATTGACCTGATAATGATTCACTGAATCGCTCTTTAGCCGTTTTGAACAAATCTGTTAAGTGACAGATTTGTAGTTTTACATTTAAAAGCAAGCCTTACGTGTAAAAAACGTTACAGGATGGAAAGTGTCTTCGCACATCCATAACTCCAAACAGGTGTCAATGTGCTCTTTGTGCAAATTCTTACCCTAGATTAAATTTTTCAATTTAATATTTCAAATATTTTAACCTGGCGCAATAGCTCTTCTATTCGATATTTTGGACTGACCTTTTGCCTTATTGGTGCAAACACAGCATAATGTTCCGCTTTTTTGAAACATTGTATGAATACATAAGTTACAACTGAGTTCTCATGTGAAGAGTAAATACTAAAGTATACTCCACTGTTTGCTACAGATGACGTAGTTCATTTTTGATAGGTAATCCTATAAAATATAGCAGCGTACATTACATGCCTGGTATATTGTAATGTTACAATACAATTTACTTTAGTTAATATCAAATGTTTTTATCTAGATCCAAGAAATTAAATTGTGAACGTAACACAGCATTGTGACACTTCATTTCATAATATTGAATCTGGTACAGCATCATAAAATGTGTATGGTATCCTGACAACCCTAGTTTGACCCATTTTGAATGTGTTTTTACCTGTAATGTCACCCTGACTTTCTTCTTCTTCAACCATTTTCTCCAATAAGCTTTCAGAAACTAGCAAAATAATGGTCTCCCAGTGACACAATGTTATTACAGCTGTCTCTCAATTACTAATAAGCCTTACAAAGCAAGGGATGAGCCTATTAAACAGCCCGGGCTGCTCAATTGCATGGTATATCATCATCATCATCCATTTAGTCACATGACATTAAAAGGCCTCATTGGATAGGCCCATTCACGGTCCAGTGGCTGGCAGCGACAGTGTGGCACAATTGGAATCTATTAAGTCATCTCAGACAGAGGCGGAGCAGAGGAGTGTGAGAAATAAAGTGACTGACAGAATTTCTAACAAGCAATTAACCGCAGCGACCCGCTGTTGGCTAAACTGTGCTTTTGAGTTTGTGTCACCACCATTAAACACTCAAACATCCACTGTAATGGATCACATGCCAACAGTTTGCTACACTCTCACAGTCCCTCAGAATTTATATATTTGAGAAAGGTTTTCAAATTAAGACATAAAACAATATAGGGTTTTAAATCACATGAGGCTTTCTAAAATCTTCGATAAAACAACTATATTTTGCTTTACCTCTAAACTGTTATTTTTTGCTTGCAAATGTTTCTATTCTTACAGAATCTTTTTTAAAGGAGCTGTGTGGAACATGGAGCTGGATGTATTGACAGTAATGTCATATAATATAAAAACTGATGTTAAAATTTTATAAAAATGTAAATGATGTATAAATGTCTTGAGATGTGTTAACAGGTCTTAATGAACCATTATGTTTGTATTTCCTTTGTACAAGCTCTATTTATTTCAATACACTATGGGCATACACATGGAATTCGAAATGTTACACCACCAGATAACTGAAAGCTAGTGGACACCGTAAATCCCACACTACAGGTTTAAATGTGTTCTAGAAAGTTTATAAGTATAACGACAAGGTACTAAACAGTTAAAGTCACAAATATGGTTAAAAGGTTGCTATAAATGCATATAAAGCATGTAAAATCCTGCTTTACAGTTTTACAACACAGTAGATACAATATTAAAAGTGTGAATAGTGAAATATAGTGGCATCTAGCTGTAAAATTTAAAATTGCAAACCAACCACACTGTCCACCAGTCACCCCTGCCTTTCCAGACATTATTTATCATTTCAAATAACTATGTATCATTTACACCTCTGAAAACATAATTCAAGTATGTATATATGTAGAAAATATTTTTATTAAAAAATACCCCACCTTTTTATTAAAAAATCCCCCGATTTTTTCTCTAAATTAACATTATTTTTATATTTTATGCCATTTTACTGACCGCCCATTATTTTCAAGAATTTTACAAGAATAAATCTTATTATATGTTTCGAAACTGCATTTTTTTTTTTCTTCCACCCACTGCTAAAATATCACAATTTTTAACAGAATCTTTCACACGGCAATCACTGTTTGATCGTACCAACAGTTAACAGTAAACTTATAAAACCAATAAAAAAGTTTGAAATATTTAGGCTAACAGTTAGTGTTTTTTTGGAGGTTAAGGCCCTTTTCTACAAACTAAATCCTGAATAAAGGTGATTGAAGCTGATTTTTGTGCCATGTTGATGGTAAGTGCCAGTTTCATAGGCTTCACACTTGTTTAATCATAGAGAGGAGGAATTGAGGACGCAGGTGCACTTTTATCACAAAAGAGTCTTTGGTGCGGCTCTTCCAATGACAGGACATGATTAGAAAGAGTTAACTGTCGGGTTCTCCAGCTGACAGAGAAAGCCTGATGGACACATAAAACACACAGGTATACCGCTGGGATAAAGCAACCTGACAGAGAGAGTGAAAAAGTCAAGAGCTAACAGTATCCCCTTGGCCTTTTGGAGATTACCCTCACAGTTGAAATACAAAATGTCAAAACACTTTGTAATTTGGGTAGTTTGGATATTTTCATTAAAATGTATAAGGGACATTAATGCAGTCCTACATATTACTTTTGTCAGAACTTCTTTATTGATCATTTTAAATCCTTCTCTCATCCAGAACTCTTAAAGCTCTCCTCTTGGAGATTAATCGCAGGGCTGATGCTGACACGCATTTATATAACTGACTTGACCTTTGGAAAAGATGATCTACCTGGACCTCACATAGAGGATGCATCAATCTTCATTCACGCCCAGTCATGACTATCTGCTTATCTTTACATCACCTAGAATGAGAATGAGAACAGGAGGGACGGTACTGGAGTGATGTGACAGGGATGATGCTCAAGTAATTACAGCAGCTGGCACGGCACTTCTGTTGACTTCCTCCCTCACACTACACCTTCTCTCAAGGTTAGCTGAACATGTGGCGAATGAGAAGTAATGTGACATCCTTTGATTCTGGGAATTACTCACAGAAAGACATAACGTGTAGTAAAATGCAGAAGTTATTCCATTTACATAACTGCTTTTTCATTACATAATGTTAGGAAAATCATATTTGCACATGAGGTGGAAATGTGGTTCCGTTTATGGCAAAAACATGGTAAGCATTTATAATGTGCCAACCGCAAATATTAACCGCGAAAATAAATTATATATTATGTAACAATATTGTTAATATTATAAAATAGAATTATAGAAATAATAAATATTTATAATAATAATAAAACAACCAAGATACAGGCTAATGAAAAAGATAAGATAAAAATAATTTTAATAACAATAATTCCTATTGTAATATAATAAAATGTATATTATTATAATAAATCATCTAAACGATCATTAATATACATTTGATAATATAATAAACTAACTAAGTTCCAGATGCACAAGATTTCATTGGAGTTTTAATTTTGCACAGATTTTATAAAAACAATCTTATAGGGATAGTTCATCCAAAAATGAGAATACCGAAGAACACAAAAGAAAATATTTTAAAGAATGTTGGTAAGCAAACAGTGGCAGTACCCATTTACTTCTATCTATGCACACAAAACCTATGAAAGTGAATGGGATATTAATATTCTTTAAAAAATATATTCTCTTGATTAAGTTAAAATTGAAATTGAATCGATTCTTTTTATAACTGCTGTTTTGTTTATGCATCTGGCAAGACTCTAATTATAATGTTGAGGCCTATGTTTTGCATTGCAAAATCCTCACATATTTCACTCCATCACAATGGCAAAGAAACAAGTGGAGGTGTTTCAACTGTAATCCTTTGCCTTGGTGTCTTTTGCTCAGATTGTATAACAACCTGTGTGTTGATTTTCAATATCTTGTTATTTTGGTCATTGCTGTTGTAATGCAAATTTTGGAGACAATAAGGCCAATTTAAAACAAATTTGTCATTCCATCATTCAAAAGACAGTTGTAGAACAAAAAGAAGCAGAGAGCCAAAGTGCATTGCAAAACAGTCAGTGACATACTGACAAAAAGACAGACGGACTGTCAGAAAGACAAAGAGAGAAATTCTTTGTGTAGTGTTCTTCACAAAGGCAGATAAGAGCACTTCTGCATTTACATCCTACAGTAAGTGAATCTCATTAACCTGTACTTAAATTGGAAGAAATTCTGTCATCCGATGACAGATGAAGCAAAGATATCTTTAGCCGTGGTTTTCAGGTCTCACAAATCATGTCAGAATCAACAGTAATCGCAACAGTTAGTGTCTAGAAAGATGACAAAGGCTGCTGGAAGATATCCATAATTACACCGATTTTCCTCGACTCAGGGTGGTGTGCATGTTAAGCACACACTTAACAGGCGAGGAGAACAGCTCTAAATTACCCCAATGTTATATGTATGAATAATGTGATAAACCAAAGGTAAATCGACTGAGCCTTGCATTATCAATGAAAGGTCATTGGTTTAATCTCCAAGGAAATTGGAATGCGATTGCTTTGGTTGCCTGCAAAAATGTCACAATAAAAATATGCCAAAGGGTAAAACCAGATTGATGCCTAAAAAGTAAACTGCTTGATTTGACATCATCCATATTTCTCTAGGAGTAGTGGAAATGCTTTTGAAAGTTTCAAACCTTTGAACATAGAGACCTTTGCCCACCAACTGCTCCTGTCATGACATCTTAGCATAAAGCTGAAGCCCTGAAGCTGGCACTCTAAAAATAATTCATAGGGGAAAGTAAACATCACACAAATAAACAGTTACTTTAACTTAATAAAATCTTTTAAAAACATTAAATAGATTTTTTCAGAGGGACATGTTCAAATGTTTATGTTTCCTTGAAATGTGAAAATATTGTTTAAGTTTATGCAATGAAAAAAGTATTTACTAAACAAATATATATTTGTATATGTAATATACACCTACTACCCTTTTGTGAATTCTTATAGAAACGTTGTTTCTTAATTTTACAGAATTATTTATTTACATTTACACAAAAGCTTTAAAATGTTCCTTTTAAGAGTATGTTGTTTTAAAGTCAAATTCTATAGAGTGCATTTGGGGAAAAAATAAGAAGTGGATTAAACAACAAAATTGTCTTTGCATTCAGATTGACTTTGGGTTGAGATTTGCATCGGGTCATCAAGCATGAGGCTGTGTGGAGCCCACATGTGTCATTTTAAGGACCCTCATGTCTGTAGGTTTTGTCCCTCAGGACGCTTTATGCGCATACTGTATTGGTTTTGACAAGCATCACATGCGCCCTATTGTATAAAAAAAACATGTTTATAGCTTTTTGTTTGTTGGATAGATACACTGAAAGTTATGAATTTAGTTTTTTGGCCAGTAATAAGTAATCATACTTCCACAGATTTGAGAC
This sequence comes from Triplophysa yarkandensis, assembly GCA_033220385.1. Lineage (NCBI taxonomy): Eukaryota > Metazoa > Chordata > Actinopteri > Cypriniformes > Nemacheilidae > Triplophysa > Triplophysa yarkandensis. The sequence continues at coordinate 7,900,939 of CM065670.1, read as the reverse complement.
TTAAAGTTGCATGAGAAATGAATATGATAATTCATCCCAAAATGAATATTTTGTCATCATTTACTCACCTTCCTATCATTTTAAACTTTCTTATTTCTGCAGAAGAAGATATTTTGAAGAATGTCGAAACTCGGAGAGTATCCACTCAATGCATGAACACTCAATTGAAATGACAAGAGAATGAGTAAATTGTGACACACGGATGGTATTTTACAGTTGAACTTATATCTTGACATTTATTTTTCTTATGATGCTGGCTATATGTTTTGCCACTTACATTTTAAAATAATAAGAAAGGAAAATAAAATAATACAGTGTCTGATCTAATCTTTTGGCCTCCCCCCATATTTGTCCTTTGGTCTGGAAACTAGGAATAGTATATTTCTCCTCTTATTTTAAATTTATTTTCAAATACTTAAAATGAAGTACACCTAGTTCTGTGTTTCTTTTAATCTAGCATGGGTCAGCTAACCAAAGTGCATGTAAAATACAGTTAATGTGCAATAGAATATAACTTCTTTTTAGTATGTGAGAGGAATATGTTATGCAGACAGGGCTTTGATGGTGCTTGACATTCTACGCATCATTCAGCTTAAAAGTCAAACTCTTGATGCCTTCAAAAAAATGTACTTTTATCCCAACTAAAGTTTCTGGAACATTTTTAGAGATTTTTAAAGAAAAAAAAAACTTAAACAAGGTTGGCCTGATTTAACATCATTTTAAAAATAATTTGATCAATTTGAAAATGAAAGGACAAGGCAAAAAAACAGACACTCTTAATATTTATATAGAGTAATCAAAAATATAAAACAAAATGGTGTTTGTACTAAGCATTTATGAATTATTTATGTCCTCATTATTGAGGGCTATGCATCATTTTATTACTGGAATCTAACATCTTGCTTTCAATAATTACAATTAATTTACTCTCAGCTCTCAATAAAGAGTAAAACAGTTACATTTTTATATTGTTGACATGTTTAGAGACCTAAGAGGATTCTTGTCTTCCTTTGAGATACAGAATTGTACAAAATGCAAACTGGAGACTATAAGGGCACAGCCACTTTTTAACATTGATTTTTCAATGTAATTTGCATAAAAATAATGCTAAAATAAATTAGTTTTTTAATTTTGTTTATTTAATGGGATGCAAAAGGCAAAATAAATAAATCTTTATTATAAACAATTTCAGGGTTATTTTTCTAACTCAAGTATATGTGGTTTTGTGTTATTATGGGGAAAATATCTAAGTTATTTTTACCCCAGAGAACATAAAGCTTTAATGTAGCCTGACATTATTTGTCATAAAATTCAGTTTGTATGGCAACACAGCATTTTCAAAGCTGTGCAAATTATGAAATGTTGCTCTTGTTATCAATCCTAACTAAATTTTTGAACAGATTGTTTTACAATCAGACCACAACCACATTCTATTGATTCCACATTCTACTGTAGATCTGTTATTGTGTGATATAGGAACAATGCACAAAAGACAAAACTCTTTTAAACAAAGGACTATAACTTCTGCAAGACACAAGAGGGCATCCCAGATAACAACAATCAATGCTAAACATATCCAGACGATGACAATATCGTCCACACGGGGGCGCTACAGAGGTCAGCTGCACTCTCCCATCGAAGCAAAAACTTACAGTAAGAAAGTGTGTGCAAATAAGTTAATTTATCTGGTTTTTTTTCATCTTTTTTTTTAATAATTACAATTTCTATTTGAACACAGCACAAGCTTAATACATATATTGATCAATATTGATAACAATTTTATGAACCTGGATTTATAAACTTTTAAATATATTCAAAAATATTTAATACAGTAGCACAAGTGATCTAATTTTCAAGGTTATGTAAAAAAACATTATTAAGATCTAAATGTTTTGTAAACATTTTGTGTATATATTTTGGAGCTTTTTGCAAAAACACAAGTTAGAGTAACTAGCTAGTAATCAAATGTATAATCAGAAAAAAAACTATTTTTTTATTATAATTAATAATAAAATAAAATGTACAAACAATTTTTATAAGATGATAATGTACTAAATCTTTTCATTAAAACATATCTTATTCATGAATTAAAAATGTTTTCTTTTATGATATAAAATAGCCATTTTAAAAAGGAAAATGATTTTAATTCCATCGAATATAAAATGTATCAAGAGTAATGTGGATCTTTAAATGAACAAACCTTATCAAGAAGTTTGGCATAACTTTTCAACATAGTTCAACTTCATATAGGCTTAAATTATTAAAAGGGAATTATTTACTAGAACCCTAATATAACTATAATGCATAAAGAATGAAAATCAGATAAAAGGGAAAAGATAGGAGGGGTTTTGCATGAACCCAATGACGTTTCCAATAACTCCCAATGAGACAAGTTAAATATTGGGAAAGGTGAGCTGAATGTTGGCACCTGTGAATGAACTCCTTCCCATTCCACAGCACAGCTGAATGGCTCATCATTTCAAAAGTGTGTGGGAAGTTTCCACGGACACTTTTCTGTGCTTGGAACACAATGACAAGTGCTTCTAAAGAGCACGAGCATAACTTGAATAAATGTCGAGCCCGGACTGCCGAAGAGATCTGACCCATGCAGAGTCATTTAAAGCAGAATGGGAGGAAGTGATTGACGTGGAGAGAGTGGACGGGGAGATGTCGGAGCGCAGGATGAATCGGAGCCCGAAGTGCGCTCGCTGCAGGAATCACGGCGTGGTGTCGCGGCTCAAGGGTCACAAGCGGCTGTGTCGCTGGAGAGACTGCCAGTGTGCCAACTGTGTGCTGGTCGTGGAGCGACAGAGAGTGATGGCAGCTCAAGTCGCCCTAAGGAGACAGCAGGCCACAGAGGTGGGTGCATGGGTATGGGCATCATACTGAACTACATGTGCTTAAGATCATAATTGCTGTTGTATTGCAGTGGTAGTGAGTGTAAAGTACAGTGGGTTTAATGTGGTATAGGGAGGGTTTTATGTTATACCATCCTGTGTTTAATATTTGTAAATTTCACAGCATTGGACATTACATATAAAACTGGAAAAATAACTGGATTTACATGCATATGTACATTGGTTACACATTTATGTTCAAGATCACTTATGTTTGTGAATATGATTTTTATATTTTTTTGTACTTTAAAATGACACACTTAAATTTGTCTTTTACAAGATTATTTCTGGATTACAATTTTTGTCTTTACTAAAAAAATACATAAAACTTAATTATGAAAACCACTCTCTAAATGCAGTCGTCTGCAATAAGAATACAATTATTTTAACATTTATATTTAAATACAACACAATTCTTTTATGTGTCAAATTGGGACACGCTACTCAATATGACCTGTTGATATGACCTGTTTAGTTTAAGTAAGTTTGACAAACATCAACATTCTTATTTTTAGTGTGCAGATTGTGAATAATAGGTTGTTGGAATTACTTTATTTAAACATGTAGATGAAGTTATTTTTCTAAACATTTTTTGGTTGAAAATTGATAAAAATTTTAAAATAACTTGTGGAACTCATGCACATGATAAAATAATGTCATTCAACGTAGGAAAGTCAGTGTATATACTGTAAAAAAACTTAAATGGTTCAGTTTAAGGGTCTGGGGTGGTATATTACCAACACCATAATATTACATGTCGAATAAGACTGTAAAATATGGTTCACAGAAATTTTATCATTCAGTTACATTACATGAAAACTTGAGTGAAGGAAAACAACTTTCAGAATGCGTTCAGAAAAAACGACATTCCCATTGCCCAAATTACAACATTTAAATAAAAAATCGATAAAATAATTGTTTTGTTTTGAAAATACTGTATTAAAGTTAATATTATGCATTTACTTGTTTACATTTACAGCAAAAACTGTAGTATTTAAATTATTTACACTTTAGAATTGTCTAAAATTTTAATTCAAAAAGACTTAGCATAAGTATGCAGTTTAAATCCCATGGATAAATGCCGTTTCATGAATAATGAATCGTGTCTTCTCTCAAACAGGGTAAAAAAGGTCAGAAAAACAGCTCTGTTCTAAGACGCTCAGCATACCAGCGTTTGTCAAGAGCACCAAGTCTCCTGGCAAAGAGTATTCTAGAGGGTAAGCCTTAATTAACACACGTCTCATTAACACAACTGCACCCTCAATGCCGACATCTGTAGAAACCGGATTAGTTCACATGTTATGCTACAGAACTCTCTGTCGGGAATAGATCTGTTTGTGTGTATTTAAGGTAATTAAAATTATGCAAATGGATAGAGAAATGACAGAAAAATTGGCTTATTTGACTGCTTTGGTGTTTTTTCCTAATGTGTTACTTGCTGTGTCAACATTAAGGTCAAACAGATTTTGTGTATTATAATTTGCATGCATTTATTGCTTTATTGTTGTATTTGATTATGTTACTACTGAGGGGATGCTTTTCTGAATTGCATGTATTTATAGACTTAATACTCATTTGTGTAATGCCGCAGGCTACAAGCCCCCTGTGATGGAGGACTGGCCAAAGAGACCCTTACTCCCTCCTGTCAGTGTTCGGATGAGGAAGAGGAGGGCGTTTGCTGATAAAGAGCTGGACAGTGTGATGGTGGAAAGAGAGTTGAGTTCCAGAGAAATGGAAGAGTTACCGGCACTCCTTCTCCAGACTGTGGTGCCATCCAACCCCCTGCCGTTTTTTTACCCACTGTCCGATTCGACGATGCCAACATACATGCACATTCCTAAAACCGGCCCAGCTTTGATAGATTGTGACTTATCCTACCACCCATATACACTCAAGACTTTAAACTTCAGTGAAAACTGGGAAGTTTTTACAGGCGGCAATTTGAATCAGGAATATCTGTCATTGCCTTCCAGTCGGTCTCCTCCGCATTGCTACAATGTGAGTTCGGGTGTTGACATGGTTAAGACCTTGCCTGAAAGCAACTCTGTTGATTTCAAGTCCAAAAGTTTTGCTATTGACATCATGTCGCAGCAAGACATTCCTCTCTCGCTGACTATGGGGCATTTGTTGGTGCAAGCTAAATCCGCACACGGGAGCAGCAGGTCATCGGGAGTTGTGGAACAAACGGAGGAAAATAAAGACTCACGAAAAAAAGCAGTAAAAAGGCCTTTGCCGTTTTCAGTGGAGGCGTTGCTTATGAGATGATAAGAGTTGTTATAGTTTTTGTTTCACTGGAGAATATATATTTTACCATATAAGTTTATTTTTAACATGACACTTAAGTTGTCACTATATAGCCAACATATTATGTATGTTTTTTTTTATTTTGTTCAATTCAAGGTAAACAAATTGTGAAATCCACAGTATGGTCTATACATTTTTTACTTTATACGCTTTCTTTTTGAAAGAGTAAAAGCTGTTAGATTAACCTAGTACTACTTTTTTTCTATAAATAGTCATGACATATCATACTTTTCTAGAAAGTAATGAGCAATTTTTTCATTATATCTCATGTCTCATGTAAACAGAGGTAGCTGTGATCAAATGAAAAACAATGGGAGAAAAATATATGTTTTTGTCTTATTTTTATGTGAATGGGTTTCCAATGGTGGTGTGATAAGTGCTGGCTGTTGTTTAAACTGCAGGCTCTCAACTATACGTGTTTATGACATTTTTTTAATTTTGACCCTGCCTGTAAAAACAGGCTGATTTCTGAAAAATAAATTCTGAGATAATAAGCATCAAAACTTGATTTCAGCCATTCATTTTACTATAATTTGAATCTTTGACATGGCCTTACATAGTCAGTATTAAATATATGAAGATTAAATTTTCACAAAATGTTCTTAACAATATATAGAATGATTATTTGTTGAAAACTATAAATCACAAAAATGACTATAGCTGGGTTTAATAGGCATGGTCACCATTTTAAAGAGAAGTATTATTGAAAAAGGTTCCCAGACAGAAACAAACTCACAATGAAGACTTAAATGGCTGAAACAAGAGCAGAAATGAACAACCTGAAGGTGTCTTAGAGTCCAGAGGCAGTGACCGCAAAAGATTCATGTTTATTTTTCTTTGAATTTATTTAATATCCTAATGGGGAAGTTTAAAAAATTCATACAAATAAGACTATTTGAGTTTTTAAATTTGTGTTTTTGGTATACTTTCAGTTTAATTTTAACTCTATGTATTTCTCTGACATAAGAGATTTTATAAAACACTGTAAAACATACTTTTCTTAAACTTAGAAAACTTAAATGTAAACTTTAATAAAGAACAAAATATGCCATTTTAGTTCCAAGTAGTATTAAAATATACACTCAGAAGTTTACTATTTCTTAGAAATCTTTATAAAAAATCATGAATCACTCATCCCCAAGATGTTTCAAACCTGTATACACCCCTATGATCAGTTCACAATTAACATTTAGTCATTTAGCTGACGCCTTAATCCCAAATGACTTACAAATGGGGTTTACGAAAGAAGCATTTAGAACAAGAGGTTACAAAGCAATCATAAGTGAAATATGTCACAACATACATACCAAGTGCCAAGTATTTTATTTTTTTATAGAAAGAGTGAGGATGTCAATAGAGGTTCATTAGTTGGTTAGGTGCAAATGGAAAAGATGGATTTTAATGCGGTTTTTAAAGATGGGAGCAGACTCTGCAAAACGCGCTGTAACGGGCAGATATTTCCACCATCATAGAACTGATCCAGAGAAGGTGCGTAAGAGACGTCGATCATGAGCTGAGGGCACGGATCTGGCCAACACATACGTCTCTATCAGGGAAGGAAGGTAGAGGGGGGGGGGCTAAACCTCTGGTGGTCTTGAAGGCAACGAGGAAAACTTTGACTATAGGGAGCCAGTTTAAATTTTTAGTTGACCACAAAGAAAGATATCTGGAAGAATGTTAGCAACTGATAGTTCTTGGGTACTACTGACTACCATTCATGACAGAATTTTCCTTTTTGGGTGAAGTGTGGATTTTAGTCAAGTTTACTTACCGTGATTAACTTAAATTAATAAAGGACGTAAATGTCTAGAATATCATAATTTACAAGTCCCAGTTATCCAACAATATACTGTAAATATGGTCTATCTCAAGGCTTTTATTAATATGTTTAGAACAGTGGAGCGGATATGGGATTGGGACATGACACAGATCGGACTCAAATCCAGGTTGCTATGAGCAGGCAGTCTCTGGCCTACACTTTTACAAATAAAGGGGCTTTCAAAAAACATTAAGTTAATAGTTCTTTTAAGAATCATCTCTTTCTTGCTGTTTGATAATGTTAAGAACCTTTTGTGAGACTGACAGAAATGTTTTCAAGATGTTCACGGTACTTTACTGAAGCAGTATTCATTAAGAGGTAATTCTATGTAATTGCTTGTAAATAGGAAAAACATCCTTAAAAAATTCAATGCATATTCTCTGCATATGCTATGCATATTCAATGCATATGCATATTATTAGGCAATTTAATATGCCTGCTAAGCAAAATTGGGCATCCCTTTACGGACCACAATGTTAGTTTAACCTACACAATATGACCCTTCTGTTCTTTCTTTATACTCCATTTTAGCTTCTGAGATATGAAAGCCCGATAGTTTTGACAACTCTGGACCGTGTGGCGTCAACACTTGTGATGGCATCAAGCCCTCCTCTGCGTCTGTGTCTATATCTCATCACATCTGCTACTGCTGATAGGGGTATTACATTAGGAGCCTACCCGAGGAACCTTAGTCATCTCAACAAGGGAAAAATCTCAGCACTTGTGTTTTCGACATGCACAAGAGCTTATGACAATCATTATCTATATCACAGGCATCAGTCACCAGAGATCATAATCCTTCTTGTAAAGAAACGACAGAGAGGATTTTAGTTCTTGGAACAAAATAATAATTATCTTTTTTGTCACACAATATGTTATGAATAATTAAAATCCGACAAAGGTAAAATATTCTCTATCCTACTGTCCTACCAGCGGGATCGACTTGTTATTTTAAGCCAGAACCCTCTGAAGACCTTTGATTTTTAGTCTATTTTCTCTCACAGTCTGCTTTAATGGGAAGTCACCCTAAGCCGTTTGTGCAATCTGGATCTCAGCATTTTCTTTCTCCTGACATGGTATCGGCAACATTTAGTATTAAAGTCCAAGTGGAGCGGCTTTGATCCTGGTGCCAGCTCCTAACTCAAGCAGAATTTGCCAGATTGAGTCCCTGCACTTGGCATCACTGCCTCTGAAAAACCCCTGCATAACCCGCTACTCTTGGGTTACACGCGGCTACCCTCTTCCTATGAACATGGGGTGTCTCTTTCAGTGTGGGAGGACTGGCCCTCTGCCGCTCACCTGCTGCGCCCAGTAAAAAAACTCTTGTGGGTCATGTGTCATTTGCCTTGGGATAAAGACAGTTTTTACAATGCAGGAGAGTCCTGCTGTTAGGGTTATACTTTTTATTTATGTTTTTATAGTTGTGATTTGTAATAGACCGTTGATATGTGTTATTGCTATATCATTTTAATGTTCTAAATATTTTAAATTTTTATAATTCATTGATAAGACATAATCTCTTATTGAAATTGATTGGTACACTCAAAATTTTACATCTGCAACTGAGCCATTAAGTCACCACAAACCTTCACATTAGTAAATGTTGATTCAAAATGATACAAAGTATCATTAAATATCTTCATTTGTGATTAGGACAACAATGGCAGGTTAAGCCACGTGGGAGGTTAGCATTTGATAACAGCATTTTTCATGTTAAGGCAAACTCTTTCTTTTAGCAACCGAAGCAAAATATATAAAAATGATCCAGCTTTTAGGAACTCAAATCTGTTTTGCTGCTGTCAGAACTTTGTGGTCACAAATGCAAAAGGAATCCCACAACTCCAACTGTTTATGAAAAAATAAAGTCCAGCAAATCTCTAAAAATCTGGGACATGTCGATCTGCAGAATAAGCAACCTGCCAACTACAAGACACAACCCGATTTATTAACAAAAAAGTCCAAACTCTGTCCTGCAGTCAAAATGTTGTCTTTTCAAATCTAAAATCCAAGCGCATACATGTGAGTTCAGACAAGCCCAACAGCGGGCCTGAAATTTAACACACTTAAAAACATTAAAGCTAGATTCCTTCCATGTCCAATGTAGTATTCAGGTTTTTAAAGACGTTTTCCCTTTGTGGAATTCAGCTGAAGCCAACATAGAACCTGTGCTGACTGCAGCAGTTGTGTGACTATACTGTTACGTTCTCCTGGGCCACGCAGTTCCCAAAATCCACCTTTTTAGTTTGACTTCACAAAACACAGACTTGTTTGATTGTTAAACCACAGCAGCCATTATTATGGATGATTCATTTTAAGCACCTTTCTCCAACTTGTCAAGACTCTTCAGATTCACAATTTGTTTCTTCTTGAAAAATGTTGGATAAGTTTAAGCAGGATGTCTTGTAAATTTCAGTGAACCATTGTGAAAATTGCAAAAATTGTACTGTAAATTAGGGATGTTCTGATCGAACGGCCAGAGATAGATATCTAATCATCGATCTTATAAACCGATCTTAATTAATGGCGTTAGCTTGTGTGGACTTTCTGTACATGATGATACTTTTTTGAAATATTTTAGAACTGTAGTACATTACATATCAGTGCTTTGAAATTATGGCAAAAATAACCATTGTTGATTATTTATCTTGATATTGTAATTGGTATCTTTAATATCTTAATTTATGTTCAACACAACAGAGAAATGTATTCAGGTTTGTAACAACAGCCAGGTGAGCGAATAATGACAACTACCAGGTCTTATTTCAAAAGCTATTCCATGTTTTTACGTTAACTTGTTCTTAACATTTATATTCAGTTCTGAAACAATACTTTCTTGAACATGTGTTATCCAAACGTTTAAGCAGAAACCCATTTCCCTGGTCAGAACTGTTCTACCCGCACAAGTCCAATCCGCCGGAATGCATTGGGATTTGAAGCAATATCCCGATGAAAATAATTGTGATCCCCACCCTGGGAAACCATTAACCCAGCAGTTACCCTGCCTAGTTCTGGTTGGCCTTAGAGAATAAAACCAAAACCACCGGACGGCCGTTATAACTCAGAACCTCCGAAAGTCGATCCACCTCGGCGTATTATGTGGTCGCTGTACCATTAAAATGGCATTCTGAAGTATTGGCACCTCTTTAGACATGATTAATTGCACCATCGTCAAGCTCTAGAGGAGGAAAGGAAGGGTTATCCACACATAAACCCAAATTGATGATGCAGGGGCATGCTAGGGGATGTGGAAGGCTGAGAAATGACAGCAGCTTGGCAGAAAGAATAGAGTAACCAAGAGGAAAAAGGGAGATAGGGACTAAGAAGGCAACAGATGGAAAGAAAGACAGCGGGATCTAACGAAAAGGAGAGGTGTGTTGAGCTGGCAAAATGAAGGTGTGATAAAGAAGAGTAACCAAGTATTCACTGCAGCTGTAAAGATGGCTGACCTGCCAAAAACAACACTATGTTTAAGGGCTATTTATTCTAACTGGATTACTATTACAGATACCACAATCCATGCTGTGAATTCTGAGAGTAAAGGAAACCACAGGCTGGATTAAGGGATGCAATTCGTCGTAATAGCACCGGATATATGATGCACTTATGTTACAGAATTGGTTGGCGATTACTGCAGATTGCAATCACACAATACAATAGTCAGTATAACATCTTATACGTTTTATATTGCACACAAAATGTAATGAAGATATATTAATAATCTAAAATGTCATCAAGAAGTGAATTTGGCTGTGCCAAAAAATTGTAATAAATTTTAATACCTAAATAAAATAATTTTTAGAATTATAGATTTTCACATCTTAATTTCTCAAAAGGATTTTATTTTATAAGGAAACCTATAAATCTAGAAAACATGTGGTGTGAATCATCCAATATAAATCAAACAATGGTATTATGTAGTATCTTTAGAATTGTTTAATTACATTTCTGCCAAATGAATACATGTAAATTTGCAATTTTTTGTTTGATTTTCAAGTTTTTGCTTCTACAGGTCAGGACTCTTACTAAGAGTTTTTCCAAATTGTTTGATCTGAGTATTCTTTTTAAAAAAACATTCTAATGTTTTCTACAAAAAGTCTAAAAGTCTTTCTATTCCAAAAAGTGTGGAAACTGTAAAAATTCTGAATTAACAGAAAGCAATAATTTAAGTCTCATAAACTTATATTTTGTTCATATAGAATATAGATAACATCATATGTTGAAAGAGAGACATTTTGGAATATCATGCCAAATATTGGTTCATTTTGGATTTCATGAAACCTACATATTCCAAAAAAGTTGGGACAGGTAGCAATAAAATGCAGGTAAAGTTAAATGTACATACAAGGAACAGGTGGAGGACCAATTTGCAACTTATTATATCAATTTGCAACATAATTTGGGTATAAAAATAGCCTCCCAGAGTGGCGGGGTTCCTCAGAAGTAAAGATGGGAAGAGGATCACCAATATCCCCAATCCTGCAGCCATAAATAGTAAAGCAATATCAGAAAGGTGTTTTTCATAGAAAAATTGCAAAGATTTTGAAGTTATCATCATCTACAGTGCACAATATCATCCAAAGATTCAGAGAATCTGGAACAGTGTCTGTGTAAGGGTCAAGGTCGGAAAACCATACTGGATGCCTGTGATTTTTGGGCACTTAAACAGCATTGCATTACATGCAGGAATTTTACTGTTATGGAAATCACAACATGGGCTCAGGAATACTTACAGGAAACAATTTCTGTGAACACAATCCTAAGTGCCATTCGGCGATGCCAGTTAAACTCTAAAGGTCAAAAAAGAAGCCATATCTAAACATGATCCAGAAGCGCAAGCGTTTTCTCTATGCCAAGGCTCATTTAAAATGGACTGTGGCAAAGTGGAAAACTGTTCTGCTGTGGTCAGACAAATCAAAATTTGAAGTTCTTTTGGAAAACGGGAACGCCATGTCATCCAGACTAAAGAGGACAAGGATAACCCAAGTTGTTATCAGCACTCAGTTCAGAAGCCTGTATCTATGATGGTATGGGGTTACATGAGTGCGTGTGGCATGGTCCGCTAACGCATCTGGATAGGCTTCATCAATGCTAAAAGGTATATCCAAGTTCTAAAACAACATATGCTCCCATCCAGGCATCGTCTCTTTCAGGGAAGACCTTGCATTTTCCAACATGACAATGCCAGACCAGATTCTGCATCAATTACAACATCATGGCTACGTAGAAGAAGGATCCGGGTACTGAAATGGCCAACCAGATCTCTCACCCATATAAAACATTTGGCACATCATAAAGAGGAAGATGCGACAAAGAAGACCTAAGACAGTTGAGCAACTAGAAGCCTGTATGAGACAAGAATGGGTCAACATTTCTATACCTAAATTTGAGCAATTACTCTCCCCAGTCCCCAGACGTTTGCAGACTGTTATAAGAAGAACATCGGATGCCACACATTGGTAAAAATGGCTTTTTTGAGATGTGTTGATGACCTGAAATTTAAAATCAACTTACTCTTCAATTAAAATTATACATTTTCTCAGTTTAAACATTTGATACTATGTTGTATTCTGAATAAAATACTGAAATTTGAATTTTCCACATTTAAAATTAGGCCAGAAATAAGCTAACAAACGTCTCAAATCACTTCAAATTTTGTTCTCTAACGCAAAACAAACAAGTTGTTAGATAATTTATTTGCATTTAAATTATTCATGTTTTAGCTGATTGTATTAGTAAACTCTGCATAGTTGTTGAGTTATTACTCCTTTATCAAAACAACCCAGTTAAACTGATATTACTTAGAATGCATAAAAGAACATGCATTTTTTTGTTTCTAAATTGTTTCATAATTCCAAACAAGATTTTACATGTTTGAAGTTTCTGGAAGCGTTTTGGCTGTAAGCTGAACTATAGAGACTGTGGTATAATACAGGTACAATACTAGTAAATCTAAATCAAACTTCTAACTATATAATGTATACTTTTGCACACTTGATTTGATACTTGATCAAGTATCACAAGGGTCTATACACTGAAAGTTTCAGCAGTTTATCTTCATCAAAATCTATAGCATCTGCAAGGAAAATGTTTAAGCCCCTCTACTTAAATGAAAAATGAGGGATTTTTATTTTTTTTATTTTACATTAAATCAAAGCAGCCAAATATGATCTACCATGGAAAAGTGCATGAGGGAACATTGATTCTTTTCTTTTTTTAATCACTGAGCAACTTTACCTACACAGCACAGTCCTCCACACATGCTGCTGGTACATGGCATAATAATGAAAATGAAGTCAAAACAGTGTCTCTTTATACAAATCAGGTCTCGAGTCAATATTGCTTTTTCCTCCGCAGCTCACGCACCAGCTTCCATTACTAGCTAACATTATGCCCGTAGCTTTCCACCTGTGTCTCATACCTCAGGCTACACTCAGCAACCTCTCCACCGCTCTCACGTCTGTTGCAACTACTGCTTCCTCTACCCTCAGGCAGTCTGTGGCTTTCAGCCCTGCAGAACATTTAGCCTGTAACACAAACCCTTCTGTCTTGTGTTTTTACTTCAAACAAAGCTATTAATCACCTTAATCGCCCTCAATTAACCTGCGCCACCAGATGTTCTCGGCACGTCAAACCCTCAACTGTTCCAGCCGGCCAAACGGAACATAAATCAACATGTGTCGCAATTTGCACCAGCAATTCCACATGTTTGAGGAAACTGGATAACAAAACATTAACAACATGGAAACAGGCACCTGGGGAATGGCCTGCTTGCCACAAGGGATGGTGATGAAATGATGAAGAGAGGGCGTTCCCGGGGTAAAGATAGGAAAGAATTTTCCATTTCTGCACCCCCAGTGCCACATGGTAGTTTATCGAGCTCCTAGCAGCTCCGACCAACACAACTTTACCAGGTTTCATGCACTGGTGTTCGGCCAAATGTTTGAAATCTTAGACCAAAGTACTTGCTTTGAACATGCTCTTAAACACGGGTCTATCCTGTTACACCATTATGAAGCCTAAAACATTCTGGTCATGACTGGATTGTTGACAGGTGCAACAAGCCGGCTCTTATCTGCGCTGAAAGAACTGATGCCATTGTGGCATTTATCTTAATCGTGTCTGATTTCACAGAGGAAAAAATAAACTAGGCCTACGAACATCCAAACAAACTAAAGAATGATGCTTAATAACCTTATATGTGTGAATTAAGGGCAAATCCTTTACACGTATGTATATGCCATAACCAAGGAAATCCTCCTCTTGACTGGCTCCTATCTTGACCTATATGTGTGTTGACAGATATGTGTGAGATGATCTTGTGTGTTGCCAAAACTTCTTTTTGGCTGGTCTCGTTCCAAACAAAAGTTTTTTGTCTTTCCAATATTCAATCAGTCAAAATGCCATTATTTAATTTTTTTTATAGAAATCTTACATTTACATGCTAAGAATGTTCTGTTGAGAAAAGCTGGGGTTCATGTTTGTGGGTTTTACCTTGATGTCACTATGTAACAGTGCATAGCTTTTATGAAAGAAGGCCAAGCCCACTTGATCTGCCTCTTCAGCACATTGAGAAGGGATCAAGGTCTCATTACAAGGTTTTACAGATGCAGCAACCTCCCCCTGACCAGGCAATGAACCAGTACAAATCAACCATGCGTGGTTTACAGATAAGAGCATGATGTGTGAAATATAGAAGTATTGGAAAACATAAATAATCCATCCAGGACGTTGTTTTAGATATTGACGTTAAAATCAGGAGTTCAGCTCTAACTAGGCTAAGATCTTAGATACTTAAGGGATAGTTCACCATAAAATAACAATTCTGTAATAAATTGCTCACCTTTGAGTTTAAAGTCTAAAGATATCTGAAAAATGCTTATTATTATTAAACAGTTATTGGCCCCGCTTCACTATAATAGTATATATTTCCTTGGTCTACTGAACACAAAAATTTGATATTATGAAGAATTTAGAATAGATAATAGTCAATGGGGTAGAAGACCTGTTTGGGTAAAAGCATTCTTCCAAATATCTTTCTTTGTGTTCAACCAAACAAATACAATTATACAGGTTTGAAATGATTTAAGATTAAATAATTTATCAGAGTTTTTTTTAATGGGGTGAACCATACCTTTCACTTAGCCATTTTGGGTCATCATTGACTTCCATATAGTGTTTTGTCCTACTATGGGAATCAATGGTGACCCAAAATCACTTTTCAAACAAACACATTTTCTGAAAATCTCCAAAACAAGTAAGCTTTTGTAGAGATATATTTGAACAACTTTTACAGTATGAATGGAAAGCATTTTTTCATCTGTACTTTGTGTTGTCATACAGTACACGTATCTGTACATTTGTTGGAAATCTTTTTTTAAATAAAGTTTATATATTTAAACTGAATACCAGATGAAGGTAAGATTTTATAGTGCATATCAAATAGGTTGATTCCGATGACTATGCAGGTTTTTCTAAAAAGAACAGTTGCTTGGCCCAAGTGTACAAGGGATGCCCAAAAAAGAGGAATTGAAGCTCTAGTAAGCACAAACTCTTCAACTTCTGGTTTTATTGAAGCTTATTTTTAGAGGCTTCACGCAGACCAACATTCCATCAGGGATTGAAACTGAAGCACTGTCTGGATCACTTTGAAATGTTTAATTCTTTTGATTTCCTGAGACAGCTTATTTTCCACTTCTCTAAACCACCTCAATGTTTGCTATTGACATTCGAGTTGAGTTCAAAAGAGGTTTATTTTTTGTTTCATTTATTAAGAATTAAACAGTTTTAGAGGTCTTATGTCTATTATTGTACATCCTATATAGTACTATGTATTTGACAATGTACAACTTGCCCACTACGAAGACTAAGCAACTGTAATTTGTTTTCACTGTTTCCATACAAAATAATTGATCACATTAATAAGATATGTCTATGGCATCAGGACAACTGTAGTAAATACTGACAGCCTCCATATTGCAAAGCAGCCAAAATAAATTAGTTTGCCATTCAGCCTGGAATGTAATAAAAAAGAACAGTTTTAAGCATTATATACCGTAGCATTTTGAGTATAAATTTTATATTATTCTTAGTAACGCATTTCCATATTTCAGATGGAGTCTATGGGGCCCCTCTTTTGATATGATATTATACAGCATATACCAAAATCCATTAACAGTCCCATGGTGTCCTAATCATTCTCAATACAACAGTCAACCTCAGCCACAACTTAACTGACATGCTTGTGTCTGCACCAACTGTTGTGAAATATAAACATGAAAAATATTTTGGTTCCCTGCTGTAATGCAACATGAAAAACATTCTTTAGGATATAACTTATAAAGTGATATAAGCAACATTTTTCAAGCTGAAATATAGTATGAAACTTAAAGATCTTGCTGCTTGTAGTGTTAAAAGTAACCGGTGTTAGTGTGAGACGAGTTAGACCTTTCTATACATGCAACTCAGGGGGTACGGTCTCTGACAGCAAACATTTCTGCAGTCAGATAATGTTTCCACTACTTTAAGTGGTGAAATTAAGCTTCTGAAGTTGTTTTTATCAAACAGTGAGAGGTCATTAGAATAGCGTTTTTTTTTACAACACATTTATTGTTAAAGTTTATACCTCAACCCGTTTTATATATAACCTTGATATTGTACATTGAGGAAATTGGGTTTGAACATAAATACGGAACAACTTTTGACATGGAATAACTTTGGCCAAAATGTCATTGAATAAAAAAAAGAATGGTGAAGTGAGTGATAAAATGAACAAATTCAACAACCAACGTGACTAGCAGAGCAGGAGAGGATAAAGACTGTTATTTGTGCATGTGTGTGCGTGTGCTTGTGTAATAAAAATGGTGGTAGAAAATAACTTTGATTAGACTGTGTTGAGCGCATCAAAATAAAGCCCTTAGCACAGTAGAATTGTACAAGTCATATAATTGGATTTTTTTATTCATTATAGTGTTAGGCTTAGATTAATCTTTGGCTTTGGAAAATATTGTACAGACTCGTTCCTTGCTGTTTGCTGGTTTATCAGACTACCACAAACAGAATCTAATCTAGTTTTCCCCGCGTTACTCTCTGTAAGGTGGGCCCTTAAGTGCTGATGAGACCCTGATTGTCAGTATGCATGTCAACTTTGACGTCTTAACTCACCAACACAGACACCCACAGATTCATACACAATTAAAGAAGTCCATCCGTTCCTTAACTGCTCTAATTGTTACAGAAGGGACAGGACACACACCTGAAGATTTTCGTTTAAATAAAAGACTTAAGGGGTGATTTCCCCTATTGTAAGACAATGGTAGAATAAATATACAATTAAGGTGCTTTGTGCAACTGGGCCCTGGTCTGACTGAGACACTAGTCTTATACTATGACTAATGTGCCTCTATGTTTAAAGAACTAGATCGTACCACCCGCTGATGTGTGCTGATGTTATCACAGTTAATCTCCCAAAAAGAAGAAAACCTTACATCTCCACAAAGTGTAAAGATATGTTACAATGCTTGCTCTTAACTTTCATTTGGTTCAGAGAAAGGAAAAGATTTCTTTGTCAAATCATGATTTTCTGCTGAGGGGAGAAGTATATGGCAATTTATACAGTATGTTGAGCATACACAACTAAAACTGTAAAAAAAACAGATTAAAAAAAATAAACCCACATAGGAGATTTACTATAATAATGATTAGATTGAACAGAGACTTTTAAAGAAGTTTATTCAGTGTTTTTTATTTGTGGCAGCACACACAAAAAATAAACTAAAGTCAAACATTTAAAACACACTTACAAATTATAGTTCTTTATTTCTCAAAATAACTATTCCTTTTCCCTTTTAATGCTTTGTAGAACCTTTTTCCCAAAGAAAAAAATATTTAAAATTAAAATTATTGTCAAAATTCAATATTTTAAAAGGCTTTAAAAGATGTTGTAAAAAATATTAGAACTAAGCCATAAATAAAATCTAAAGTTTCATTAACGTGAAATATATTAAAATATTTTAGATTCTAAAATAATTTCAAAAGAAAAATGGTGACTAACGATATTTATTGTAATATTTATATTATTATAATACATATTGTAATAATTAATATGGATATTATAATTATTTAATAATAACTATAACATAAGAACATTACATATCATCTACATATATTTTAGTTTCAATATAATAATTCATGAAACATAAACTGTAAAATTTAAGTCTGT
The DNA here is from genome assembly GCA_033220385.1 of Triplophysa yarkandensis. NCBI lineage: Eukaryota > Metazoa > Chordata > Actinopteri > Cypriniformes > Nemacheilidae > Triplophysa > Triplophysa yarkandensis. The sequence goes on along the minus strand of CM065670.1, from coordinate 7,882,701 downwards.
GATCACATCTAAAAAGTCTAAAATAAAATCGATAAAATATTAACACAGATGTTAAAGCAAGGTTTAATTCTATACAAAAGATAAAAATAGATTTATTATTTGTATTCAATAGTAAAATAGATACATAACTGAATGTTTATCCACATTTACCAACTCTGGCTCTCTTTCACACGGTTGAAATAATTGTTATTTGGTTGCTCAAACTCTTGAGAGACAACACAAGGCGGTTCTGTATTTCACAAGTGTCCATTACTGCCTGAGTCCCTGTCAAACTGTATCAGTCTGTACCATAAGGACCTGCAATTAGTATGAAACCAATTAGCTCAAGTTTGCCTTTGAGCTGCACTTACAGCAGTTGTTTTTTAAACAGCATTTAGAAGGGTCTAAAAAGAGCCAAATGTAATCCCAAAGACATCATGTCGAGCAACATGTGTGTCATTGGATTCACATGAAATCCTCCAGGACATACTCCACAGACAGATAACAAAGGAGATCCTAAAGTAATCCACTTGACACAAGAACCTTAACATCATGCCACACGTCCCCAACTTCTGAGATACCAATCTAATAGTGTTAAGAAGTATAAGAAGGTTACCAACATGTTTGAACAAATCTTAAGCACTTGAGCTAAGTGTTTCAATAAGTGGAGGCTTCTTCTTAAGTAACTCGATCACCGTTTGGCTGTGCGAAAGTGACAAGCAGTGATTGGCATCACTTCTCCAATGCAGACATTACTGTTTTAACGCTGGATAAGGACAGAGGAGAGGAGCCTTTGTGCTCTTATCTGTGCATACTGCATGTGGAGTCGCCACCTTGGTTTGGGATCAGTCTAGCTGTCTCTCATGCTTCTTTCTGAGTGCAGACCAGAACAGCCCCACACACTCACCTCAGTAACATGTTCATTGTGTGACTCACGTCTGGGCACGCAGGGGTCTGAACATCCTATATACGAGAGCTGACCCTGGAAACAGAACGGAACGGGTTTGAAGAGACCCCAAACACTGATGGTCAACAATCACTTAAAGAGCAGCAGACCCTTGAAGAGACGTCTCATTAGTTTGAGCATTTTGAAGCATAAAGGGAAAGCTGTGGGTTTATGTTACATTTTATTCCTGTTATAAGGGGTTTTATTCTTCTAAATGTTTTTGTTTTCTTTTGACAGCAATTTTTATTCCTTATTTCACCTGAGAAAGATATGTGAGACATTGATTGCAAGAGATCGAACGCATTTACGTTTAACAAATACAAGGAAACAGGACAGTGTTATTATGATGTAACAATATGGGAAAAATAGAAAAAAGAAAACAAAACCCGTATAATGTTATTATATCAACATGACATATGGTACAAGACAAAAAATTATTGTAAGATGTGTAAATGGGACCAATCCAGGAACTGTGATCTAAAAAACGGCAAAGTAATTGATACAAAACAGTCATTGGATGCCAGCCATGGCTGTCAGATCTACAATCCACATTTACACGAAAGAGTTCACTGTAATGGTTTATAGGATTTCAATGAGATATCATTCAAGGCAATCCGAATAGTTTTCTGTAGTAATCTTGTATGTATTAATTTAAGTTTTGCGCTAGATAATGTTATCTTGCATTAACAAATGTAGTTTGAATTTCAAAATGTAGTTAACAGTAGGTTCTATATTAAAGAGTTAATACTGCATAAATAGAATGTTTTCATAATGTTCTCTTTATGTTAAATGTTGCCCAAGAATGTCTATTTGTGACACTAAAAAACAATGATATATGACAAAAATATTTAAAATATTTATAGATACTTTATATTCCATCAACAGCTCTTGTATACTAACTAACCCCTTTTTGAACAGTTTTTTGATGCTTGTGTTCATGCATTGTAGTTATTATGCTAGTTATAATTATATAGATAGTTAGTTATCTACTTTCTCAGATAATCTATTCAGAACTTAGTTCTGAGATCTACAATTTTAGTACCCCAAGCATGAGTAGATTTCACTACTATACACTTTTCTAATATGTTGACCTTGCGCTGCATTAAAGACCAGATCAAAATTTTATTTATCATCAATGTTCCATCTCTTCAATCATTCTGAAACAAGTGATGATAACACTGATTTTTGGCTTTGGTTCTCCTTCGAAATCTGTCAAACATGTAACACACCCAAAGACAAGCTCTTTAGAACCAAGCACCTAGTCTGGACATGAGCCCAAACAGGCCCAACTCCCAACTGATACTCTACAAATACAGCCTAGTCTCTCTGAAGAAATCTAATCCCTCTTTTGTCGCCAAGTAGTAAGTGGTAGTTGAAGACAGATTTGACATTTATCTGGCTCATCACCTTGTGAGGGAAGGATGGCCTGTTCCGATTTCTCGCCTGTCTTAAGACAAATGATGCTGTTTTTTTAACTGAGCTAAGTTAATCCAAGAAAAGAAACTATAAAAATCTTTTTAAGAATACATACTATTTATACAATAACCTGTATGTATAATCAACATTTTAGATAGACAGACAGACAGGCAGGCAGGCAGGCAGGCAGGCAGGCAGGCAGGCAGGCAGACAGACAGACAGACAGACAGACAGACAGAGATAGATAGATAGATAGATAGATAGATAGATAGATAGATAGATAGATAGATAGATAGATAGATAGATAGATTTACTGGAACTGCATGATGCTACATGCTTAGTTGGACATTCTGTGTCCATTGACATTTACCGCCATCAGAATTCCATTAAGATTCGGCCGTCTGATAAGAAATCTTAATAAGCGAACTTTGGAAATCTCTCTCACACAGAACACAGAGCACAGTGGGCATGGAGATCATGCTTGTTCATCAAATGATCTTTAAGTAGCTCCAGTTCACATATTTTCTTGTCTCTGGCCTGTCAGTGCAGCTCAAATCCCGCTCATTATGAATTCCAATGCAGAGCCCCATGTGAAAGATCCTTTTCCCAAACAAGAGCCAAAAAATGTGGGAAAAACTGCAAAATCTTTCCATCTTTCTAGTTCTCCTGCTTAATTTGTTTTGGACATTATCTTAAAGTTATATTACACCCAAGAATGAAATTGGTGTTGTTATTTATTCACACTCTTGGCATGTTTAAACCAGTATCACTTTCTTTCTTCTTGAGAACACAACTGGGGATATTTTAAAGAAAGTTTGGAGACCGAACATTAATGGCACCCTATTTATTTATTTTGTGTAGAAACAAAACCAATGCAAGTGAATGGGTCTCTGTTCCTAACATTCTTAGAACTTCTTTTTTTTTGTATTCTGAGGAATGTGGCAAGTTGCAAACTCTTTCCATTTTTCTAGTTGTCTTTCCTCATATGTTTTTGAGATTGTCTTAAAGTGATAGATATCCAAAAAGGACAATTGTGTTGTCATTAACGTACACTCTTGTCCTTTTTAAACTGTTTGACTTTCTTTATTTTGCATTAACAAAAAAGAGCATATTTGCAGACAGTTTGGAAACCCAACATTTGCGGCACCCATTTATTTCTATTGCATGAAAACAAAACCAATGAAGTTGAATGGGTGTATTTACTAACATTCTTCAAAATATCATGTATATTGTATTCTGCAGAATGAAAGTCATACAGTCTTGAAACGATGTTACATTTCTTATTTTTAACTGTCACTTTAAGACTGAATCTAGTGACAGTCACAGTAGAAACGCTTCTAAAAAAATACAAGATCAAGTTTCCGTGTGATGTATTTAAAGAAATTCCAATTAGCAATATTAACACAGTGTACTGTGTGTGTCCTGTACCCTTTTATGGGTGATGACAGAGGAGCAGAACTCAGAGCGCAGACACTTGATAAGCTTGAGAGGACCAGACAGTACTTTAGCCAATCAGATAACAAACTTTCTTTGAGGATACTGTACATGGCACCAAACTCCCAAATTAAGTTGAGCAATGGCATAAAATATACAATTTTCACAAATGTCAAACCAATAACTGAAGGTGATCATCATAACAATCATAAAGCATGTTACATTATCCTCAAATTATAAAAATTGTAATTCTGTTAGTAAATCTTTGAGTAGTCAAAATGGTATAATCTGGTATAATAAACACAGTCTTATAAAGCAGTGAAACCTCTGCATAAAACGTAGATCTTCTTGCAAAAGCGCTCAAAGCCAATCTGATTTTTCAAAGAGTTTCCCATGACCAGGTGGCGTCTCCTGAATGATGGCGAGTGTATTCAGTACAATCAGTTTTATCAGTGGTGTATGTACTCCTGGGGTTTATCTAGCAGATAGGGATTTTGCAGCCGCTTCTCTCTCTCTATGTGTGGCTGAGGGAATAAAACATCATCCAGCGAAAGGGGCCAAAAATGACTGATGGTAGGTTCATTTATCTGAACCTCAACGTACTCTTGCTTACACCTAAACAAACACACACATTCACATCGTCTCTTTGTGCACGAGATAGAGATTTATCATGGTGTGTGTATGTGTAGACAATAGGCCTCGAGCGAGTGTGTTTGTATTCCCGCACAGATAGTGGTTTTGGATGACTAGTCGTCACAGACAAAGCAGAAACTCTTTGTTAGATACTCAGAAAACTTTCTCACGCTCTTAACATCCACAGAACAGTACTAGATATATCATAAAGAAGCAAAATGTTGTATAATAAGGTATTAAGAAGGAATTATAATGGTAGACACAACATTGACACATATGGTGCATAGTTGTACCAAAAAGAAAGACCTTAAAATGTAACTCCACAAAACCTTTTTTACACAAACAAAATCAAGAACTTCATAATGTAATGACTGCCAATCTGAACAATCCAGTAGGATTCCACAGATTGGAAAATAAGCATGCGAATAATAAAAAAAACATTTATGAAAATTACACATATAGGGCAGAAATTCACAGGCAATTCTAAATAAAAACCATTCAACCATTCATAAATACATTGAAAATTATTTAACCACAACAACTACATTTCATTTATTCTAATACCATATTTTGTGTAAAACCGTGCTAGGCCTATTGTTAATCGAGAAATGTAATATCTTTTTTTGGGACACTTAGACATTCATAATTTTTTCACATTTTACAATAATAATAAACTATTATTTAATATAAATAATAAAATAAAACAAAGAGGGGATTATGTTATAACTAAAGTAAATCGTAAATAAGCAAATAAATAAATATTTCATTTAAAGAAAAATATTTTCATTTCATTTTCATAAAAATATTAAATTTGATCAATGATTCTGGGTAGTTAAAGCTATGACATCAAATTGCAGAAATGTTTTCTGGTCTCAACCTGTCGTACTTTAAAATACCCCCAATGTTTTTAAATAATTCTGTACTAAATTTAAAAACATTTTATAAAATAAAACATTAGTTTGCTCATGTACAAACATGTATGTTTGCTAAATAATATTTTTGTCTATTTAACTTATTTCAAACATTAAGTCATACACCATCATAAGTTTTTTAAATAATAAGAAGCATTTCCCAAAACATTTCTTGTGCTGTCTTTGAGCGACCTCGTGTGGACAAAAACCATCAATGCAGATCGATTGGAGATTTGTTTACCGTTGCCATGCAACGGGACTCAAGAGGCCTAAACAGCATCCATTCCAGGAAGTGATCTCTTTTAAATATCATCTTTTAATACAATAGTTATGTCAAAACCTAGTGAAAAAGAGCCTGTGGATATAGTGCACCAAAATGCTATTCACGTGGAGACTGTAATGAAGGAGTTGAGACACCAGAAGCTAAACACAGAGTTTAACATCAACCCTTTCAAAAAGTGTAAGTGCATGCAATATATTATTTTTATTCTTTATGTTTCTGTGTGTGAATAAACAAACGACCCTTTTTGTGTTTAGTGCACGTTTTGACTGATAAGCCCATGTCCAAAGTTTCCCATGGAAAAGAAGAGGAGGATCGTAAGTAGTCTATCCCCATGAACATTATCGTAGAATAAAGTAAAGCAGAATAAATCCATAAGTGAGTTCTATTGACAAATATATTTGTGCAGCTGCTTTTCTCCAGATCATACATGGGGTTCGTTTGGAACCGAGAAAGAAGTACACGCACCCCCAGACCGAAGCACAAGAGATAGGCTGGATATCCAGTCCTCTGGTAAAACTTGTTTATCAACATGAATATGATGATTTACTTTCTTTAGCTTTAGATCCATTATAAGATGTAAACTTATTCTGTATGTACTTTATCCAAAGTGAATTACAAGTAGTATGCAATTGCCAATTATTGCTGCAGAGAAACAGAGGTAAGGTGTCTTGCTCAAGGACACTTCAGTTATTATCTGCTGACAATGGGATTCGAACCCACAACATTCTGCTGACAAGGCCAACTCTCTTAACCACCAGACCACAACTGACCCCTTAGTGACAGAGTGACAGAGCATTTAAATATTTACCAACTGAAGAAATATATAAACTCTTTATAAAACGGTTAGTTCTCATCGCTCAATTCTGATTGGTCTGAAGCTGTGTCGTATTAATGATAAGACACAGCTCTGACCGCTTCACAGAAGGGTTTTGTTAATCATTGTGCCCCCTTAGCAACATCCTTTACTGAAACATACAGCTGTGACAGTAAGGCATTAAGTACAGCGCAAGGCAGTTAATGATTTCACTTAATGAAAACTATAACCATAATATAGGTAATTTAATATCGATTTTTATTGTGTGGTTATTGTTTTTTAAAAGCAATAAGGTATGAGAGGCCGGGCTGTATCGTGAGTAAATCACGGCTGAAGGGTTGCAGGCACTCCTGCATTGAATCTTTCCCCGAAATGTGTGTATATGTATATAACATTTGGTACAAAAGTCTCTTCATTGGTTCAACTGTTTTAGTCAGTATTTCCATCCTTTGCAGGAGTGTGTCATAAAAAAAAATATGACATTGCATTTTTGAACATTAACTTTGTTATTAATTGTAATAATACATTGAGAATTTATTATGCAGCAGCATGAATAGACTTTACAGTACTGTAGCTTTGCGGGTCGGTGTCTTGGAGCGTCTTTAAGATATGAACACATGTATTCCGGATTTAGTCTGTTTTGGTTTATTCTCTCTTCTTATCATGTAATAATAAATTACACATCTAGTGCATACAAAATCTTCCTGGAGTTTAACAAATATAGTAAATTAGAGTAGCATTGTACTGTATATAAAGACATTTAGAGACATTTTAGATTCAGTCATAATAAATTCACTGTCATGTTGTTTAGTCTTGTATATGACTGTTTAGGTATGGCACACAAAAGAAGATATTTAGATTTAAATAGCTCAGCGATGTTTCCATAAGATATTTGGTTACCAATATTCTTAAAAATAACTTTTTTCTGTATGTTCTGCAGACGTACAAACAGATCTGGAATGACATAACAGTAAATAGTGACATATTTGTAAATATTTTGTGGATGACCTGTCCCTTTATATTCTGTAAGGGCTCCCCACCCACTGGGCCAACGACGAACTCCAATGGCGTGGGTGAAGGGTTCTCGTGCTTTATCTCTATTTCCGGTTTCTTTGTTAAACACTAGTTTCAAACTAGCTTGTTACAATTTCCTATATTTTGATGACTTTATGGGTATATCCAATCTGACTCCAAATTAAATGTATCTTTAACATTGAGATTACTTTGCTTTTCCATACTCTAAGATTATTCTATCATTGTTAGTCTGTGTAGTACAGAGGCTCACGACAGCCATTCTTTAAGCTTGGATCTCATGATCATATAAACTGCTAATCTGATCTAATCAGAGGTATACTAAATATACAGGGTATACTAAGTATAATAATAATAGTTTAGTCACGATTGTGCAACTAAATATAATAATAATAGTTTTAGTCACGATTATGCAACTAAATATAATAATAGTTTAGTCACGATTATGTAACTAAATATAATAATAATAGTTTAGTCACGATTATGTAACTAAATATAATAATAATGGTTTTAGTCACGATCATGCAACTTGCTAATCAGATGATGAGTATCTATACTGATTTAGTCAGAGGTTGCCGGGGATACTAAATATTCTAATAATAATGGTTTTAGTCACGATCATGCAACTTGCTAATCAGAAGATGAGTATCTATACTGATTTAGTCAGAGGTTGCCGGGTATACTTAATATTCTAATAATAATGGTTTTAGTCACGATCATGCAACTTGCTAATCAGAAGATGAGTATCTATACTGATTTAGTCAGAGGTTGCCGGGTATACTAAATATTCTAATAATAATGGTTTTAGTCACAATCAAGCAACTTAATATAATAATAATAGTTTTAGTCACGATCATGCAACTTGCTAATCAGATGATGAGTATCTATACTGATTTAGTCAGAGGTTGCCGGGTATACTAAATATAATAATAATAGTTTTGGTCAACTAGTCTGATTTTCTCAGTACCTTATCCTAGCATTAGAGTTTGTGGTAACATCAAATTCATCTATAAAATAACGGTCTTTAGAATATAATAAAATACCAATAACAACAATTTATTATGCCAGGCAGGTATAACTTAAATTCAATCAAAACAATGCATTTTTAAAGAAATCTTCGAATTCAACAAATCAACATAATATAAAATAAACCCATAGAGTCTTGTCATACCTGGCAATTTAAGACACACATATAGTGTGGGAAGTTCTGATTACAGATCCCTCCAAAAATAGAGAAGACATAGCATTGCATATCCTAAGACATACAGTGCTATGGGGTTCGTCCTGTTTGGATTTCCCCCTGAATGCTGTGCCTGCGTTCCTTAAATATTCCAATGAAGTCGTAAATACCATAGTCCCTGTGAAACCAAACAGAATACCAAATGGCAACAACTCCTGTAATCAAGAGATTGACACACCTCCTGAAGAGGTGTAGATTATGTTAAAAGTTGGTACAACTTCATTATCCTTCATTTTAGGATTACAAAAAGTAGACCCTTTTGCCCATCGCACCATAACCTTCCAAATGATATTAAACATGATAATGAATCTATGCAACATCACAGACTTGACATATGTAATGATATCAATGTTTCTCACATTCCTGGTGATTTGAGCCTAAAGAGAAAGAGAGGAGGAGTTAGGGGGGAGAGGTCAGTTCCCGGGCTCCAATGACCCCTGAAGTGAGGGACAGGGTTCCACTCCACAGGATGTAACACCAAATGAGTATATATTGTTTTATAATCTAGCACCACAAGCAAACTCAGTTCTCGTCACTCTTCCATCTGCCTTACAATTCCACAATGTATAACTATGATATACGGTAATAAAGAAATAGTAATAATAAAAAAATATATCCTGAATTACTCATGTTAACCCAAACTTGAATTTACCCTTTAAGAAACCTCAATTGATCCTGACTTCAACACTCTCTGTGTAGCTTGTTTCAGATCGCAGTGACAGGAGACTGAACTTCCCACGGCAGAACACTGAAATTACTAAATACATGGATGCTGCCTGGCGCTTGAAGGAGCAGACACAAAATCTTGGATGACAGTTTGGTTCTATTTCCCCGAAGCTTTTACAAAGGCATTAAACAATCCTTTATATACTCTGTGAGTTAGCACTATAAACATGCATTATTGTCACAAATAAACACTAAATGTTAAGTAAAGATACAGTCATATTTGTGTATCAAACCTAAAGCTGTCTACCACTTTTAACAGTAGTAGTAGTCCAGATAGTCTGCAAACTAAGTTTCAAAACAGCCAGTGTTTAGAATTTCACTCGTGTACAGAATCTTGAGACATGTAAAAGTGGGTCAAATGAGCACCATTCATCACTATAAATGTAACCGTACCTGTCCGGCAGAACCTCCACACAGTACGCAAAAGAGATTAGTCCACACTTAATCGATCCTAGATAATGTCATATTATACAGAAAAAATGATTCACACAGCGTGCTTCACAAGAAACATCCATAACTGTGCCTATAATTTACTGCCTGTTTATTAGAACATGTTATACAGAATATATCAGCCCCTCAGGTCAAGATTTATGACTTGTAAGATTAATTATTCCTCTTTTGTCCCGTACCTTTCTTATAAAATGCATTCAATTTAATCTACATTGGGTATAGCTTTATAATGTAGAAATAGGTGGGCAAAAAAATATCTTCAATAAATTTGTACCCAAACTATCTTAGTGCTTTCTTGCGTGTACTGTAATATCCTTTTAAGACAGATTATGCATTTTGTGTTTACCACTTAACTAGTAAATGGTTTGAATGCTCGTTGTGTCATTTTAATCTTTATTAAACCAGCATGGTGCTATTTAATCTAATTAAGGGAAATAAAGTTTTAACTAAAGTGTGCGTGTCATCAGTAATGCCATGGCACAACTCAGTATGAAAATGTTTCATTAGTCAACTGTGTTTCAAGATGGAAGAATACTTAAGAAACCAGAAATAGTTCATTGCAAATTCGAGATGTCTCTTTCTCTAATCTAGATAAGTCATTACCCGCATCCCAGTCAAATATCCCATTTGATTACAGCCTCCAAATAATCTATACCTATACCTTCATCAGAGCCTCTTTCCACCACATGGAACGTCCAATAATCTGTGAGTTTATTTGTGTACATTGGGTATTGTATTACTGTAAGTACAGCTTAGAGTTTATAGCTGAGACAAGCCTTTCTTACAAATCCGATTCTCTCTGAGTATTGACTCCAAACCAGTCCTTAAAGTGTTAGTTCCACAACAAAAATGTAAGTTCATATCATTATTTTTCATTATTAACTCACACTCTAGTTATTTCAAATCAGCATGACGTTCTTCTACAGAGTTGGTTCACCTTTAGATGTTATTTCCCCGAAATCCCCTAGACCAAGCCTGGGGTCGTAACAACTACATATATCAAAAGATATTTTGAACACTGGTTGTGCGTGGCAAACACTCACTTGCATTGGTTTTGAGTCTATACAATTGAAGTGAATGTGTGACACTGCTGTTCAATTAGAAAGATTCTTTAAAATATCTTCTTCTTCAAATATCTTCTTTTTAACTAAAAAAGGTTCTACATGATATTGATAAGAAGGTCTTTTTTGGTGAATTATCACTTTAAGGATTGTTTTCTTCAAGTGTGTATGTTTAATTCATGTGCATAATAAACACAAAAATTTTCATAATAAAATTAAATAAGTCCAACAACCGTTTTTTAGTGTACAATTTCCTATAATTTTTATTTTCCTAATAAGAACATGACGACTGTTGATCTAACTATTAAACAAATATTTCTGCCATATTAAATGATGTTCCTTTCCTTCAATCGCAAGCTAAGAAACTTATTAAGAAGTTAAACAGTCATCTCAGCACAAAGGTGATGTTTATCTGTGGAGGTCTTAACAGTCACACAGCTATAAATCAATCTGTCAGGAGAGGGTAAAAGCCAGAGCTGTCTAACTGATATCTCAAATCAGGGCCAATGTGTTGTATTTGACAGGGAAATGTATTTTGTTGCCACATCAAGACATTCAATAAGAGCTTGAAAGGTTAATTGGGTTCTTTAGAGTTTTCGGCTAATACTAATGATTAAGAAAAATTTTCTTTTATTGCTTGTTGGCAGTAAAGTCACTGAATTTTTGCGATTTATTGAAGTCTGCGGTGACAGCAGAACATCGCCATTTCTTTTATATACAGCTACAGTGTATTGTCTTGTTTTCAATAAACAGTCCTCAGCAAATTTAAGTTTCACCACAAAATGTTTTTCATTGGGCATAAGGGCTCTGAAGACTCAAACCTCCAACCACATTAGGATTTCTAGACATTTCCTTTTATTATCCAGGAATTCAAGGTAGAACAATGATGTAGTTCATCTTACGTGAGTTGAATGTGCGGCATCATCTCTTTCAAAGTCCTGGACGAAAGCTGAACGCTGATACCCTGTAAATGTGGTTAAAGCGATAGTTCCCCAAATAAATCCTTTACTCATATTTGAAGTAATTCAATCTGTATTCATTTATTTATTCTGACAAACACAGAGAATGATATTTGGCATAATCTTTGTACTGAAACAGTTCTTGGACCCTATTGACTACCAAAAAAATAATTTATAACTTGTTTGTTCTACTGGACATAAGTTAAGATATTTTGAAGAATGCAGGACAGAAACAAGTTATGGGGTCATTTTGACTACCATTGTCAGTTATGTTAAATTATGGTAGTTACAAGCATTCTTCCGAATATCTATTTGGTATTTAACCAAACAAAGAAATGTGTGCAGGCTAAGAACAACTAAAGAGTGACCAACAAACAGAATTTTCAGCTCTGGTTGAACTATCCCTTAAAGTTACGCTGGGGTCTGAAATCCAGCCTCTGCTTGTTCTGTAGTAAAATGGGGACTTTTCTAAACTTAACATCATTAAATGCCAACTGATGGTACATATTATCCTAGGAGAACTGAAGCAGGCTGCAAGCTGTCTTACATACCTGAACCAATATTTTACTCTTACAATATTCATTACTAACGTAAGTCTTTGCTTCAGGACAAAGTGAGTAGGCACCCTAAAAAGACTGAATGCCATATAAAGACACTTCAAATGTGCTCTTAGCTACATTTATGATAACTACATTGTTACAATTGCCTTTTTAAAGTTGATCTATTGGTGATGAAGTAAAGATGACACAATGTGTTTTTTGGGGGGTGAACTATATCTCTCTAAAACGTGTTGTTGTCTCATTAGATGTAAAGCTATGAGGTAGTCTGTTTATTACACATGGTACATATAGAAAAGATGATTAACTGTAAATCACCTCTAGCCTGTTTTTCCTTCATTACCATTGTAGTGTTTTATCTTGATTCATCTACATTTGAACCTTTAAGAATGTTGGGGATCTAAGCACATTAATTTATGCTTATCCAGTGTTTTGGACACTAACACCTGCTGTGTAGCTAATTTTTTTTTAATGAAGGATTTCTGTTGCTGTGTATGTGGTAGTTGTGTTATCTTGATTGATTCTCAGTGGAACATCCTCACCAACAAAAGAATCCCGGAGCATGGCTTCAGTCTGTGGTTACACAGAACCTGTTTTTCCATCAACATCTATCCGTGCGTTTGTTACAAAGATTCAAAATTGTCAATGGAGTCAGGTAACCAGTTAATGTTAATTTTCTTTTCTTTTGTTTGTGTACATGTTGTGAAGAATGCTGTGTTGAGTTACGATGTGCTTCTGGAGCAGTGAATGGAAGTTGTTGAGTCAGCGATGATAAAGGGTTTTTACTTAAATGTGAGCCAAAGAACAGGTATTGACTTTATATATGAAAATTACTTTAATAATCTCAATACAATTAATTAACAAAACACACAATGGACTTAAATTCCACTATCAAAGTGTTTGTATGTTCTGTGTCTTTTAAACTTTTTTTCTATTAAATAAAGATAATGAGCTTTTAAAGAATCATCACATGGACATGAAAAACAAACTTTGTCAAGAACTTGTTACTACAAAATTTAAGTAATATTATACCCAATGTTTTTTCCATCTTAATATTCAAAACCTGTATTACTGAGATTCTTCTGTGAAAAAAAAAGAAAAATGCCGCAATCACATTGTGCCTTTATAATGTAAGGCAATGTTGTTTGGTTACGTCAAGAAGAAAATCAGTCATAGGTTTTAAACAACATGAAATAAGTAAATAATGTCCATATGTTTATCTTTGAGTTAAGTGTATATCCTTTAAATCTGACCTAAAAATTATATAGTAAACTTTTGAGAAATTAAAGTTTTAAAATTTATTAAAATTACAGTTTAAGTGTTGTTTTTATTTTATAAAAAATAAAATAAAAACAAGTAAATCTCAAATATTTATTTTAGAATTTAAATTTTTATTAGTTTTGTACTTAATGTTATTTGTTAAATAAGTTCTTCATTACATACATATTAATTTGGATTTGAATAGAACAGGTAACAGAACAGCAGTGGCACACATTTTTACATTTTAATGTAAAAACATAATGCATTAATTCTGTGGGTCAACCTGGTCAAAAGGGTCGGACTTGGACCCAAAGTTAGATGGAGGACAAATTCATGCTTGCTTTCATGAATAACCCTGAATTTTTCATAATCACTGTTGTTTTTCACACCCAAGCTGTCCAACAGAAAAGCGTGTTTGTGCATGTCCACGGGAGGCTGAGCTCATAAAACCGGCTCGTGTGAGAAAGCTGGGCATTTAAAACACACGGCATTTCTCTCCCGCTGTGACACTGATTGGAAGAGAGCAGGCAGATTAATCAAGAGAACGCTGGCATTTCGCCGAGGACATCACTGAAATCGTAGAGGAAATGCGACGTCGGCTTCCATCAATCCGGAGGGGATACAGAACAGTGCTGTATAAAGAGTGTGATGAAATCCTGGACTTAATCGTTGTTATATTATGCTCCTGAAAATTTAATTTTATTATTCCCAGGTGCCTGTGATACCACCAAGAAAGCCATGTAAGACTTAGTTCAAGCAGTCTGAGGAAAATTCATAGATGAACTGTCCTCAATGTAAACTCTTCCCTCTGCCTCCACTTGATCCACTGCTGTCTATATTGAGCTTTCCTCACAGGCCTTTCCATTCTTTTTTCATTACCCTCTCCTAAATTATATTTTCACTCTCATTTTCTGCTTGCGTAGTTGTTTCTTATTTTCTTTCCACCTTCAATATTACCATCATTTTCTTCTTTTCATCCCTACTCCCTAGGGGGATTGTGCAGTAATGAAGCATGCAGTATTTTCACACAACTCAACTCTCTCACATAAAATCTGCCAGGGGAGCATCCAGATAGGCAGTTTGAGTAAAGAAGGCAGAAGTAGAAGGAAGACAGACAGACAGATCCAGGACATATATGTCAAGAGAGACTTAGGTGAGACGGACCCCAGAATGAAGGTTGAGGAGAAGATATGAAAGGAGATCATTCATCATCCTGAAAGCGCTAAAGGGGGAATATGATGCGAAATTACATTTGTCTTTGAACTTTTTAAATAAATGCATTTTGTAGCACCAAGAACTTTCTACAAGGATTAAAAGGAGCATTCTTTTAAACAGAGCAAGAGTTAGGAAAGAGAAAACTGAAAACTATTCTTCACTTTTTTGTAAAGATATACATATAATTTACATTTCAAAATGCTTTACAGCTAATAGAGCTAATAACAGCCAATTAATTTTGTCAGACTATTCGTCAAATGAATAGACATTTATATACTATTAAATATTATTATTATATTAACATGAATGAAAGTAGCTTTACTTTCATTCATATGTTAATATTAGGGCTTACAAAACAATTAATTATGGTTTATTAAAGGTTTTTAAATAGTTTCTAAATATACAGTATATACATACGCATGCATCTATGTTCATACTGTTATAATTAATTAATTGATGAATTATTTATCATTTATACTTTAAACAAAATATAAAAATATGTACAAACTTTTATTTTGGATGTGATTGATTATTTCCATAGATTTTATGGATAGTCATGCCAAGACATTATTAGCTCACTTTCACCAATTGCTTAAAGTATTTTGTTTCAGACAGCTTGTAAATAACAAAAGTCGATAAAAAGTAGATTTTTGTCCCGATATCAAAAATTATTGTTAAAAACTTGTTGTAACTGTATGGAAATACTGGAAAGTATAATATTAAGACAGATATTCGTGTATAAAGGGGCTAAATTGTAATTTTGTACGACTTTTTTACATTCAGCAGCATCACATGTTATCTTTAAATTTTTTTGTAGCTCTTGACTGAAACATTTAAAACATTTGTAAGTGGGAATTTTCCCTTGGGTCTTATCGCCCCTGATTTTGTCCTTAGGTCAACCTAAGTCCTTAATATAATTAAAATTCAGCAATAGAAGTTCTGCATTAGAAAGTTTACGGACCAGCAAAAGGTCCTCTCCTACGTGGCCCTCTGTTTTCTCTCTCTTCCTTCAGCCCAACAGCCCATAAAAAAGATCAGTGAAGCCCGAGCTTATGAAGAATGACCAGCAGAAGCTGCAGGCATTGAAGAGAGACATATTCACCCAGCAGACATATCAAACTGATATATGAGCTTTCAAGATCTTGTGAAATCAAAATGGGAGTTTGGTGGCTTTTAGTCCATGTCTTTTAAAGCTAGTGTACCCGTAAAAGTTGACAAATCCCAACTTTCAGATGCATTTCGATGTGTGGTCTGTTTTTTTAGAGGGAGGATAAAAACTGATTAATCATCTTGCACTGCAATTTTGCTATTGGAAATCTGCAAACTCAGATTAGAAAACTGTTCTGTTTATCATGCACTTCGCTAGATCATAAAAAGCGAAGAATTAGCATCAATGTCTCAATGAGTGTGAATGCTTATTTTGATGCGATACAAAATTTCATGCCTTAACTAATCTATACTAAAAAAAAGGGACCATGTGTTTGTGAATGTTAATGTCACTTGTAATGCGGATCAATCCACAGTATAGTGAGATGTGTGTAGAAAAATCTCCATCAAGGTGACTAAGACCCAGCAGAAAGTCAGCAAGTAATAAATAATCACACACCATCAGCATGTGGAGACACACACCTGTTTTAATAATCTCTCTCCTTCTGTCTCACACACACACACACGCGCACACACACGCGCACACACACGCGCACACACACGCACACACACACACACGCACACACACACACACACACACACACACACACACCGTTTTAAGATAACAGTAACTGCTCCAATGTCATTGTACATACCTCCTGTACAAAGCATCTGACAGAGCACATCTATTATCTGTCATTTATTCCTTTCTCAAAGCCTCCAACTTCAAGCACAGCATTGTCTATGAATAATAACTGCCACTGCAAGTTCACCGATGTGTGGCATTCTGTAAGCGTCTATTCAAGAATTGGGGCCGCATTTTATCATCTGGATTATGAGAGGAAGGAGGGTGTGTGCACAGCTCTGCGTTAGCCCTCTGGGTGTCATACTGACAAAATTGAAAGTTTGCAATGTCTTCTAAATGTCACGGACGTGGACTTGGGTTTATAGTCTTCTGGGAGTAATTGGAATGAGAAGAGAAAGCTACAAAAATAAAATTGGCTGTAAAATTAGACTGATAATTAAATAGAAATTCAATGTCACTGATATTAATTTATTAACTGTTAAACATAGGGCAAAAACATTCATCTTTTTATTGGAAACTTAATGTTTTGAATGTTAAAGCAATTGGAGGTTTAAATAATATAATATGAGCTAATGCACATAGAACAAACCTATTTAAAAAAGTGACTTCAGTCAATTCAGTCACATTATTTTATCCCTTTAAACAAATATGTGACCATAACAGTTTCCAATATGCACCGATATATCAGCATATAATCAGTATCCGCAGATAAAAAATCTACTAAAAGCAGAAAAAATTACACATTTAAAAGTATGTTTTCTGTAAAAAAAATTCCTGCCTTAAATAGCTTATTCCAGCATCATTAAGATACACAGGTTAATGATTATGCAAATTAATTTTGCCTTGACCCAATCGCATTTGTCAGTCGCAGACGCTGCTGAAACTGATTGAAAGTGAACCGGAGAGCTGACACAGTAGTACAATGATCCTTTTAGCCCGAATATATGCACCATCCCTACATATCTATGACTCAAGCTGCTAATCCATGAGGTAAAATGAGTTTAAGTAATTGGTTACAGTTTTATGACGTCATTAACCAGGGCCAAACATTGTCAAAACATATTTTTCAAGCTCTTTGGTAGCATTAATCAATTTCAACATGGTTTTTGGTAAATCATATTAAAAACATCACATAAACACACAAACAACATGACAATCTTAAAGAAGTTCTTAAGTTCTAATTAAGTATGAAATCTTTCTCAAGTTTGACAGGGAAAAGTTGATCTTCAGAGAAAGAATTAGGTACTTTTAAGGTTTTGTTGGGGGGATCAAGAAACTAGAGCATAGATAAAAGCATGATAAAATGACTTCGAAACAACACTTCTTTGGATTCTGGAGGTTGACGCAGATCTGGAGATCTGGAGATTCCAGAAGAATGTTTAAACAAAAACACAAAAAATATAAATGAATATATTTATATATATATACACACATATACATATATACACATATAGTCAAATATATACATATAGATATTATATATATATACATATATACATATACATATATACACATATATATTATAAAAAAGTTATATAATAATTATATTATTAGCCAGTAGCCAGACTGATAAACAAACACAGTCCGAAAGTTCAGGCCGCGAGTGTATATAAAATCATCTAAAGTTCGAGTCTAGAATATATCCATAATCAATGTATAGCTGAAGACAGCTCAACACGTGTATCGGCAAGGCATTGACAGAAAGCGGCCTTGTACAAACGTAGCATGTCACTTCAAGGCCCGGCAATTAGAATACAAATGAGCCTGAGATGAACCAGAGAGGGGAATAGATCAGCTCTAATGGCTGAGGAGAAAGATTAATGCTTAGTCTGCTTTCCTCTGAGTGGATGGAGTAAGAACTGGACCCTTTCCTCAACACAAAGACTCACCAAAAGCTGACCGCCATTTCAAATCAAACCCGAACTTCAGACTGAGAAGAAAAATGTGTGTGTTGTCCTTCCTTCTGACAGCAGAGTGATGAGAGGAGACTGGTACACAGGTTCATGAATGACCTTCATAAATATGTAAACCTTGTTCCAGGTGCCCAAGAGACTATGGGACTGCGAGAAAGATCTGGAGGACCAGTACATCAGACGGCATGAGGTGGTGATGCCAACATCTGTCAAAGGATGAGAGAGAGAGAGAGAGAGAGAGAGAGAGAGAGAGAGAGAGAGAGAGAGAGAGAGAGAGAGAGAGAGAGAGAGAGAGAGAGAGAGAGAGAGAGAGAGAGAGAGTAGGAGCAGTTTAGTATGGCAAAACCGAGGACAATATTTGTTTACTATAAGGTTTTGTTGTGTGTACAAATACATTCATTGTAACTGTAAATGTAGATGATTTTTATTTAATGAAGCTGACATAGGAAAGTGTAGGACGTGGAATTGCACTTGTGTGTGTGCATTACTAAAGCTTTGCCTTTAAAAAGCATGTGCTATGCAATAACATTTAATATAAATAATAGACTATAATTTATATTATGTGAATAAAATGTTAAAATCGCCTTAAATTTTGTGAGTGTACATCACAAAATTTGGACATCCAAAAATGGACTGGACATCCATCTAAAGTGTATCCTCCCTGAGGTGTTGGGACAGGTTCCAGTCCTCCTGATGCCCTTTCAGAGCACAAGCGAGTTTAAAGGATGTTTGGATGGATGACGGGTTTGGGAATCACTAAATCACTTTCTTTTTCTGGCAACTAACCCTTCAGATCAAAACTTTACATACAAAGTTATATATTTTCAAAACGGAGTCAGACTTGATTTATATTTTTGTATATTAGTAATATAAGTTGATTGATGCTTTTACATTTAGTAATGTGTGTCAGCTTATTGAACCACTGGGTGTCACCATTAAGTGGTGTTTAGTAGTGGTGTCAATCTTGACCTGCAACTGATTTGTTATTTAACTCTGTTACAAGTTATTTACAACATATAAACCCCTGCTATAGCCAAGTAAAACCAGTAAATCCTGTTGAAGTGATACAAGCTTGCTGGCGTTATCTCTAAACTGGTTGATCAGTAAAGCATTGCTTGCTCCTACCACACGGGTTAGGGGTGTAAACAGAAACTAAAATATAATGTCATAGGAAACAAAAACAAATCTAACTCTAACATTCTGTGAACCAACATTTGTAAGCTAGTAACAGCACACATTCCTGTAATAAAGAATCAATATTAGTGTTTTACAAATGTACATCTCAACATTTCTACCTTTAACCACCAGAAAATGTGTCCTTATTGACTCCAAAGTACCATAAGTGCTTTTCTATAAATTGCTTTGTCCTTGTTTTAATAAACACAGTTATGGTCAATATTGTTGTATGCGGTACAAAGATCTATCACAAGTTGTACATAAAACTTATATTGAACCTAGATAGCTCCCTACAACCTCACATGCCCATATCTGAGTCGAAATATCTTAGTTATAAAAGCCCTGGGTAATGTTTAACACTATAAAAATATGATAATATGATGATGTTATATCTTGTTGGTAATGTAGTGAGGCTCGAGTAAGAGCTCTGGAAATTTAGAATGTTAAAATTCAGATATTAACATTAAAAACACTTGAAATAGCGTCTGTGATTGTCTTGGGCACAAGGCCCAGCCATGTTTTACAGAGAATCATTAAACCCCTACGAGTGCCATATTGCATTTATACAACAGCATGACGGCTAGGAGATATTTTGAAGAATGTTTGTAGTCAATTCCTTCCATGGTGTACAAACCGATGCAAACAATGGAACTGTTTTCTTGCAACATTTTCCAAAATATATTTATTTGTGTGGCAAAAAGTCAGTGTTTCAAAACCCATTTTCAGGTACTGCGGAACTACTTTCTTCCGCGTTAACGCTCAATCCAACAAACAGTTAACAAACCTCCGTTACTCGTTGTAAACCATCACTTCTTAGAAATAAATAAGTTCAAGTTGTTAGAAAAACTTATAATGCAGGAAACGCGTGTAAATAAGAGATAAAATCTGCACAAAGACACCAGTGAATGCACTATTTCACTGCACTGTTTACCTTCAATGCTTTTCGGCGGAGTGATACAAACGGTCCAACGGTTCCCGTGATATTTATAGTGGCACCTAGCCAATCAAATTCGAGAAGCAAAAAACACTTTTATTATTATTATAATACATTTATTCGTGTTTTACACGTTTTTAAAAGCGGGATAGCTTATGAATACTTTACAAATTATTAAAAAATTATTTCAACGCCATTCCAAGCGAGCCCAAAAACACGCGCTCAGGTAGATAATTTCAATTTAACGTTTTTTATCCCCCGGCGCAACGGCTTTTCCACGCAGGTGTCCCGGTGGAGAGGAGCTGTGGGGTAAGTCACACCCCCACAGAGGAGCTCGCGATCAGGGGAGCGATAAGATGAGACCACGCCTCCAAACGAAGGGCAAAAGTCCGGAGCAATGCACCTGCGATGACACAGCGACGACAGGAAGAGAATTAACGGACATCGCTGTGACGTGTCATCATAAACTGTGCGGGTTAGACTGTGCTGTGGCGGATGCCGTTGGGATGTTGCGTTGCCTGTCAGCACAGGTAAGAACTGAACCCGGATCAGAGAGCAAACATTAGAGAACATGACATCAGATCATCAGATTATCACAATGTAGCTTTTAAAAGGACTGATCTGTGAACAGGTCTGTAAACTTTGTTTTAAATCTCTTTAAATTCGGTCTATTATTGCACTTTAAATGACTGTTTATATAACAGCAGCACAGTTTAACTATGTGATTTAAATCTCTCAGCACAGTTAATGGTATTTGTAGTTAATTTCATCAATTTAGTAGAATGTCAAGCTTATCATGATAATATTAAGTTTTAACCGAAGGTTTTTTTGTTTACTTATTACACAGATCTCAACATTTGGATGTTTAGATACACATGTAAGGTCTGCCTTGACATTTTTATAACATTGTTATTTTTAGTGCATTATTTTAATGTCAATTATTGTCACATCCATAACTCTACATTTTACTCATAAACAGATACATTAATATTAAAATAATTTATTTTATGTCATATAAAAATGTATCCCCTGGCCTTATGTTAGGTATTTTTGATTTTGGTTTGTACGTTTAAATTCATATAAATCTTAAGAAGTTGTCTCCCCAAAACTGTGTGTATTTTGTTCCGTCGATAACGCTGTTAATTTATATATTTTAAAATAGAAAA
Organism: Triplophysa yarkandensis; assembly: GCA_033220385.1. Taxonomy (NCBI): domain Eukaryota; kingdom Metazoa; phylum Chordata; class Actinopteri; order Cypriniformes; family Nemacheilidae; genus Triplophysa; species Triplophysa yarkandensis. The sequence continues at coordinate 7,860,864 of CM065670.1, read as the reverse complement.
CTTGTGCATTTACTGTTATTTTCTTATATTTTAATACTATCAACAAGGGTTTTGTATTGTGAAAACAGTTGGTTAAATTTACTGGTAACAATTATATTCTAAGAGCGTTTTTATGTCACGTCCATAACGTAAAATGTCACATCCATAACACTGGAATTCTCTTTGTATAATAATAGTAATAGTTGTAATTAATCCGACAAAAACTGCACTTTTACTGTAATTAAACCATAGTGAGTTTACCTTGGGATTCGTGTGTCTTTATTATTCGTTGAGTAATATACTAATTGCATATTTTAAAGGGATAGTGCAACCAAAAATGATAATTCTGTCATGAATTACGTACCATCTTGTTGTTCCTTACCTGTATATATTTTTTGTTTAGGTGAACACAGGAAAAGTTATTTGGAATAATGTTGGTAACCAAACAATTCTCGGATCCCACTGACTCCCATAAGGGAAGAAAATGACAATTATGTGATAAGTATCCAGATGTTTCTGCTGATCTACATTTTATTTTAAATATCTTATTTTGTGTTCAGCAGAACAAAATAAATTGTTACGCTACTTTTACTACGGTAGCCTAAGCTGTTTGGTTACAAGCATTCTTTGAAATATATTTCTATGTGTTCATTAGAACAAAGAAATATATGCATGTTGAAAAACACAGCATTTTTATCACTTTAATGAATGTGTAAGATAAATGAACATATTTGAAGGAAAATGAAAATATCATAAACATCAAAAGCAGTAATACTGAGAGCTAAAACTGTAAAGAGGAGCTGCAGAAATGAAGAAGGTTGTCTTCCACTGCAATAACTTTAATGATTTTGCAATGTGCTAAGAAAGGTAAAATGTCTCCCAACTGAATAATTCATCTAGTTCAGTGCTGTAAAATAAAATGAAACCTTGTAGTTGTTTCAATGCTTTAGGTTCTACTGTATTACTCAGCAAGGTGAATGGCAGTGTACAGATAAAATGTATCAGCCAAGGTTAACTTTTCTCAACAATTACTTAATTGTGACTGAGCAATGAGACATTAGGTTTTAGAATAGTTTTTTAGAATTCATGTGTCATGATGACATGTTTTACAGGCATACGTGTATATTAGGGTGGCACAATTATGATGAAAAGGATAAAAAAATACCTTGATACCGTTCAAGCGATTATTATTTCAATTCATGGGTTTTTACAATTTTTTATAACTTTCTGTAAAGCAGCAGCATTGTAAATTCTCAACATCCCAAACTGAATATCAAAACAAATAATTATAGAAGGTATGTTGATTGTAAAAAGTAAACACCAATATACATTTTGTAATTGAAGCTTTTAGCAATGATGTAATTGTTTCACCCACTCATACAAAGAAAAATTAATGTTACCCAGACATTTCCCATTTGTCATTAAATATCTTTTTGTCGTTCTTCCACAGAACACAAAATAAGATATTTTGAAGAATGTTTGTTATTGGCACCCATTAGCCTGCTTTGATTTTGCTTTCATACAGTGGATGGGTGCCACTGCTTTTCGGTTAGGAACTTTTTTTTAAACATCTTATTTTGTTTTCTCTGTAAAAGGATAGTCATACAGGTTTGAAATGACAACTGAAATTTTTTTGAACTAAACATTGGGAGTAAAGCAGGAAAAAAAAACACAGCAAATTCTGATACAATATAAAAATGTATCTCAAAACGCAAAAAAGCTCAAAAAGCTTGCAGATGCTAGAAATAATCTTTGAGTCTTTTTCCTGTTAATAATGCCAGTATGAATTTCCTTGATACAAACATACAGCAAGTAGATATTCCGGACTCTTCTGTGGCACGGGCTAGACGAAACATTGAGACTGAAACCGCCCCTTGAGTACGAAGAAACAGACCCAGGTGTCTAACACGACTAGTGTCTGTCTCAGATGGAGGTCAGGCCAAAGACTTGAGCTCCGTGGCCAAGCTGGATAACGGCACTGCTTTGTATTGCATTAGGGATATGCTCACATTTCGTTTGGCCTGGTGGACAGTACTGAACATTCTGGAGACTCCTGCTGTTTTGAGAAAGGCTGTAAATGTAAATGAAATAAAAGGGAGGGGGCAGGAAAGAGAGGTGAACGATTTTCCTTTTGTCAGCAGTGTAGAGGGGGCGGACGGCCTGTTAATTGGTGATTTAATTAGTACCTAATACTGCAGCTGTGCCTGATATTGTCCAATAAGACGATGAATGGCGCTGAATACAAATTATTATAGAATTGAACTAACAAAATATCGAACTTACATGTCTAGGATTTTTTGGGAGATATGATTTAGATTACCTATTTTTGTACAATGTTTGAACAACCATAAAACCAGGTTCCGGCTGTTTGAGTTAATCATACACAAAGAACATTTTTTGCACTGAGAAAGATTGAGTCATCTTTCTTTATAATGTCATTTTCATTTCGTGTTTTGTTTCCTCCTACGGATCGTGGAGGTAATGTAAAAGCCAGCTGCATCGAGGGGCTGGAATGAACAAATGAGAAGCGAAGTAAGTAATGACACCATCGAGTCTAGAAATGATGGAATAAGCCACGACATATGCAAAGTTTTACGACAGAGTGGAAAAAAGGGAGCTTTGATGCATACTAACTCTCCACAGGTACAGAACATCCATTTATTGGAAACAAAGAGACAGACGGGAAGATAACATGACAAAGAAAGAATTAAAACTGTGGTCTGGAATTGTGAGAAATAAAATAACACGAGATGTAAGATTAAGAGGGGATAGTCAGAGATAGTGTTTTACTGTGCTGAAGTCAGGGTCCAGGCCAGCTGGTGTTTGCGGTTTGTTTCTGAGGTTATGCCCGACGGTAACCTGAGCCATGTGCACAGGCTGATAAAATGTGGATTAAGCAGGAAGGAGAAACCAGTTGAAGTGTAGCTGTAACGGGTCATCCGTGACCCTCGTGGACCCAAATCTTCATCAGACTAAATATCTCAAGTTTGGGCATTAACTGAATTAAATTATAAACTGTCTTTTTATAAAACATTGTGTTCATCAACATCCTCTTACACAGTGTCTTCCGTTTACCTTTTTTACAGAACACATTAAAATACATTATGCATTTGTTGAATCCCACATTATCACAGATTATAGGCATATCTTATCACTCACGTCCAGTGTAGATAACGTGTTAAGATATGCATATGTGGGAGAAAACAATAATAGCCAGGCATAGGTGTGTCTTATATATGTGAGAAATTCCAAGAAAACATTTATACACATTTTATAGTCACTATGATACCAAAATGTACTATTCATATTATTTATGTATCAGTATAGTTTTACATTAATAACTGTAGTATATTTAAGGCTGCCAATATTAATCATGATAAATCCAGAATAAAAGTTTGTGTTTATATAATATATATCTCTTCTGTGTATTAAATTTGGATATATAAACATATATGTCCATGTCTGTACTTATGAATAAAATTTTATATAAACAAAGAAACATTTATATAGAAATTCAATAATTCAATTAAAATCAATCAATCTGAATATTTTCTTATCATACATACATGTATGTCTTTGTGTTCTTGAATACAGAATTATAACAGACATTACACAGACATATATATATTGGTTAAACAAAACTTTATCCTGGATGCGATTATTTACAATTGATTGTTTGCAAGCTCTATTTTTTTATTTTCTCTATTAATTGTCTGTAATCAAAACAGTAAATCTGCTGCTGACCACCAAAATCATTCTTAATTGTTTTTGCATCAAACTAATAAATTCCCAATCCCGTTTTTATCATTTCAGAAGTCTTTTTAATAAAATAAACATCATGCTAAAAAGAACTCAATAACAACCAAACAAGCATGAACATTATAAAATTTCATTAATAAATACATATTTACCTAAATTTGTATTGTTTTTCATGAAATATTGCAGTTTTTTATAAATAACTTTATAAATTTTGCTCTCATAAATAGTTTTTAATCAGAAACGTAAAGAACCATATTATCATGTCATGAGTCATGGGCCCCTCCCCTATGATAAAATGTTACTTAAAGATCTAAGTCTTCAAGATTCCAGACAGGTCCAATGAATGTCCCAGCTACATATTTCACAATTTCTGAAGCCGCTGTGCTTGGATTATATCCTGAAAGTGATAAAAGACCAAAGATTGATTACTTTAAAAATTATAAATTAATAATATGATTGATTTCAAATATTTACATTTATGCCAAATGTTTTGACTAGTTTTACAAACTAGTTACATGATTTATTGTCCTCCATATTAGAGTATGCTCTCAATACCCTACTGTATTGTATCTTGTTGTCAACTGTACCTTGGTCAAATTTACAACATGACACAGGATTCACTGAAAAGCTCACAATCACCTTTTCAAAAACATGTTTTTTTATAACAACACACCAATTCTTAAAACCTTTGATTTAGACTCATCAGACTCGTCTTTCAACCCCTCACATCTAACTGTCCTCCTTTGTTTCTATTGTTTCCAGACAGATAGCGACTCGTCCGGTCCTGGCTTATAGAAGGTCCCAGAGACTTGCTCCATTGTCTTTGTCTAGCAACCAGGCAGAGAAGACTGTGCTAGACAAGGCATCAGCTGTTGTATGGTGACCGGAGACAAGAGCCTGTTTTATGAATGGTTCCTTTCGCAGATACATCAGAGACCTGCAGTCGGAGATACCACTGCTTGACTAAAGAATGAATCGTGCTCCCGGTCTGTCACGATGCTTGGCATTCACACCTGTCGCGGAAGACTATGTTTTCTTTAAATCTCCCAGGAAGCCAACAGCAACTAGAAGCAAGAAAGACAGAGTTGGATTCTATGAGGATGCTGCTTAACGTGAACACCTCTGACCTGGTTAGTGGATGACTCAGATACCCACACTATTGTGCATAAGAAACAGCCTTAGAGACTTTGGAGATTTTTGGAAATATGGTGAACTGCTATTTAAATTGATCGTTGGGTTGGATGGCCTTGCAACCCCAAGTCTACACTTTTACAACATTTCCAATCCATGCCTTTTTAAGTCCAAATATTAGAGAATCTGTCTAGTCTTAAACTCATTTTAAAAGCAAGAATTTGCATATTTTGTTAAATATCCTTTATTAATGTCGGACTGGCTAACTGTCATATTTCTTGGCATGATTGAGTGTGTTCATCGGAACGATCTTCTAAATATACACACGACTGCACCGCTGAACTACCACTGACATAACTAAGCTCAAGAGTTCCCAAGGAGCAACTGCAAAATCAAAACAAGAAGCCAGTTTATTTTTAGAAATTATTTTCATTGAGCACTAAGATGAAGGACTCAGAATAATCTCAAATCAAGCCCAATGGAGCCCTGAGCTCTTTTTTTTTTTTGAGGAACTGCTCTACAGACACATGGATCAAGATCATCCTAGACTGCATCTGATACTGTAGGTGAGTAAATTCATCTAAGGTTACACAAACAAAAATGTGAACTGTTCTGTAATTTAAAAGATTAAACCTATATGATGCGAGAATTCTAATGTCAGGTTTCTAAAGTTTAGTTTGATTTAGGTTGGGCTTATTATTATGCAATGTAGATACTTTAATCTTTTCATAAAGGGCAAATGGGATAGGGTGATTGTATTACTGTACACTATTGCCCTTATATTTTATGTGCATGCCATTGCTGGGAATTAATAAGGAGGTATAAAAACGGCTGAGCAAATTGTACAAAATGTAGTCAGAACTGTATTAAATGCATTTAAAATACATCTTAAAAAATTTTTCCTCTGAAAATATTTACCTCTACACATAAGCTTAATGAAGAATATCAGAAACATGAAAGTTAGCTCCACCTCCACTCAATGGCACTCTGCAGTTCTAGATGCTGTTAAAACTGAAAGTGAAACTGAGCAGTGCAGAGACCATTTCAGCTGAATCTATGCATATATTTGTAGATCTTTGGCTCAAACTGCTTATCCATGTGATCAAATGGTTAAATGTGATTGGTTGCAAGTTTATGACATCAAACCACATTTAAAAAACTTTGTCTCATTTTCTGGTCTATGCAGTAGTTCTTCATTACTTAATAAAGATTCAATCATATTTATGCAGATTTTCATGACCATGGGAGCCATATTGAATTGTTATTTCTCTTGTGCTTCACCGCAGTCACACAGATGCTCATGTATGTAAGATTGCAGGTCTATAGGGACTTAATTAACAAAGCTCGATTCATAACAAACGCCAATGTTCACATGCACTCAAGCCTTACAGCCACATGTGTGCAACACAACACACAAAGTGCAGAATAACATAAAATGAAACCAAGAGTCTGTGAATGTAATGTACGGGTTGTATTGTTTAAGAGCAAAGGCAGTTGGCTGGCATAGCACTGCTGACTGAGAAGGCAATGCCACTTACAGGATTGTAAAGACAAGCTGTCTGTCCTGTAACCTTGAGGGTCAGGGAGAGCACAGGGAGAGGCGCTTTTGTAAAGAAATTAATGATTGAGCTTGTACAGAGAAATAAAAGTCTCCTCCATTATTTAAAATCTTTATTCTGTACACACATTGACAGCAAACACAGTGGTTCCAAATGAAGGTTTTAAATGAAGACAGAGACCATGCTATAATTTGATGTGGAAATCAGAACTTGCTAGTGTATAAAAATTGTCACCTCGACTATTGTAAGTCACTTTGGATAAAAGCGTCTGCTAAATGCCTTAATGTAAATGTAAATGTAAAAAGTCAAATCAAACTTAGTTGCTGATAAACACACTTAAATTTCTCAGTCATTTTGTTGTTGATAACTCATTTTGCACAGATAGCATTTTTCATACTTAATATATCGATACAGATCAGTTTAATAAGATTGTGTGCATAAACTTTTGATCAAAAAGCAACCTGGCTGTCTCCGCAACAGAACAACAGCAGGCCAAATGCTTTACATAACATTTGCAGTGTGTCATTAAATTTGCATGTTTCAGGGAGTAGTGAGCGCTATGTTCTTTTAATATAGCAACCTTTTGCTGTTTTTAAAGGATTCTCCATTTTGTCCCATGACTTCATTCAATGTACAGTGTTTAAGAGACCATTTTAGTTTTGCTATGTATTGTGTCTATTTAATTTCAAGAGAAACAAACATCAGGAATGGCCCAATATAAACTTAAAGACAATAAAAACTGACCCTGTCCTTTAAAACCCATCTAAAGTGCTTTTTTGGGATTTACTATTTTCCACAATAATCATTCTACACAATGTAAAGAACATTCTATGGAAATAGAACCTTGATCGAAATTATTGTGAAATTAATGACTGAAATAAAACTCAGAATTAGATTATGTGAGTTTAGCCTGGTTTACACCAATAGGGTCATAAATTGCACAAAAAGATTTCTATAGAGACACACTTGCAGACAATTCCAAATGAGTATTTCTTTATGTATCCCAGACCAGTGCATGTTGAATATTAACAAAGTCAAACCTCATAAGTGACAAAGTCATCCAACAGCAATGTGAAAGATTTACAAGGCACATGAAAACTGTGATAAAAATTGAGGCTATCACATAAGAAATATATGTATATAAGTTTTACTAAACATTTCTACAAATATTACTGTTGAATTTGCTAAAAAGTTAATATAAACTTATATAAACTGAATAAAAATATAGAGCATATTTTGGTGACGCATTGCTGTCACATACATTTTTCTCAATTACCCAATTATTTCGTAAAATGAAATAATATGGCATAATGATTAGATACTATGTCCTTTTAACGTAATAATTGATCCCTAAAAGGAAATATGTTGTTAAAACTACGTTAGGTTAAGTTTGATACTGTGTTAAAACAACAAAACATCGCGTTTTAACAGGATAACATGTCATTTAAAAAAAAAATTGTTAAAATTATGTTGTTAAAAGAAATAATTCAATGAATTGAAGTATTTCAATGATTTAGATATTCCTCATTGTGGCCATAGCATAGAAAATGTTGTTTTGTTTTAGATTTCAGTTCTCTCTTCCCAGGTCTAGCTTGTGTCCCTATCCTCTCTCTGACTTCATTAATAAAGTAACAATGACCTTAGGGTTAGAATTAGTTAAATCTCTTGGTTGCGACGTTAATTGGCAATTCCATGAAAAGGTCAACCTTACCATACATTTTTTTTACCAAAGGTTTTTATTAAACTAAGCACATATATCAACATTTGGTTCTAGTATTATAAAACTATTGTATAGGACATAGGAGCTATCCCTTGCCAATTTGCCTAGTATTATTGCTTCTGGTTTGTGATTTTTAACACTATGCATGGACACATTATTTCCTTTTAAAACAGAAAGCTTTCGCATAGACTGATACTGTTTTTATGTTTAGACACAAACATCAGTTGTTTAGTATAAAAGAAACAGAAGGTGAGGGTATTGGGAACTAGCAAAAGACATGGTATTTCGTTTTAACCACATATAATTATATTAAAACAGTACATTAGTTCATAAAAACAACATATTATCAAGTTAGATGTTAACAAGATGTTATTTCGTTTTGATTACATCATTTTACGTTAAAATGAGATGTTATTTAATTGCAACAACATATTATTTAATTGTAACAACGTTATAATGTGGGAATAATTATATATGTTGCAGTTTATACATTTTAGTAACATTATTATATATGTTCTTAAAATTTAAAATCCTTTTTTGGTTTTTAAAAATGGTTTGTTTTCTGCATCTTTATATTTGTAAAATGACAATATTCTCTATTATATTACAACGTCTTTTACATTATTACCTTGTTTTATCTAGGAAGTCTAGTCTGACATCCTCACACAGCTGGCACTTGTCCTAAGCACCATTAGCTGCAAACATCATGTCAGAGATGGAGGACTATTCCCCTCCGAGGGCCCATCCACATCCAGACCCGGCTCGTATCCAACAGAACCTCCTGGAGGAGCAAGTAGAGCTCTGGTGGTTCAGTGAACCACGCAAATCTTTTGTATGCTACTGTGCCTCAGTGTGCCTGATTTTAGGCTGCGGCTTGGGCGGCGTAGGTCTTCTCTCAACCACCACAAGTCTTTCCAGCGAGTGGAGGCTTGGAACCGGGACGGCCCTCTGCCTTCTCGCCCTGGCCATTCTCCTCAAACAGCTGCTGAGCTCGGCCGTCCAGGACATGAACTGTGTACGCAGCAGAAGGCGGATCGACATGCTGAAAAGCGGGGGATTGTCTGACATTCTGGTCATGTTGATCACGGGAATCTTTCTGCTTATTTGTGGGGCTGTGCTTTTCAATGTGGCCATGGCCTACCACATGCCAAAACCTGGCAAGGCTTTGAATGATATGTACATATCTGGAGTTGTGCTTCTGGTGGGTGGGAGCTTTACAGTGTTGGCGGTTGGAGTTTATTCTGCAGTGGTTTTGTTTTTGGAGAGGACAGTCCCAGGACAAAGAAGATGGGAGAGGACGGTGGGAATCTTCACCATTTCGGGCGGAATGCAGGGAAGGAGAGAGACAGCTTCGAGCTTGGCGCGTCTGATATAACACTGAATATACAACAATCTTGCGAAGGACGTGAAATAAAAGACTGAACTTTGCAAGCTTAGGACAATAAAAAGCCTTCAGTGAAACTTTGCACTCATTACACTACAGCACAAATCATGTGACATTTACAGTTACATAAATCTTGGAGTGTTTAGGGCACAAACATTCATGCTTCAGCAAGATATAATGTGGAAGTACTAAAAAAAGCACAAAAACAATGTATACTCAAGATTGATTATTTACAAATTGATTTGAGGTCTAACATGCTGCTCTTTCTCATGTCGGTTCACCTTAACATTAATGTGCGCCTTTGAAGATACAGAACAACTTTGTTTTGTGCCAAGGCTACACTATGAATGAGGTAAAGGATATGAATGTAAATCTGAAGAATATTACAAAACGTTTTCTGATTTGCACTAATTTTGCTAAGGTTTTCATATTTAGAGTATTCTTTAATGCAAAGCGAATTTTGTTTAAGGTACTATGTTAAAACAGTGTTTCCATGGGACTGGCTTTGGTGTTGTAAGAAAGGTATTTTAATTGCAATGACCTGATTTACATTTTCATGTTTATTATTGGTATTTGATTTCGCAGGGTTTATGAAAAACATTCACAAACAGATGGAGATAAACAGATGGCAAGTTGTTTCTAATTTAGTGGAAATCTATTTCAATTTGTATACATAGTAAACAAACGTTCATGCTCCAACGTGACAGCTTTCAGATAGTAAGAAGCTGCATACCTGTAAACTGCTTTAGAATACTGAAAGCTCCCCAAAAGTTTGGGATAGCTAAGGCCACATTTAAAAAAAAATTAACTGCATTGAATTAACAAACTATAAAACGAAGTCATAAGTTTCTTCTTAAACATTTTCAATAAACTTCACTACATCTATGGAACAGTTGTTTAAGAGTGAAAGGCCTTGCATCAATTATTTGCAGGCCGCACTTTGTTTAATATTCCTCTGCCTAATGCAGTGCAATTAATGCATATTCAATGTGGCTTAAGTGCCTTTATATTTTATGAAGCAACTGTAGATTGAAGTGGTGTTTCATGCTGAAATTAGATTAGTTTTCGTTTTTCTACATTTCTTTCAAATTTCTTTCCAAAATCATCAGAACTTATTTGTTTAAAATAAAAACAGAAATCAAGCAATAGATGTTTTTTTCTTCCTTTTTGCAATTATGTGCCAAAAGATTCATTCATGGCCCATTGACATCAGAAGCCGATCTGAAACCACTCATGGGCGAGGATAGCTGGTGATTGGCTTTTCCTGTTTTGTCTTGCTGTTGTACAAAAGCTGCTAAGTCACCATGTAAACAAAAGCTGACTTTGTGAGCCATTGTCACCCATTCGGCTGTCATGTGTTAAGACTGATACTTCCAGAACAACTTTGAGTACATGCATATTATCTAATGTCTCTAGATATTGAATATAGATACTGATCTAAATAAAAAGAACTACATTTTCTTTTCGCATACAGTGAAGGAAATAATGACACGACTCTTGCAATATTGAAATCCCATTTATTTTCGTAAAGTGACCTTACTGTACAGTATTGAGCGAACAAGTTATCAATAAAAGCAAAGACAAATAATAAATACTATTCAGATCTCAGGGGTGGAATAAATATCAAGATGCTATCATTCTGTTGACCTTTATAAATGAGGATGATGAGTTTTCCAAATAGACAAACATACACTGATACAGTTAAGAAGCGATAGCTACAGTGCAGTCTCAATAAGTGTGAACACAAAGTGTGTACATGTGTTGATATTTAACTACTATGGATAAAAAAGCAAAGAAAGTCAACTGAAAAATCCTGACTTTCTTCCCCTTTAATGTCTCTGAATTGCTGTATATTAAATGGGAATGGTATTGTATGTTGCAGAGGAATTAGCATTCAGCATGAGCATTTTTAAGTCAATCTGTCTGCGCAGGTTCGGCAATACTAGGGACCCAAAATGTAATTATAAATTTAGTTTGTCATAAAAAAAATTTCATTAAAATATTAATGTTTAATATTAAGCATTAAACGGTTCAATGTGAACAGTTTGGGGGACATTTTGATAGAATTGCATTTGAATATACATAACTACATCTTTAGAGGTGTATACAGTCTTACACATGAACCACTATGTTTTTATTATCTTAGAAAAATATTTTAACCTAAATAGACTGCGGGTCCTTCAACATATCGCAGTGTTTCTACAGTAGCCCTAAACGTGCAAACTGCTCTGCAGAACAAATTTCGTAAATCTTATCTTTCGGCAAAGAAGCAAAAAAATGACAACATCTTTGTTCTGTATCAACCACCAAAGCGAGGGGCAAGCGGTGAACTAAGCCGTTGGTTGAAATTCATATCTTCACCGCCAGATGTTGCTATATTTCACAAGCTGAACCTTGCATTTTTAGTCTTATTTAAGTTTTTGGTTTAGGGAATTTTTTACAGTATGCTTTTTTAATATAGCTTCTGAAGTCATTGGGTGTTTATGTGTGTAAGTATTAGTGTTATTTTGAGTCCTATGAAGCCACTGTAGTTTAAATATAGTGTTACAGTGGTGTCCTAACATCGCACCCACTTATTAATCATTGATTGTGAACACAAGGTATGCATTTCAGGGCCTGTGGTTATACAGCTTTATCACATTGTGTGTCCCATCACCAACAGTAAAAAACCATCAACATCGGAAATGTGTATTGTAACATGAATCCATTTAATCAGTCCAAACAGAATATATTAAAAACAGAGATATATAAAAGTATCGGGTTTTAAAACACCTTCACCAAATTCAATTTATGCAAGTTTAAAGAAAAGGGCTTAAGGTTCCCTCAGTAAGTCTGCTTTTTAAAACCCTGATCTCCGAACAAAGACGTACAAATGCAGTTGTGCCGTTTCTGAGGAAGAGCAAGAGGGCAGGTTCAGCCGTCTGTCTGCCGGGTGCACGGCAGCTGCTGTCTCGCACATGAAGCACGACAGAACACACGGACAGTCTCAATGTGTCTCAATTGGTCCTCAGCTGATAATCTGTCAAGGTTGTTTGAGCAAAGTGGTTACAAATGGTGCATGTTTGATCATATCAAGCGATGTTCTTAAACTGATGGCATAATCAAAACTGTTTTAGTGTCACTATATGGCAGATTTACAGTGTAGAGAGTTAATAAGCGAATTCGGTCTATTAATCTTCAGTCTCTCATATATGTAGCGTGGCAGTCTGATTTATTCACCAAATTGCATCGTTTGGTTAGTTTATGTAAATTAAAAGATTGATTAAATGCTTCAGCGTGTTGGACTGTAACACAGTCCCTTTATGGTGTGGTGGGTTTCTTAGATACTGTTCTTTACAATATTTTTGTTTCCTAAAATATCTCTTTATTTTTTGTTTGTTATCTGTTCACAGAATACAAATGAAGATATTTCCCGGACACATCTTTGGTTTTGTGTCCATACCATACACTGAAAAAGGGGTTCTTAGAACTAGTTTATTTTATTATGTACATCGGTACCAAATGGTTAATTAAGGTGTTTTTACGCAACTTTTGTTCCAATCCGAAGTTAAAGTATGTTAAAAAAATTTATTTAATATGGAACCGATGACATTAAGTCATTCCAACAACCCATTTTTTGGTTTAGAAGAAAATGGGTGCAACTGCTGTTAGGTTACCAACATTATTCAAAATATCTTCTTTTGTGTTCTGGAGAAAGAAAATTATGCAGGTTTTAAATTAAAGAAGATGAGTAAATGATAACAGAATTCTCATTTTGGGGAGAATTATCTATTTAAATTCTATGCTACCATGTAAAAGTTGATAATTTTATTGATTTTGTATATTTGTAAAACAACACTTTGGTTCACAGCTTAATGTCTGCTTTGCATTTCTTATGAATAAGTAAACAGGTTTGAGGGATTAGAGTGTCTCTCTCTCCTTTGGTGTCGCTGATGCAAATGGAAAACTGATAGTCTACTATATCAAACTCTTCCTTGTGTGTGTGTGTGTGTGTGTGTGTGTGTGTGTGTGTGTGTGTGTGTCTGACAGAAGAGAGAGCAAGGCTCATGTTCGCTGAACTCGTACACAGGGTGAAGATAAACTTTATATCTGAATGTTATTTGATGGGAAGTGGGCCGCTATGTGTGTGAATTTCTGAACGTGTCTTACCTCCGCTCTGAGTGATGTAACGCACCCATGGTAGTGCCTGGTATCCGCTCTTCTCAATAATTTTCAAGTATCGCACCTGTTTGTTCACATAAACATATTTTAAATAATTATATTATAATAATAATAATTTTAAAAAGAAAGATTTTTAAAGATTATTTAAAGATATTTCTTTGGTTTTTCATTTACCTGTATCCCAGACACTGTGAAATAAGGGATCTCAAACTTCACTGTGATTGGTGGCTTTCCTTCCATTTCATCATTTTCCACACTTGGCAATCCAAAATGAGCTCTCATCATAAACTCCTTCCCACCCTTCAACATAAACAGATATTATTCATTATTATTTTGAACCAGTTGTTATGAACCTGTATACATTTCTTTGTTGTGCAAAAACTACTATGTGAGTAATTGGTGAAATGGATACAAACTTTCAATAAAGTATTTTCTTTTGTGTTGAGCACAACAAGATAATGTATACGGGCTTACAACTACTGGATGGTGAGCAAATGATGAAACTAATATTATTTTTGGGTGAAATATTATGACTTCATAGGCCTTTCAGGGACCAACAATTTTAAAGGTAAAATTTATTTTACTCCCCCTCATCCACAAGATATCACTGGTTTGCAAGTACCAGGTGACCCAGATGGAAAACATGTTTTTGCCTGTACTGTATATGTATAACATGTCATTGAAAACTAGGACATGATGCCATAATGGCAAATATTTTGCAAAGGTGAGGTTAATTGGCATTTGTCACAATGGCTTTGTTCGCCAACATGTTAAGCAAACAAAGAAACACAATAACCCAAACATAAATGCAGTTAAGGTCAACAATACAACTAGCACCAACTAAAATTGGCAATAAATGCATATGTTTTAAAAAAAAGTATTTTTCTCCATAATTGTAATGAAAATGAAGATATTTACAAGATGTTTATGCTGTATGCTTTTAAAAATTGGTGCAAAAGTGCCCATCAGCCGTACATGTCTGAATGTTCCCATAATTACAGTTCAAGGATCCGCTTCTGATTTAAATAAGCTTTAAATAAGCTTTGAATAACCTTGAGTCTCTTTATTTTCTCTATCTCTGACCTTTTAAACATTAAGTTTTTTTCACAGAGACAGCCAATGGTTTCTAGTTGGAGATATACATCATTCCCAGTATGTATTATTGTAATTCAATAAACATGTATGTACCAATAAATCTGAATATTTTCATTTCACATATTGAAAAATAAAAAAATGAATCCATCTCCACTTGTTACGACCAGAGATGGATTCTATACCAGGTATAAAAAGTGTTGAAGATCTAAGACATCATAGCATCACTTACAGGGAAGGATTTAATGTTCCATTCCACAGCGTTCTTCTCAGGAACCCATTTAGCCTGACCTGTGGTGGTCTTGAATTTGGGGGAGTCAGCATCGCTGGGAACAGGCACCAGGATGGTGACGTTGTTGGCAGTGGACCGGCTCTTGAACTGACTCTTTGCCTTGAAAACAAAACACTTTGAGTTGAGCTGCAGCAAAACTTTCAAAGCTAAACTTTAAAATAGTTCAAGTTTGGGTATGGCAAGGGCAATAGGACAAACTATGTTTACAACAGATTCTGACAATTCTTTGGAAATGGCTCAGGTAAACTAAGACCCATTTCCCAAGATACAAGCCTGAAAGCTAATTACTGGTGTATGCTGGAGGAGGCTGAGCCGGAATCAGTCAAGTGTGTAGATGGAGCGTGAATGAGTGTGTGGATGTGTGGAGCTCTACCTTAACCTTGATCTCTACTCGACTGTGAGAGAACTTCTCTATTACACTTTCAATCCATATTAGGGGCTTCACCTGTCAGACAGAGTGATGACAGAAAGAAGAAGTAAGATATTTTGCTGGTAATTAATCTTGATCCTGACATTCCTTTTTGAAAAGAAATCTCACATAAAAAACACAATTTAGTACTATTAGGTGGAATAAAACTTCAAACAGATACAACACATAAAATGTAAAAGTTTAAGCTTGTTTCTCATTGTAATATTCATTTGTTATTTTACAATTAAAAATATATATTTTAAAGGGAACGTTCACCCCAAAATCCTAATTCTATCATTAGTGACCCTCATGTTGTTTAAATATGTATATGGCTCTTTTTACTGTGGAAAACAAAAGATGATATTTTGCGAAAGTAAATTACATTTAACTTTTCTGTGACCTATTCCTTGAATACTGATCAAATAGGGATTAAACGATACACTCAGCTCACCATTCAGAATGTATCTTGATGCAGGGTTAATGATGAACTTCATAGAGTAGTTAAAGAGTTAATGTTTTTTATTGTTTATGCATAAACTGTCTTTGAACACTTCACCATATCTAAAACCTATCTTTAACAACTACATTATTGTATGATGTCTTTACTTGTTGTGAATGACTCAAAAAAAGCCAAGGCAAATTGATGTTGTTGAATGAACCTAATAAAAACGGATCTTTATCATTCTGCTTCCCCCTTAAGACCAAGTAAATGGAAATACGGATATATGAAACGTAACACATGTGCATTAACATTCACAAAACTAATATTTTATCAATAGCGACATACAAATGAAAATTGTTTAACATTTTGTCAAACATGTTGGTATTGTTGAAGTATACAATTGTGCTTAAAGCCCGGAAATTCTCGTATTCTTTAGAAAAATCATGTTTATTTTAGTTGTAAAAAATAGCGACTCACTCTGACAGTCTAGAGCCCTGCTATTTCAATTTCAGTTTCAGTTTCTTTCAAAGCCATTTTGCCATTACATTTAACACTGTAAATGTGGATTAGTATTATAGTTATATTAACTTAATAGAATCTTTTAAAAACATTAAATTGAATTTTTAAAGCAAATATGAAAATAATTGAGTAAAAATCCAACAGTTAGTTTCTTTAACATATTTCTTTTCATATACACAAAATTTAACCAGTGTGTTTATTGATATTTTAAGCTTTTGAATTTACGGATTTGTTTTAAATAGTTTCACTAAGTATTTAAAAAAAAAAAAATTTTATTTGTTAGTTTTATTTTGCATGTGCAGTGCTCACCGTGGTGTTAAGTCTGTAAGACATGAGTTCACTATCTCCATCGGGTGGAATGAAAGAAATCGTCCGGTCGTTCTCGAAACGTGAAAGACGCACACACTGATGAAACTTCACATCTTCCAGGTCCACAGCCTTACTCTTTTCCCCTGGGAGAAATTGAAGAAATAAGTCCAGAGACAGGGTGAATTTTAATATATGAAAAGTGGTCACTGATGATTATAGTGTGCATAACACACACACTCACACACACACTCACACACACACACAGACACACACACACACACACACACACACACACACACACACACACACACACACACACACACACACACACACACACACACACACACACACACACACACACACACATCAACACATGCCGCTGTCTAATGCCTTTCCTGGAAATTGCAAACAAGAGCATTTTTCTGCACCCAGGTAGTAGTGGAGGTAGTTTATTTGTTTGACCTCAGCAAAGAAGAAGGCAGTGACTACAGAAGAGTTTTTTAATGATTCAGGGTCTCTGAGCCCCAAAAATCACTTATACCCCAGAGCTGTAAGATTTCAGCAGTGCACACAAAGAAGGAGTCTTTGAAACATGAGAGATTGTGTGGCTGTGACTCTCTTTATATTTATTAATGTATCCCGCTTGATGTAGGAGTGACATTTACAGTGGAACATGAAAGAGCTTTCAGAGGTTTGAGCTAGAACACTCAGGTCACATCAGAAGATCTAGAGCTCGCTGTCCTCCACTGAAGCACAGACCTGCTGGGAACCTACTGATGACATCAACCACAGGGACTAAAGGTCTGGGAGGGGTTAGAATGGTCTCTTATAGCTCTCTGATTGGCTCCCCTGGGTCCACAAGCAAAGGGGTTCTGGGAAAGTGAATGGTACTCAGAACTACATGTACCTTATTGCAAAAGACATACATCTTTCTCACCTGTACTGCTTTCAAGCATTTTACCAAATACATTTCACTTTGTTCATCTGAACCAATACATTTAAATACATTTGAAAAAAGGTCAATGGTGAGTAAATTATGAATTCTTGTTGTTTTTTTGGGAGAACTATTCCCTTAAACTATACAGATTACATGTGATCTGTAAAAGAAACTTAATTTCATAAATCATGAAAAATTCATAATTCTTTTTTCTATTTGGAAATTAAATAACATTAAATTACAAAATATAATATATATTTATAATTTGTAAAATGACAAATTAAAACACAAATGTTCATTTTTAATTAAAATTGGATTTAAAAATCTGTTTTCAATCAAATGAAATAATCAGATGTGTGATTATATCTAGAGATTACTAAAACATTATATTATATTTATGTTATATATAAAGTAACATAACAGAAAACATTATTTTATATGTTTGTCTTCTTTAATAACTACCCCATGACCAAATTATCAACTAAATCATTGCCTGGCAAATTCAAGCCTGAAGAGGGCAGTGTTTTATTCTTTTCTTAATTTCAGTCCCCTGACAAGACAAAATATTTATTGGCTGACATAAGGTCATACTGTTTATCAACTGAAGTAAGACCAGAACTACACTTTCATGCTCTGTTTACAAAAGTTGAAGGCCGAATGCATATTCATAGTTGGATGTGACACAGGAAGTGACAGTTCACTTCCTTAAAACCATATCTGATCGATTTGTTTCTCGCTGTGTGAAAGAAGTTTATTAACGACTGTTAATACCAACCTGTTTAACCTAGTTCTGCAAAACATAACAGAAGATATTTTGAAGAATGTTGGTAACAAAGCATCAGTGGGACACATTCCCTTCTTTTATAGGACAGAAACCAAAGCAAGTCAGTGGGTTGATGCCAACATTCGTAGAATATTTTTCTATTTGTGTTATGTGAACGAAATCAGGTCATTAGGTCAAAAGAGTGAGTAAATGGTGAAATATTTTTAAATTTTGGGTGAATTATAAATTTTTACTTAAAAAAAAAACTGACCAACAGAGGGAGGTCCTTATGAGAACCTGTAGTATTTATATTTTATTATGCCCTATTTAATTTTTTGCGGCTGATTTGATATTTTCTTGTTGTTATACAGTAAATCAGGTGTGGCCCTGATCCTGGATGCAGTTTCATTCACATTACACATGCAGAATGCATAATTGAGATTTGGTCTACAGTGAGACTGACCCCTGCTGGGTTACGCCTGGGGTGGAGATTACAAGCAGAGAATCAGAGGATTGAAATTCACCTAACAAGTGCAAATGAGATCCTCTTTAAAAACAAGATGATACAATCACCGCTACTTATAATAAGAGGACACCTCAAGGTGATGAAAGTTTACTTGGAGATGCGGATACTCACTGCCAGTGATCTGAAAGAGAACTTTGTCGTTTAGTCCCAACCTCAGCTCAGGCATGCCTGAAAGAATGGTTTTGAGTTTGATGCAGCCCAAAATCTCACTCCGCAGAACGCTTCCTGTTGCACTGACCTACAGGGAACACAAATATAGAAATACATTAAAAGCCGAACCAAAGGTGACAAGGATTTTGCATCACTGCCATTAATGCCAACACAAATTTATTGCGCATCGCAGGGCACGACAGTAACTGAGTGATTTGTGTAATAATTCTCTTGCCGGGTCAAAAAATACTTTGGTAGCTAAATATACAATGGTGTAGAATATTAAAGCTCTATGAACGGAGGCTTAAAATTGTAAAACCTTTATAATACATGAATTTTTATCTCGAATACAAAACGCAGAAACACCTGAAATCTGCATGGATGAATAACAATGCTCCTTTAGAAAACAATAAGACGTGAGTCAGCTCTTAATCGAGAGTGGGGTCAGACAGAGATAATGTCTGCGTTTCTAAACCTAAGGAGCTGTAATGAATCCATCAAAAGACCATCCGGTCAGAGGATTTCGGGGTGTGCAGAGAGTTAAGACTCTGAATAGAAAGGCAACAAGAACTTGGGGGCAGCTGTTTCCTTCTTTTCTCAATTTAAGGAAGTCTGGATATCTGACACATAACCCTGAGAAAATGGGGGCGAGTTTAAGATTAGTTAAATGGAATGATGGAGTGATAGCGTGGCTGTTTCATGTAATCTATTAGACAACACTAACTGATTCAAAAGCTGTTAAGGAATCGTCAACCCAAAAATCGTGTCATCACTTACTCATACTCCAGTTCTTAAATTTTGTGTAGATCAGATTAAGTACATTTTGGTGTATATAACAAAGATATATTTTTTTTTTTTCATTACATAAACTTGAAAAAAAAAGTACATTTTATAAAAAACTTACTGTTGGAATTTTAATTATTTTAACATTTCCCACTAAGCAAATTCACTTAATATTTTAAGTTAATATAACAGTTTTTCTGATAATTATAAAGTCATATTAAATATTAATTACAGTGTACATTTCTTTGTTGTGTTGAACATAAATAAAGATATTCTAAGCACTATCACAAGACTTCAAGTGCCATGTTGCATTTATACAACAGTTTGACGACACAAGTATGTAGATAAATCAGATTCGAGAACCAGAAATAACTGTTGTATTTAAATACTCCTTTTTTAATAGCTTACCAGTAAATTGACAGACTCGATAACATCCATGAAGACTTCGTTTTTCCTATATTTGAGGCCCTCTGATCTCCACGACACAGCATTGGTTACTGTAGCTGGGGGACGTGGAGCACCCACTTCCAGCTTATGACCTTGCTGTGTTATATACCTGGTGTGGAAATAAAAAAAAGTATTCATCCCAATACTTATTACAGACTTTATAGCATTAAAAAAAATCAGTGTGCAGACTTAAGACTTTATCAGCCACATGAATAACTTTAAATCAATATTAGTAATGGATACAGTCTCTCATCTGATGTGCCACAGACTCTCCTTTTCAGATCAAATTAGATTTAAATGCAAATAAATCTTAAAGCAAGTAAATTCCGAGGCAATGTACACAGAGCTCTGGTGTTCGAATGCTGAGAGAACAGAGACTCATGGGAAAAACACGGCTGACCCTAGTGACAGACAGCCTGACAAACACCTGATCTTGTTTTTTCCTTTGTCATTCTTTCATCACTTATGTTTCTGTAATTTATACTGTACAATTCACTTTTACACAAAAACTAAAGAAAATCTGAATATTTGCAAATGAGAATGAAAGTAAACATGACACATATTAGAGTAAGAATGTTACCATTTCGGATGCATATAACCATATAAAAAGTATATAGATTTCACATTGTGGTCTGTGAGTTTGTACAGGTTTACATATATTATATGTCCCCATAATTATGGCTAAAGTCTTATTCATTTATATGTAAAATTATGAATAAATAAAAAAATCGTAAGTGTAATGATGCACTAAATTTTGTGTTAGGTTAAAGTGAGAGATCACCCAAATATGAAAATTAGAATTATAATTTACCCCGTGCCAGATTTTTCTTTTGAAGAAGATAAAATAAGATATTTTGAAAAGTGTTAGTAACAGACACATGGGCGACACTGCTGTTCAATTATCAACTTCAAAATATCTTCTTTCGAGGTAGAGTAATGATAATAGAATTTTCTTTTTATGTGAACTATCAATTTAAGTGTAATAGTGAGGAAATAGAAAGTATAGTTTGCGTATATATAATGAATCGAAATGTCTGTGTATTCAATCTCTATAAAAGTAGTCTAAATGTTACAATGCTTCTCTTTAAGTATAAAAGACACAATACATTCATGACATAAAACCCCTTCAGCAAAAAAAAGTATGTTGTTGGTAAAAAAGCTTCTGCTTGTTTTTTTTAAAATGCCTCTGTGATATATAGAAAATAGAGGATAAACAATACAATAGATATATGAAACTCATTTTCTTAAAGCTCTGCATTATAAATGTCTTTACTCCTCGGCTCTGTTTACTATGATCACATGCATCAAGTGTACAGAGCATGTTCAGTGACTTATGAATAGCACAGACCTTGAATAGTGAATGTCCCCCTTACAGTCATGATAAATAGTGTTCTCTGAAAGCACTTACTCTAGTAAGATCTTGCTATCGGTGGTCTGAGGGAAGCCAAAATCCATGACTTCATCCATTAGCTCATACACTGTCACAAAATTGTCCCGAATACTCTCTTCTTCAACCGATTTAAAGTATTCTGTGAACACCTGCAAACAAATAGTCAATACTAAATGAATGTGTATATCAAATATTATAGAACAGTAACTAACAGACATTACAGGAGTGCTGGTATTCCAACAGCACAAATTATTTTCCCTTGTATCGCGTGAACTATACATTTTTATAAATTACACACCTTTTGAAAGATTTTGGGGGGCATACTATTACATCCTTACATGCATACTTGTCCATGATATTGATCTACAGGCAGCGACTGAATATGATGTGCATAATGTTGTTGTTTAAAAAGGAATGCTGTTTTATTTAATTGTGTTTTTGTTTCTATTATAGCAAGAAATAAATATCATACATGTTTCCCTGATTTACAGAAAACACAAATGGTAAGCAATCTTGTCAGTCATAATTACAACAAAAATTCATTTATGACTTTTCAAATGACTAAATACTTCTACTTTCACATGATAAATAGTTGTAATTTTACATTTTATGACTTGCTGTAGGGTTTTGCAGATTTATCATTAAAAGATGTTTACTTGTATAAAATCAAAATAAAATTAATTATTATTTTTTTATTTATATAATAAGTCAGAAGCACCATTTGTACATAAATATTGTTTTAAACTAAATGACAATATAACATTACTTTAACAATATTTTGACAATTTATCCTCCAAAAAGTTGAAACCATAAACCACATTTTATTTACAGTGATTGTGGTTTCAATGTACATAATATTGACCCATGTATTACAAGTATCTTTCAATTTAATATTTTGTTTACACAGCCTACAGGGTGTCATGCTGTACAAGGTGCTGTCACTTAATAGATAAGAAACACACATACCTCCACTATTTTGTACAGGAAGGAGTACACAAGGGCAGCATTAGTATTCTTCTTTGTAACAGCAACCACTGAGTAACATCTGTTAAGGGGCAAGTGTTCTGCTCAATTGCATTGTCATAAGAAGAGTGTCCTAAATATTTATGAAAGAAGAGGAAGATTTCTCAACAGAGATCAAAGCTGATGAAGGATACAGTATAGGTTGCTGTGTTTGATCCAGAGGAAGTGGGTGGAGCCATGAATCACCACGGGGGACATTTCATCCTCTTCTTCTCTCTTCATCATTATGGTCATGAAGTTATCAATCACATTCATGTCAATGTTGCCCATGTAGTTTCGACATATAAGCACCTTAGAGATGGAAACAAAAACACAGATGCTCAAATTTAATAAGTTAAATATCATTATATTATTTATATATGAATTTTTATATATGTATTATTTATATATCATCATATTATAAAAATTTTATAGCAACACCATAAAAAGAGGAAAGGACAAGCTTTATAATTTATTTAGAATGTTATTATGAATATATTGTAAAATAATGCATAATACATAAAAGTGATACTATATTACTCCCCTAAAAGTTGTTTCAAACCCGTATAAATATCTTTGTTATGTTGAGAACAAAGTAAGATATTTAGAAGAATGTTTGCAACGAAGATTTCTGTGGCAGCATTGAATATTTTCAGATCTAGTCACTGTTACATTAGAAAAGTTTAAGTCTAAATTTCTTCTTTGGTGTTCAACAGAACAATTCCTTATGTATTATTAAATACATTGTAATATATAATAAATGTTTTATTCTATCAATATTCTCAAACATATATTGGAATGTCCAATATATAGAGAGAGTAGCCAGATAGGAAAATATGATTTTATGGTCTATTGCAGTCAATCCAAAACTGCTCTGTATTTCTAAATTAAAAAATTAAAAAATCCAAATTTTTTATACTTTTCTATATCTGTGCTTTATCATCACTCACTGTATGATCTATAAAGGCTATGAAAGGTAACTTCAGTTCACTAATTATATAGTGCTTTTTTTATTGGTGTGTCAAAAAACAAACTTTAAAGTCAAAAGCAGTCAAGGTGTATAGCTGGGTCAACTTTAAAGATCAATGAGGTCTTTCTTTTAAGGTGGACGACACCGAGGTAATTCCATCAGATGGAAATATTGGATTGCTCTAGGGCACACGCAAGAACACTTTCATCAGCAACATCGAGATCTAGGGGTTTATTTGAGGGTAATCCATTCCTCTGAGGCCCTGGGGCTCTGTTTTCATTGAAACACTTCCATCCACCCACTTCAACCCCACTTTCAACATTCTTCACCAAAGCTGTGTTAACTTTGTCTCGATTGAAGCTCATGAAGCTTAGTTAAGACAAGAACAAGGGTCAATTTAAAATGTGTGAGAAAATTATATGTATCGTGGGGAAGCATGCAAACATGACACGGTGACATATCACATATTTCCAACAGATTTTTCTTTTGACATATTATCATATATTTCCTTATGGTTGCTTATGATGATATAATTAATACAATGAATGTGAAAATATCTATTCATGATAATACATCATTTTTTTATCTTTCTAAATTTAAAAGGAACCATGGTACAAGAGGAATGGTTACACATCTACAAGACATTAACTAGGTCTACATGAGCACCAATAATGTGATTATTCCCAATAATCAGAGTAAGAGACTTTATCGCAGTAACATGTTAACACGACACAAGAACACCTCTTCGATCTGATTTACATCAATGCATCAAAGTCTGAATATTTGCTATAAGACACAACACCATCTTGATGTCAGATACAAGTAGGTGTTACTGGTTATTTTTGCCATACGTTTCCGTGAAATGAAAACACAGATAAGTGATTGTGTTTAAGTCTCATCGTCTGTGGTGATGAACACAAGTATAGATGGAAAACTTCACATCACTATGCACAAGTATTCAGTTGTGTTGTATGAATGTAAAGAGCACAGACTGTTGAAACCGATTGGTGTGGACAGTAAACTTCACACAGTTATTTAAGCAAACTTTGTGCTTACATGATGCATTACAGAAGAATATATGATCTGAGATGGATACATGTGATTAAGTTGTTTGCCTGCCTGTATGTTTGGATTAAAAACCACCGTGCTCCACCTATGTTAATACAATGCTTGCTGTGATCACATTATTTCAATCAAATTATTGCACTAACATGAAGAAAAGTTTCATCACAATCTAATCACAATCACATTAATGTGACAAATGGACCATGTTGATGAAGTAACTCTGAGACATCTGCTGTCAGGTGTCAGACAGAAGACATCTAGAAGATGTCTGTAAGATGTTTATGCTTCAGCAGCTCTTTCAAATATGAATAGGAGATGATTTCACCCAGAAGAAGTTTTCCAGATCTTCAGCAGACATCTTACAGAGGATCTGTGTCATCTTGATAGATCTTCAATGAATGAATGAATGCTGGTCTTTTAACTTATCAAGATACAAACAAGTTGAAAAAATCCACAAGTCAAAACTTTTTGTTGGGAACTAAACTTGTTTAATGAGTTGTAAAGTAAAGTTGAAGAATATGACCTTTAATGCTCCTCTGACAGGTGCACACACACCCCTCTTACCTTCCCTTTCAGGTCCAGGATGAAGATCGCAGACGCTGCCATCCTGATCGAATCTGTAGAAGCAACTGACAACCGTCGAAGTTTTTGGATTTGGTAAAGTTAAATCAAGTAAAATGAGGACAGATCTCCATCTCTTACATTCGCGTCTTCCGGGTTTGAGACGTCTAACCTGTTCCGCGGCTCTCGGCGCCTGTTGCTGCGGTCGCTCACTCACTCCCATCTGCACTGTAGATCAGTGTTCTGCGCAAAACTATCGGCATGTGACGTCGCGGTCTCGCGAGAAGTCCAGGACACCGAGAGTTGTAGGGCAGGTTGTTAATAATTGCGAGACTTTTTTTCCAAATAACTATTTTACACAGAAATAAAAATAAGTTGATATTTATGGCTTATCAGGGAAAAGTTAGATAAGTATTTAAAACATTTTTAATAATTATAATAATAATAATAATAATAATAATAATAATAATAATAATAATAATAATACATATATTCTCGTATAAAGGTAAGAAAAGTGTGGGATAACTTTGAATTTATGAATTTAATATTTTGCAAGCAATATACTTAAGAGTAAGACGAATAATTGTAAAAACTCTGCCTTGATAGTGGCCGGAGCTGTCTTTTAATGAAGAATAAAAAAGTTGAATATTTGATAAATAATATAATAATTCTTGTTAAATTCTATATCCACAAATGTCATTTCACAAAATCTCTTCCAAATGTGAATGCTGTAAAAAATGAATTTTCTTTATTTTGTAAATCCTTAAAGAAAATTGATACAATCCCTGCTATTAACTTCTGTCAATTATATCAGAATATAAGTTGTTATAAACCCCTATGTTAAAGAATTTGAATGGTTCTTAAGTTTATTTTTATTTATTTATTTTCGTTTTTTTGTGATATTTCCTTGCTTAAGTTGTTATGGTTTTAAGTTATTAATTTAAATACACTATAGTTGATAAGGTCTAACTATTTTGTTTATTTAAGTGGTGCTTACAACATTTTGTTTAGGGAGAAGTTTTCCTTCGTAGATTTTTTGTAAGAATATGTATTGTGAGATAGTCCTGTGTTGTGTGATATGTCTTGTTATTTTTGTATGGTTTGAAGTTTATATAAATGTATATAAAAAAAATAGTGGCCGGAGCTGACACGTCATATGCTTTCGACATAAAAGAGTGACGCACCAACGGCTGAGTCGTATTATGATGACGTCATTTGACACCGCCAAGAATAAACATAATAAAAAGACTGTAATTATGTTAAAAAGTTATGGTATGATACATCTGTGTTTATCCAAAGAAAGAAACTTTCTCATTTTTTTTTTTTTTTGAACATTTTGTTTATTGATCATTTTATTATGATAATATAAATAATGAATCATTCATTATTAATCTTTTTATATAACTTGTTAAATTTCATTATATGCAATAAATGCAAATGTATTAACAAAAAAACCCTGTTTTGCAGTGTTTAATAAGAATTGAAAAACTATTTCTGTACTATTCTTTATAGCACTAACAGGAAAGCAATCAAAACTGTCCATTTGTGTTCTATCTTTAAAATATTGGAGTAATGTAAAGGTCATTCTTTTCTTTTATTCTGTTTTCTTTTTTTCTTTATTTATGTTATCTGTTTAAAGTTTCCCTGACTTTATAATATTTGTTGTGTATGTCTTTGTCGGTTGTTTAATGCACTAATAAAAAAAGGAATTTTGTTATATCTGCTTGATTCTCATCGGCAACTTCTATTTGTTAATCACTCAAAATAAATAGGGCTGTTTTAATTGATTACAGAATAAAGGTATATGTTAAAAAAGCATAAATAGCGGACCTCGATTCAATTAGAATTTCTTTAAAGCAAGAAAAAGTCCATATAAAAATATAAAACTATTATTTTATTATTATTATTTATTGTATTTGACTGCTTGAAATATAAAGTCCATTTTTGTCCACTTTTGTTTAGGCTGCTTCTAATGAAGTGTGTTTAGTCATATAACAATATATAAAGAATTTATTTCCTAAACGAGTTTAACTAAAAACACAATGAAACATGACGTCATAATAGAAACATGCTTTGACAGCTGTTTCAAGCAGTTACATTCTTCTTCTTTATGGATAAATGTTTATCAATATGTATTAGTGTAATAAAGCACACTTGACAATGGCGACCCCTGGTGTTTAAAAGCAAGTAACACAATGTGAAAATCATTTAATTTAGAAATGGAGTGAAGCACATAAAAACATTACAGTAGCTGCTTTAGAGATGGTCGACAATGCAATCAAGAGTGCACAAAATTAAATTTACATACAGTCATTTCACATTAACAATCAGTGACATTTACAAAAACTTAAATTAACTTATTGTTTAGTTCTTCCAAAAGTGACACATATATTACTTTATATACTATATATACAGAATCTGTATATAGTTTGTATAGAGTACATTTAAAAAAAAAGTTTGAGTGTTTTTTGTCCAAAATCAATGGGGTTCAATGTTGTTATTTAAAATTCCTCAGAAATTCTGTTTTAGTCTTTTTGTAGAACAAACTGGTTTGGAATGACATGAGGTTGAATACACATTTTTTGAATGAACTATAAGAAGTATCACAAAGCTTTTCAAACCTTGAGTTTTGAAAATAAGTGGCCCCAAAACAACAGTTGAGCTTTACTTACAAATCTACTTTTTAGTTGTATTAGAACCAAATTTTAAACCACATGAAATCTGAACAAATTAAAAAAAAAATTTCTATCTCTACCTGTGCCATTTAAAATTCTTCTTCTGTTACTTTCTTTCATAGCAGGTGTTTATCTTTGCCAGCTGAGCATGTCACCGTTTAGTTTTGGGGGCCACTGTACATTTCAACAGATTTTATTTACTAATATAACGATTATTTGTTTGTCAATTTCTATTCAATCTAACCAATGGTAAACTGAATCTCATCCTCCTCATCATCCTCATCATCCTCCTCAAGTTCTGCTGCTCTTGCAGCTCTCTCACTCTCACTGGCTTGAATATAGTTATCCTCAATAAATCCATCATCATCTTCCTCAATCTCATCAGTAGACACGGTCGCACGGGTCCCTGGGCCCCGACCCCCTTGGCTAGAGAAACCCACCTCAAAGTTTGCTGGGTCACACTGACTTGTTGCATCTGCTTCACTGAGTCTGGAGTGTCTGTAGCTGGCCAGATACTTGTGCACCAGCTTGCATTTGGCAGTCAGAGCGATTAAAACAGAGATGGAGATGGCAGACACCAGGACAGCCACAAGGACCTTCCAGCTGTATGAAGAGGCTTTGGAACCATCATCTGTCTTATTGCCTAAATGGATAATACAAAAAACAATATTTACATCAGTTTATTAATAACTGTGTGTGTGTGTGTGTGTGTGTGTGTGTGTGTGTGTGTGTGTGTGTGTGTGTGTGTGTGTGTGTGTGTGTGTGTGTGTGTGTGTGTGTGTGTGTGTGTGTGTGTGTGTATGTGTGTGTGTGTGTGTGTGTGTGAGTACCATTTAGATGGTCTTCTATGGTAGGACTTGGAGAGGGATTTTGGTCGTTTTCCAGTAGTCTACGCAGGAAGGCTCCATTCTTGATATATCCTGCCTCATGTAAGACAAAATTTTATATAGCGAGACAAGAACAGGCTGATATTAATTCAGCTGAAAGATTGAAAGAAGAAATGCCCACCATTTTTGTGCTCATCATGGTCCACGTCGTCTGTTTTTCTCAACTTTTGAACTGCAGGGGGCAGGGAGACTTGCATCTGATTGTTCCCCAAAAAGAGCATCTGTAAACTGGGCAGTTTAACCAGAAGGCCTGTCTCCACTGCTGTCAGCTCACACCGACTCAGATCCAGGACTTTGAGAGAAGGAAGGCTTAAAAGATTGTGATTTAACAGTAGGGGGAGATAGTTGCCTGATAGATTCAGTGTGATCAACTGGCTGAAGAGGTTTAACTGCTTGAAGGTGTCAGTATGTGTTAGGTCTAAGAGATTGTCAGAAAGATCCAACTTAGTCACATTCCTCCAGATGTGCTCATGTGGAACTGATTGAAGACTTTTTCTACTGCAGTCAAATGCAACCTGAAGAAAAAGAAAATATTTATATGAGCATGGTACAAAGTAAGCATGCTAAGAATTGGAGTATCATATGGATAGATTTTTTTTTCTTTTATAGTTTATTTTTGGTGCCCTAGATGCCAGAAATATGGGCATCTTCTTACAGATGTATATTTGTATGTACGTAAGTGTGTACATTATGTTTGGGAATTTTTTTTTTTTTTCATTTTAATGCTCATGAGCTTCACTCTTTCTTTGAGGAATAATATATTGAAGTCTTTGGTCATTTATTCTCATGTCAGTCCAAAGAATGACTTGTTTTCATCTGATATACTTAAAGAACATGACAGAAGACACTTTAAAGAAGGTTGATAATGAAAAATCTCTGACCTCTACTGACTTTCTTAGTACAGTATGGGCAATAAACTCACTTATACATTTTTCAAATTATCTTCTTTTGTTTTGCACAGGAAAAAAATAAGGTGGGTTGAATACATAATGACAGAATTGTTATTTTTGGTAAAACCATTCCATGGGTCAAAAATTCATTTTAAACACAAAAAAATGAAAATTGAGGTGATTTGTATTGACCCTGGAAAAGTAACATTTAGAAGTAACATTTAGTCATAAAATATTACAGTACAATCTTTAAAATATTTAAAATAATAAGTTCCATTCATGCAACACAAAGGTTACTTTAGATCAATCATGTTATTTTGCTTAACCAATAAAATATTGTTTAGTGCATTTAATTACACAAACATCATTATATTACAAGATATTTACTAAAGTTAAGTAGTTTAAGCGAGAAACATAAAAAGATTTTCTCATGAAATAAGCTTGAAGCCACTAACAGACTGGGTAAACCTCTTTCACCAAAAACAGGAAGCAAGGGTGAACAAACAGGATACTCCTGATGTGTCCACACTTATTCTGGCTTTGGGAACAAAAGAGAGTGTATGTTGTTTTTCCTCACCGTCTCTCTGTCGACCGTACATGTGCCCAGAGTCTGGAGGGTGAGACATGATCCCGAGACCCAAAAACACAGCAGCACACAGAGTGAGTGTGCGACGGTCACCATGTTTTCCAGGTTCTGAAGAAATCACAAAACAGCCGCCATATTAATGCTTTAACACCAAAAAAATAGGACTCCAATGTGTGTGAGTACTGAAGCAACAAATCCTGGATATACTTTTACACTCCATTTCATAAAACATACTCAAATGAGTGGCATAACAAAATAAACATTGCCTGTGGTTAATCATTGCACATATTTTAGATCCCATGGTCAATCACAATAATAAGTGTCAATGTTATAACCTTTGCAGTTTGTTGTGGGCGGTTAATGGAAATGGAAAGAATTAGTTACCTGTCTATCTTCCTAAGACTTCCTGAGGGTTTATTTTTCAAGAAGGTTCAATAAATTATATAAGGGCCCTTCCTTTTACTCCCTGCCTCTCCTGTTATTCATTTCAGCACTGCCAGGTGTAAAAACCTCTCAGAGCTTCTTCATCTTTTCCTGTCTTCACATGGCCTGTCCCACTATACTTGAAAGTGTCCAAATGTAGAGTCTTTCATTGGCTTCATCAAAAAATTAACTGTTTAAGAACAGTATTTATATGTCAAACTATTCTCTCCTCCAGCAGATACTATACCATGTTATGTTGATGAAACATGAATACAGCTGCAGAAAAAAAATAAGAGGCCAGTCCAAATTTGAATTTAATGACCATTTATAGATGTATTAGGGCTATTTTAGTTCAGTGTTGGTTTAATTTCAACAAAAGTCATCCAGTAGCAATGTGAAAGACTGACAAAATGACATAATCAAGGTTGTCATATGGACGACAATAATGTAATCATTTCTAAACAGAATAAAATAAAAAAATTAACTTACTTACTTATATACACACCCACTGCATAAATGGACATTCAGAAAATCTGAAATCTTCTTTGAAATTACTTTAAAATGGTCGCTTATTTTTTCTGTGGCTATAAATATAATACAAAACCTACTGCATAAAATCAAAAAAAAAAATTGGGTTATCACGAGACCTTTGAAAAACACCAGGATTATTTCACAGTCAGATATTTCCCCATTATTTTATTTTAGCTAAATTAATTTGAAAAAAAAATAAAACATTTGCTTGTCAATTAATGCAATAAAAGCTCAGCTCACACCCAACAATTTCTCAGTCAGATGACACTAATCGCACATCTTCCGTTCCTTTACAAGCCCTCTTTATATCATTTTATTCTATCTTTAAACAAACTTTTCCAGACATCGGTACCTTGCTGCAAGCACACTGAGCAAAAACTTTAAGAAAGAAATCCCTCAAATGACCTTCTCAAGATCTACAAGCAAACCCTTCCCCCATTAAATCTTGTTGCTTAGAACTCAGTTTGTTACTGATTACATTAACACACAGGACTTTGTAATCGTTTTCTCTTATTAAAAAAAGTCATAATGCTTTGAGCCTTTAAGTATATCAGTTACATTCAAACTGCATTTTCAAGAAACTGTACCCAAAAGTTATAAGAAACCACTTGGCATTAATAGTATACATATTATAGATATTATGGCATAATGCAGTATGTATAGTCTTACCTTTAAATCTTTCTCTAACCAGCTAATACCCATCACCTTTTATTTGTACAGTACTCTTACCCATTCTGACTATTGGCTTGTTGTGGTTGACAGTAGAATACAAAAATAGGGGTTCACCAGTTTGAATGTTTAGACATTAAACAGCAGTAAGTTGTTCTCATGTCAACTTAAAAAAGGTTTGCAATATAAAGGCCTTTAAAATCCAGTTGTCACCTACCAAATATATATATATAATGAAAATGTATATCTTATTAAAAGTTTAAAGTCATAAAATAGAAGTGCCTTACCTGAGATTTGGTCTGGTAAAAAAAAATATTTCAAGATAGTAGATTTTCTATTAAGACGTCACATTTTATCATGTATTTTAGTGTTTTCCGGCATTGAGGGAATACAAGGTAGGTTGTTCAAAGGTTGTAGAAGGTGTGTCTACAGGTTGGCATTGCAGATAGTTAATGTGTAACCAAATGTAACTCTATGTGACTGCATTACATTAATGTGTATCTTAGATTGTAAACCTCATTTTACATTTCCTTTATGTGTTTGTATGTGTTAGAACCTATAAACACTAAAGTTACAAATCCCAAAGAACAAACAAAGCGAGTAATCTTAACAGAAAGTAGACATCTGGGACTACAGAAAACGCCAGAATTGTAGTCATCCAGTTACCTGTGACTTGTCGTCAGAGAGGCCTTACAAAAGTAACTGTATTCGCATGATGTAGCCTCATCTCTGATGGTAATGCAGTAATTTGACAAATGTGAAGTCGACCAATAACTGTTGACTAGACTGCGTATGACCAATCGGAGTACATTAAAGAGTCAGAAACGAGTGAGTGTTTTCACAGACAGGAGGAAAGACGGAAGCAACAAGGTAAATAATAAACGATTAGTGCATTCTATAAGTTTGAATGGCATTTATGGATAGTTGAGGACTCAAACAGTACTATCATTATTGGTTTTAACACTAATCAGGGGATGTTCACATATTCATACGATGCAGTTACTGAGGGTAAAATGGATTGACAACTTTCTGAAAAATTATGGATAAAAAATAATGGATTGACTTCTAAAGACAGGCCTTTTTCGTCTGTTAAGGACCATAGGGCTTTAGTACCATGGGATTGCTTCCTATTCCACATAAAGGCACATGTCTGAGTTTTTGTGTGTGGTCCCGGTTCAATATAATACAACTGACCTGAAAGGGAAAGTTCACCCACACATAAAGATTCTGTCATCATTTACTTACCTTTTAGTTTTTTCAAATCTACATACATGCATATTTGTTTGTTTAAGAAAGAGACATTTTGACTGCCATTTTAAGTATATTTTTCTAACTATATTGCTGTCAAATTTATTTTTGTTCATCAGAATAATTTTTTTTAAACAGGTTTTGAACAACAAGTGAGTAATTTATAGAATATGTTTTTGTGGGTGAACAATAGAAACCAGTGGGGGGTCTCCATTATGATATGAAACACGTGTCCGTAAGTGTGTGAAAGGAAGAGTATAGAGAGGGTGCAAGGAAAGAAGAAGAAAGGAAGGACAAGAAAGAAGCACTATGGGTACAGCTGTGGTGGCATCTCCCTCATAAACAGGAAAAAAACAACCTGAGCTTTACAACAATGAGCAGTTTGTCTTAAAGGAGACAGAAGTGAACTGCTTTAGATATTCGTGTTTAGTCAGTGATAGTCATGTTAAACGTTGTTATTTCTTATCTTAACAACAATTTTGTATTTTCTAATCTGCAAATATTATGTTTGTTATTAATATTTTACCCTGGTGTTTGATATAATGACCTATTGTTTCAAAGCAAGCCTGTGCATCTGATTACTTTAGCACTTCTGACTCTCAGACTGTTTTTGGGAGTCCACTCCATTAAAGCATCTGAAAAACAGTTATGTCCTTTGGTAATGGAGAAAGTGACTCCTGCGAAAGAAACAATGATTTGTGTAAAGGGAATGTTGATTAGTGATTTTATCAACTGTGTTTTGCTTGATCTCACTTTGAGTGCGAAAAAAAAGCAGTAGTCCAAATCAATGGAGTGAGTGGAATACCAAGACTATAAATCAGGGCTTGAATTCGGTCAAGTCTAATGGGGTCCCCATGGTGGGGTTTACTTAATAATTACGTCTTGTGGATTTGTTAGGGGGGTCCACAAAACCCTCCGTCCTAATTTGGAGCACAGCTTTAAATCCAACGTTCCTGTTCAGTGTCTCTGGTTACTGTGGTCAAATTGCAATGTAGAAATTTCACTTAATATGTGCATAAAACTAACATTTAAATTTGATTTTAAGTACTCCAACTAATTTATACTACAAAGCTTCTATTACATACGCCTGCTGTGAGTTCTGCTTTGTGCAAATTCGAATATCTGTGTCAAGCTTACATATACATTTAAAGCGCCAAGGCATTTATTATCAATAAGGTTCTCTGATGAGAATATTCATTAGAGCCCTCGGGATGGATTTTGGTGTTACCGGCCTTCGCGTCATCATGAAGAATCATTGTGCTGTTGGACTCTAAATGGAAAGTTCTAGTTTGCACCCAATGCTCGCTGGTTCAGGAGCACGCGTCCATCACCCCAGCAGGACTCATGGGAACAGGGCTGAGCAAACACTCAGCAGACAGGAGACCAGCAGTTCTTCCTGTTTCTAGCTTGCCGTTTGATTCCTGCCAGTTTCCTGGTGGCATATCAGCTCCAACAAGACTATTTCCTGGCATGAGTCTCCACTGACATGCTGCTAATAATCGTTTTTGCTCTGACTAGTTCTTATGCACGTTAAACTGGATATTTACTTCTGGATAATTGTTCTGTCTTATGGTCTTGTGTAATTTGTTTGTTTTGTTTTGTTTTGTTTTGTTTTGTTTTGTTTTGTTTTGTTTGAAAAGATTTGGAATGCAAAGGCACTTTTCACAAAAAGGAATTGTATGTTTCTTTAATGAAAACTATGCTATGCCATGGATTCTGTTTGTGGGATGTTATCTCTTAAGATTGAGATCCAAATGAAACCATCACAGAATTACGTTTGTTTTCAATAAAATGTCATTGCAACCAATAAAGATTCCTTTCTGTATTGTGTTTCAGGTATTATTCTATTATGATCTCATTACGATTTCATATCCCACCTATAGAATCCATCACATACCATCGTTGTAATTTCTATTAAAAAACATTTTTTTCCAAAGACTGATGGTAACCAACATTAAAAGATGAAACAATGCACAAAACTAAACAATTATTTTGTAATAGTTTGAATAAAAAAATCTAAAGTTTCTGTGATATTCCTATTGGTTTTTTTTTAACATTTGATTACCCCAACACTGGACACTGTATAAATTGTGCATAAAAACAGAATGCAGCGCTGTGAAAGTTTCAAATTTCAATATTTTATTTAGAATACAACATAGATGACATATAACATGTTTAAACTAAGAAGATGTATAATTTTTAGGGAAAAGTTGAATTTAAATTTCATGGCTCAACTGTCTCAGGTATTCTTTGTCGCATCTTCCTCATTATGCTGCGCCAAATATTTATATGGGTGAAAGATCTTGACTGCAGGCTGGCCATTTCAGTACCCGGATCCCTCTTCTATGCTGCCATGATTTTAGAAGTAATTATAATTCATTGTAATTGATGCAGTATGTGGTCTGAAATTGTCATGTTGGAAAATGCATGGTTTTCCTTGAAAGAGACGATGTTCTTGACGCCAGCTTATGTTGTTCTAGAACTTGGATATACCTTTCAGCATTGATGGTGCCTATCCATATGCGTAAGCAGTTTTCCAAAAATTAAATTCAAATTTTGATTAATCTGACCACATAACAGTTTTCCATTCATTTTCCATTTTTAAATCATGTTAAGCTTGTTGCCATATTTATTTGACCCATAGGTTCTTTTTATACCAATCATGTTGTCAATTCATCTAATAAATTGCAAATTGGTCCTCTAGCTGGTCCTTTTATGTACATTTAACAGTTCCGGCATCTAATTGCCTCCTGTCCCAACTTCTTTGGAATGTGAAGCTCTCATGAAATCCAAAATGAACTAATGTTTGGTCATTTCAAAATGTCTCACTTTCAACATTTGATATGTTATCTATATTCTATTGTGAACAACATATTGTGAACACTTTCAACATTTGATATGTTATCTATATTCTATTGTGTACTGACAATGTACCGACAAGAAATATGTTTTTATTTGAAAGGTAGACTTACATATGATAAATGATTCATGAAAGTTGCAAATTGTTGAGACGGGATGTGTATGTGTGTTTTTTATTATTTATCTTTCTTGAACAAATGATAAAGTCATCCAAAGGATATCCACAGATATTTTATGTCTATCACTTCCAAGTCTTTGATCTGAATCCTTTATAGTGTAATTTATGGCATTGTAGTCCTCACAGGTTTAGTAAATCAAGTCAAATGTGTTCACCTTTCAAGCAAAAATGTAAAAAAGTACACTATACATACAACGTTTTCAATAAAAGTTAAGTCAATTTTCTAATGTCGAGTTGTACACAACTTTTTGTGTTTTTTTTCTTTTTCTTGAACCCCCTGCCAGCAACAGTCTCAAGAGTATAATAATTTAACTATAAATTGTTTGCAAAGACAAATCTATAGAGCAGGAAAGATGTGCAGAAAGCACCATATTTTCTTTAATATCTGCTCTAAATTCAGTCTGTGCCCAGCGTAATAGAACATTTAATTAAACTACCAATAGAACTGGTGGTACAGGGGTCCACACACACATTTATCCTATAACTAAATCCCCATGTTATCAATTAATGCGTTTGTGGGATTTGAACTCATGACCTTTGAGTTCCTATCACCATGCTCTACAAGTTGGTTTTCATGAACCCATCAGTTCACATGTGGAGATACCCTACTGTGTGCGGAACATGGACTTCCACTGTACTGGCACACCCTGAGGAAATGAAAGGCTAGACTAATGTTTATTTTTCTGAGAGCAGGATCACATTTTACTATTGTGAAAGCAAAAAGGCTTTTGGAGCAGAACAGTTGCTGCATTAAGGGTTAATTGCATCATGGTGTATATTTTGGTTGCCGTAACTGGTCAACATTTCCTTTGAGATTTTAAAACAGGAAAGTGTCAGTTTTACACAAGTTTGACTCATTTTCACCGAAACTGTTTAATAATAATAGTTTAAAGCAAGACTGGTAAGCTCTTACTCACTGTTTTCCCCATGTGGTAAATAAATGTAATTCTCTGTTTTCAAGGTCTTTATTATTTCCTTGATCAGTGCAATACACGTGAATTTGCTTATGATGTGATGTAAACGTAAAGTATGCCGTAAAGCATAGGCTTGTGTTCAAGGCTTGTGAACCGAGACGGACATCAAAGAAGATTTCAGCTTTTTGGCGCTGCTCAAGTAGCAGTGGCAGTACAAATTATAATAATTTGAGAGACATTCTTTTAAAGTTTAAATGTGACTTACTATTGCTTTAATTCAGAGCTTCCCAAACTGTTATCTATGAGGCTATTGCAGGGCATTTACCTGTACTCAGTGCTATGATGCATTAAAAATACAATACATTTTATTATCGTCTTACGAAAGTGCTGCAGAAAACGTTCTCAGTATTCTTGCAGTAATATGGAATTACTACAGTTTAAAGGTGCACTGTGTGATATTAAGATATAAGATGTTATCTAATAGATCTTTAATAAGTTGATTCATTTCTGCCTACACAGATAGTGGGGGCCTCTTACATGGAATACACTGTGTTTAATGTTTCTACAGCAGCACTAAATGGACAACGAGTAGATTTTGTAAATATGTAATCTTCATTAAACTTTATCCCATGTCAGTCTCCGTAATATCTTGGTTAAATGGTTAAACGCAGTGCACAAATTCCATAAATTGTGACATGACAAATCACTTCATGTCACTATACTTAAGCATTCATAATATACAAAACTATATACAACCCTACATTTATTGCAGTCTTTGGAAGTGTCTTTTGGAAAAACCTTCTTCACCCAATCGTTTTTAGCATCGTGTTGGGGTGATGATTTAAAACGTCTAGGTTACTATTGTAACCCCGGTTCCCTGATGGAGGGAACGAGACGTTGTGTCGAAGAACGACAGTATGGGGTTCGCTCTTGAGAACCAATCAACTCCGACTATATTAAAAAGGCCAATGGGAATTGGCGAATGAAATTTGCATGCCGGGCCCCGCCCCGGACATCCGGGTATAAAAGGGGAGCCGGCGTGCTCATTCATTACCTTTTGTGCTGAGGAACGTGAGGATGACCCACGACCGTTGCAGCGGGCGGCACAGCGGTGTGGCATGAAGGACACAACGTCTCGTTCCCTCCATCAGGGAACCGGGGTTACAATAGTAACCTAGACGTTCCCTTTCTGTCGGTCTCTCGACGTTGTGTCGAAGAACGACAGTATGGGGTTCCTATGTAACACGCCACATCGCCGTGCCGTGTCACGATCTCCAGCGGCGCTACCTTGACTGACTCGAGTGCGTCATAGGTGTGAGCTTCTACACGAGAGCGTAACCTACCAGTGGAGAAATGGTAAGACGTCCAGAGCTTTGAGAAAAGATAAGAGGTACTTTACCACCGGTCTCTTTGGGGCGCTGGCCTTCTATCACCGCAGCGAGATAGCCGCCCGACCGCTAACTGCACCGGGAAACGCGGCCCCTTCAAGGAGGGAGTGCGTTACGGAGGCCACATCCTGCCGTAGGGAGGTTAATATGTGGAAATATGCCAATGGTCTCACCTGAAAAGGGAAGATGACTCATGGAGGTATAGTGTGCATTGCTTACCCTTGTGGGTAGCACCATGTGAGAGGAGGTCACGCATTCGCCTGAGTAGGAGAATTTTGGTGAAGGAATTACGTCGGCCGGGGCCACCCCTGATGGGGGAGCCACTACGTACGGAGCACAGCTGGAAAAAGGGGTTTACCTAGAGGGACAACAGCACCGATGTTCCAGCCTAGTCAACAGGGCCGCTCCGCCCAGCCCGTGACCGTAAGGTACTAAATGATGGATAGGTGACCTGTACTTCCTGCCAGGGAAGCAGAGAGGCCGAATAGGCACGGCACTTACCTAAAAAGGGAAGAAGGCCTTTCGCAGGCGTACGCCCGGTTGGCCGTTAGCTCTATCTGCGTAGGACCCGAGCTAATACCGGTTCCACCCTGAGGTTGTAGAACCTCGCAAAGGTGTTGGGCGTAGCCCAACCCGCAGCTGTGCAGATGTCTGCCAGAGAGGCTCCCTGAGCCACTGCCCACGAGGAGGCAACGCCTCTGGTAGAGTGAGTTCTCACTGCAAGTGGGCAGGGTAGGTTCTGGCATCGGTAAGCCATGGAAATGGCATCTAAGATCCAGTGTGCCAGTCTCTGTTTGGAGACAGCCCTCCCTCTTTGCTGACCTCCATAACAAACAAACAGCTGCTCAGAGCGGCTGAAGCTCTGCGTGCGGTTTAGGTAGAGTCTAAATGCTCGTACCAGACACAACACGGACGGGGTTGGGTCTTCCACCCTGTGGGGAGCGCCTGCAGGTTCACTACCTGGTCCCGAAAAGGTGTGGTAGGAACTTTGGGTACGTAGTCGAACTGGGGTCTCAGGATGACGTGAGATTAATTCGGTCCGAACTGTAGGCACTCTTTGGATATGAAGGATATTTGTAGGTCCCCTACCCTCTTGGGGTGAGCTCTACTAGGAGTACTGTCTTCCCAGAACAGACTCTACTAGGGGCTCAACAGTGGTCTCGGAAAGGCCCGTTAGGACCACGTCAAGATCCCAAGAGGGTATGGAGCGTGGACGCGATGGATTAACCCATCTTGCATCCTCGACCTGGTGACCATGCTATGCTGCCCAAGAATACTTACCTTCCACCAACTCGTGCTGTGTGGCAGCACTGCACTGGTCAAACATCCTCCAGGCTCTTCACCGTGTGAGGAGCACCAGGACGAGAAGACACACCACTTTGCGGCGTACAGACGCCTCGTGGCAGATGTTCTCGCCTGAACGATCGTCCCCGCCACCGTCGGGGTTACTCGTTCAGGATCTCCTCGTCCCGTCCAGGGACCAGACCTGCAGATTCCAGAGGTCAGGTCGTGGGTGCCACACCGTACCCTTCCCCTGAGACAGACGGATCTTCCCTAGGGGAATGGGCCAGGGGGGAGCTATTGCTAGAGAACTAGCTCTGCAAACAAAGCCTGGCTGGGCCAGTAGGACCTGGTGTTCCTCATCCCTGCCCTTGCACGGGACCGGTGCAAGAAAGCTCACTGGGGGGAAGTGGTACTTACACTTGTCCCGGGGCCGGCTGTACGCCGGAGCATCCCTGTCGAGGAAACCCTCGGTCAAGGGGTACCTCAGACGGCGACGGGTGTTGTCCGACAAAGCAACCAGGACCACCTGTGCCTGGTCGGACTGTTCCCACACCAGCCGGATCATCCCGGGGTGGAGTCGCCATTCCTCTTGGGGCAGCATCTGATGAGAGAGCACATTGGCTCTCTTGGTCAGATAGCCCTGGATAAATATGGCGCGCAGGGTCCTACTCACTGCTAACTCCACAGGAGGGGGCGTCGGGCAAGTTGGGACATTCGGCGCGAGCATACCGCACCTAGGCGGTAAGTATATGCTACAGCTGCCGTGTTGTCTAAGCGGATTTCCACATGCTTGCCTCCCATTAGAGGTAGAGACCTCCTGAGGGTGAGCATGACCGCTACCAACTCCAGACCACTGACGTGTCGGTACAATCGGGGACCCGTCCATCGACCCGAAACTGTATGCCCGTTGCACACTGCTCCCTAACCCGACAGGGAGTCGTCGGTTGTCACCACAACGCGCCTCGGAAC
The DNA here is from genome assembly GCA_033220385.1 of Triplophysa yarkandensis. Taxonomy (NCBI): domain Eukaryota; kingdom Metazoa; phylum Chordata; class Actinopteri; order Cypriniformes; family Nemacheilidae; genus Triplophysa; species Triplophysa yarkandensis. Next base: position 7,820,013 of record CM065670.1, on the reverse strand, counting down.
CTGGCTGAGGGATCTTACCACTCGTAAAAGGGTCCTGAAAGACCACGGGGCTAGGGTGCTCCAACACTGAGGCGTAATGGCAATCCGCCTGGTGTCCGTGTGCCACGCACTCCTCGGGACGCAACTCTGAAGCCACTGCCTGCGTGGTCGCGTGTGCATCAACCCAAGTGGGCGGACCCTGGTTGAGGATGCCGTATGCCCCAGGAGCCTCTGGGAGTTTCCCAGGGCGACCACTGGACGCCTGAGTTACTCAGACATAGCAGTAAGACTTGGGCACGTTCTACCGTGAGTCGTGCAGACATGGTGACAGAGTCTCGTCCCATCCCAAGAAGAGAGATGCTCTTTTCTCGGTTGACCCTTAAACCCAATCGGCTTGGGTGCTGAGGCACCGGGTCCCTGTGTGTACACACTAGATCTCGCTAGTGAGCCTAGGTAGGCCAACCGCTGAGATAGTTCAGTACATGCACGCTCCATCCTCTCAGGGGGGCAAGTGCGGCTTCCGCGACTTCCGTGAAGACGCGGGAATATAGGGACAGTCCGAAGGGCAGGACCCCATACTGGTACGCCCGCTCTTCGAGGGCTCACCGTAAGAACGGTCTGTGCCGAGGAAGTAGCGAGACGTGGGAGTACGTGTCCTTTAGGTCGGTTGCCACGAACCATTCCTCGTATCTGACAGCTTCGAGGATGCGCTTCTGTGTTAGCATTCTGACCGGCAGTCTTTGAAGACACTGGTTCAGTAAACGCAAGTCCAGAATTAGGCGCCGCCCTCCACCTCTGACGGGGATGATGAAGTGCGGGCTGTGGGAGCCCGACGACATCTCGGCTATGGGTACGGGGCCGATCGCTTCTTTTGCCAAAAGAGTCGCGACCTCTAACCGAAGGACGGTGGAATCTTTCCCTCGTTGCGAGGTGAAGAGGATTCCCCGAAACTTGGGAGGTTGTTGTGCGAACTGGATCGCATAGCCGAGACGGATCGTTCTGTCTGGTTACCGCCCCGGTCCGAGCATAATCCATGCATACGGTAGTCGGGAAAACGAAACGAGAGGAACGATCTCCTTCACCATTCCCCTGGAGGGGGGTTCTGTGGCTCTCAGGACGGCTGCTTCGTCTTAGGGCGGAAGCCCTGGAAGCTTGCTGTCCCGAGTACTTACCTGCTCTTGGGGGCTGCCGAATAGCACACCGTCCGACCGAGAGTGTGTCTAGTTGCGGCGCCGCTGCTGTCACGCAACGTCGAGGCTCAACACAACGTCGAGTCAGATTGACGCAACGTCGAGTCGGACTGACGCAACGTCTTGTAACGGTGCCCCGTCGCTTGGAGAGTGCCAACGGTTGTGTTATAAACCCAGGGGAGGAAACTGCTCCTTTTGTGAGAGGGTGGGCACCAGGCCCTGAAAGGGGCCCGGCACGAGTTGGGACGTGGCAGGAACGTCCCGCTCCGGCCACTTCGGAGATGGTATCCCCAGGACCGGGCGTGATGTAGTTTCCTCCGCTGGGTGCCTCCCGTCATGATCGCCTCCCACGCTTCCTACGAGGTGGGTGCTGACGGGGGGGCGTCGCTCTCCTCCGATTCGCCGTTCTCCGGGTCGCCGCCTGAGGGAGAGATACAACCGGAGGGGTCGGTTGGGAGGGGCGAGGCTGTCTGGGGGCAGACTGAGCACGGAGCCTGGGCGGCCCGGAGGCTGCCCGGCTACGACGTGGGAGGATATGCCTGATAGCCTCCGTCTGCCTCTGCACGGCGGAGAACTGCTGCGAGAAGTCCTCCACCGTGTCTCCAAACAGCCCACCTTGCGCAATGGGGGCATCGAGAAAGCGAACCTTCTCGACCTCCCGCATTTGCGCAAGGTTGAGCCAGAGATGTCTCTCCTGGACCACCAAAGTGGACATCGCCCGACCCAGGGCACGCGCCGTAACCTTAGTGGCCCGAAGGGCCAGGTCAGTCGCAGTGCACAGCTCCTGCAGAACTGCGGGGTCGGAACTTCCCTCGTCCAGCTCCTTGAGTGCCTTGGCCTGGTGGACCTGCAGGATAGCCATGGCATGGAGCGAGAAAGCAGCCTCTCCAGCGGCAGTGTAAGCTCTTGACCCGAGAGTCGAAGAAAACTTACACGCCCTGGATGGGAGCCGTGGTCGACCTCTCCAAGTGGACGCGGCCTGAGGGCACAGATGTACCGCAACAGCCCGCTCCACCTGGGGTATGTCGACATAGCCCCTGACTGCTCCCCCATCGAGGGAAGTGAGGGCAGAGGAAACCGTCTGCCGTGTACGCGCCGAGAACGGCGCATTCCACGACTTCGTAATCTCCTCGTGCACTTCCGGGAAGAATGGCACTGGAGCCGAACGTGGCTTAGAGCCCTGTCCGGACCCCAGGTACCATGCATCCAGCCGCGAGCGCTGGGGTGACGGCGGGGCCGTGCACTGAAGCCCAATGCTCGCGGCGGCCCGGGAAAGCATGGCCGCCATCTCCGGATCCGGATCGTCCCGAGGCTTACCCGTCAGAGACGGAAGCTCTAGGACGTCATCCGGATCTGATTCCAGCAGGGCGCCCTCCGATGCCGCGACTGACAATTCGTCCTCATCCCGTAGGGAAGCAAGAGACGGCGTACCACCTCTTGCCGACGGGGTTGACGAGCGTGCAGAGGTATGGAAGTTCCGCGAGCCGGAGGCTGACGGGGTGACATCCATAGAACCCTCATAATCACTAACGCCGCTCGCTGAGGCTGTTGACCGTGCCGTAGCCGCAGTCAACGAATCAAAGGGAGCTGACGAAGTGGTGGCTCGCTTTCCTGGGAAAGAAGCCACCCGTGACCGCAACGTCTTAATCGACATCTGCTCGCAGTGCGGGCAGGTCGGTCCCATGAACGCCGCTTCAGCGTGTTGGAGACCCAAACACGAGATGCAAGCGCTATGGGTGTCCCCGTCTAGGACGAATCCGCCGCAACCCAGGGAGCAGCTGTGAGCCATGAGGCAACACGCTGCTTAGAAATTGCTCTTTTATTTAGAAAAAAAAAATAAAGAAGAATTCCAGACACTCTCTGCCTTCTGCCGAAACGCACAGGGGAGCCGCTTGAAGAGGGACAGTCCACTGCAATCGCGTCGTCACACCAGCAGGAAGATCGTCAGAAGTCGATTTCAGCATCAGACTGGAAGTCATCCGCAGGTTCCGAAGAACAAAAAGGTAATGAATGAGCACGCCGGCTCCCCTTTTATACCCGGATGTCCGGGGCGGGGCCCGGCATGCAAATTTCATTCGCCAATTCCCATTGGCCTTTTTAATATAGTCGGAGTTGATTGGTTCTCAAGAGCGAACCCCATACTGTCGTTCTTCGACACAACGTCGAGAGACCGACAGAAAGGGAAACACCTGCATCATGACAGGCTCAGGACGTGCAAAATAATCTACAAGCTGTTCCTCCCTGTCTCTCTCCACCAATGCTAACTGAACTTGGCTTGACTATACATAAAGACAGACAGAGAGATGATTCAATAATTAAAATAATCAAATTGCATTATCTTAGTTTTTCTAGAGTGTTGTCAGGTCCTTTTGGCTTGGAAACTGAAACAAAAGCACTAAACTTGTCAGTTATTTTTGCACGTGGTGATGTATCAACATCTAGAATTTTACATTTTTCGGCCCGCAACTTCTTCGCCCCTGCGCTTTTGCTTCTCCATCCTGCATCCACTGATTTCTGGAATTGTTGATATCAAGAATACAGTTTCAACTAGTAAAGATTACGTTTGCAGAGTTAAATAATCAGTTTTTTTCTACTTACAACTATGATTACAGAGCGATACAATTGAAGTTTTACTTAAATCTTAAGAGTTGATTTAAATGCAGTTTTTATTTTGTGTTTCTTCTTGTGAACTAAAAATAGTAAATTTATAATCATTATTATAAACTTACACATGTTAAAGGTGATGCTTGATTATGTATCATACAGTATTATGGTATGAGTTTTTGTAACAATTAATTATCTTTAAACAAATAAATTACTTGAACACATGAAAGAAGAGTACTGTATTTAAGATGTACATATTAAATTAATTTTAATATACATGAAAACCTTAAACCAAATGTCAATGTGTCTATGTGAACATGTTAAAGACGAAAAAACTAAAGAGAAAAAGGCAGAAAGGGTTATTTAAGAAGTAATTTTAGGTGTCAACCAGGATGGCCGTCACACAACTCAAAAACACAAGAGTGGACTAGAATATAAAAACTGCAGATAAACTGTGAGAAGACAGAAAGCAGACAGTCAGACATTGTGTAAAGAGGGAAGAGTGTTTATTGAAGAAGGCTGTCCTATTATAACCATATAACTAAAATCTACAGAACAATAAAACATAATTAAATTAACGTCTACTATTGTGAAGTTTACCAAGCATTTGTACAGCTCACCATTGGCTGGATGTCTACTGTTGTTTTCACAGGTTTTTGAAGCAGCCCTGATTCCGTTTGCTTTTTCTTGTCCACAGCTGGATCATACGAAAACAGGATCAAACCAATAGCGTTTCATCTGAAGATAGGAAAACAACCATTATTATCATCATAATTTTCACACAATAGTGTTCATATTTTTCTTTCAAATTGTTAAGTTTGTCATTCTCTTGCTTACCCTTTCTTTAAATGTACTTTTCCATTTGTGTACATGGGTTTTCTTGGGGAGGCCGTTTCTGGTCTGTCCCCATTAGAGGATACTGATTGTAACCTATGGCATCAATTGTAGTCTATGTACATGATCAAATTATGTCCCAAAGTAAAAAAAATGTAAGCGTAACTTTTGGATGCAACTAATATTTACAACATTTACAGTAGTTATGTTCACTATAGCATTTAGACGTTTCACTTAAGGGTACAATACAAAAAAATAGGTTGTTAGAATGACTAACTTTTGTCATGTTTCAACGTGATTGGAAGTTTCTCTTAAGATTAAAAAATCATGTCAAAACAACCTTATTTGATCATTTGGAACCGATGTGCCTGATAAAATTAAGTATTTTTAAGTATCGTTTTTTTCAGTGCAATAAAAACAAAGCAAACTGCAGTTCTCAAAGAATTACATGAAACCCTCAAAAATAATTATATTCACTTTATTTTGTATTTAACAAAGCTTTGAGGCTTCAGACAAATCTTACTCACGAAGTTTGGAAAGATCTGATTTTGTTGTTAAGTTGCCAGATTTTGGAAATGTTTGTTATCATTAATGTAAGTTTTGGATGCAGTAAAAACAGGCTAAACTCCAACGGCAACAGGGGTTTAGTTTTCAAATTTAGTTTTCTCTGCAGAAGAAGCACTCTTGACTCCATCCATTACAGTTTTTTCAAACATAAATCTAATTTAATTTCAAAAAACGAACTGCATAGCTCTAATAAAAGAGGCAAGTAGTTTCTCTGTAGATGCGCTGCATAACATGCTAGGGAAAGTTCAGCTTTTGTGATTTTTGTAGAAGTGAAAGAAAATATGAAGTAGTAGTGTGAGAATGGGTTGGGTGAAGACGTCCCTGAAAACTCTTGTGACAAAAGCGGAGGAGCAGAAGTGCCCTTTCACCTCCTTTCCCTTTCCTTTATCCTTTGTTTTGTACTCTCCATCTCTCAAGTCAAGCCAGCAAAGCTTTTTTGAAACGACTATCAACATTTACAGTATTGTCCCACATGCACAGCACAAGATAGACAGGACAAATAAACATCATAGAACAGTCAAGAAAATCAAACATGTTTATTATCCCACAGATACATGAACAGACAACTCTAATCCAGGTGCATGGAAATAACATTTCTCCGTAAGTTTGGCCCATTACAGTTTCACCAAACATTTCATAACCATTTCCATCTGTGGGAAGGGAGGCTTAAGTTTCAAGAGCATGTTTTATGGTTGATTCCACAATTAACGCCTCCCTATCAGAAGGGGATTTCCGGCAAAGTATAGTGGAGCACCTATATCTGCCAGGGTCCCAGATTGAGCTTCCTTAGCATGGTTACCGGCCCATGAGACCAGCGCTGGTATCACCAACTTACATTCTTACACATTCACGTTTAATAAAGAAGCATTCAGAGAGCGAGACATGCGTGTGGAGGCCTGCCAGCTCCCATCACAATGGGTGGAAATGGGAACTTAATACAAACTTTCTCACATAGCCACAAGTCATCTGAAGCCCCTCCCCATTCAGAAACACTTTATGTATGATTGATTGATGATTATATGTTTACGAATATTTTATATATATTGTTATATTTCTTGTTGTGTTATTGATTAATTCACTATATATAGTCATATCTAGTTAGCTGTAGAGTTTGTGTATGTTTGACTAATCTTTCCTTACATTCACATATTTGTCAGCATTTGTGTTTGTCTTTTTTCATGGATACATGGTATTTTGGGGAAATAACATTTATTGAACTTAATCATCCAATTTTAAAACCAGAATGCCAGACATTGATAGATATCATGGTAATTTCATTCAAATGTTGAGGAAATCGAGTTTTCACCAAAGAGTTTCGCCATACTGAGATGTCAACATTTTGTGGTTTACATCATGTGAACTCTCTCTTTAAGCATTTTATAGCAAGTATTGCTTTTAAAGTGGATAAGTCAATTGTTACATATAAATGTCCATATTTCTTATTAATCTTGTGGTCTATGAAGATGCATCTCTTCTCTATTTATAGTGTATTGTTACATATTTTAAAGAAAATCCTGCACAATTGGTCAGAGGTTTTGTGACACTTCCTCACGTATGCATTCATATTTTTTGCATTTTATAATATGACAAATTCAACAAAAATATGACATAAAACAAAAGGAACTATGGGAATTGTGATATTACTAAAACCATTGAAAAAAGATGTAATATTATCTTCTGATTAATAATAGATTATCTTCTGTGTGATCACTTTTTGACGTGAATTTGCAGAAATGTTTTCTTGTCATTATGTCAAGCAGCTTCTTAAGGTCTAAGTCTGCTTTTTAAAGAATTTTAAAGGAGTCACGGTCTATTCTGCGCTCTAATATTCTTCAATGGTCAGTCAAAGTCATTTATTAAAAAACTTTGATATGTATTTTGTATAGTTTTTCCTTTTCATTTTAATACAATAAATCATTACAATTTTGTTGTTTGGTACCCATGTATAACCAGCATTGTCATTATCCATTAAACATCGAAATCCATATGAAAAAACATGAATAAACGCAAGCTTTTGATTTCCTTTACATGTGTCTTGGCCGCCAGCGTGCACACACTTGACCTGAGGGAACCCACTCTGGACAAAGCCTTTGAGGGTTTTTCCATCCACAAAAGAAAATAATCCGCATTCATACCCAAGTTCATAATAAAGACAAGGTATAGCAATTACTGCTGGACTACAAAAGGCGGACAAGACAATAGGCGACAGTCTGGGGGAGTGCAGTGGATAAATCTAGTCCTTGTTAGTACCTTGTTCTTCTAAACACTTAGCTCCACCCTGGCTCCAAACATCCACAAAGCATGTTGACACAGTGTCCGCTACTCTCCCGTGCAGCTTCCTCTCCAAACACTTTCTGCTCTTTATCAGGCAATTTGTAAATGCACATTTACACATATATACGCTTTCGAACAGAAACATTCTTTTACAAAGAACTCAAAAGTACACTCACACATATTTTGTCAATCGATAAAAAATAATTTGAAGAAAAAAACTTCTGTTACAACATTGTAATAGTTGTTGATTATCCTCATGATATTATGTGTTCCAATTACGTTTTATATATGTATCCTGCTAATAAAATATGTTCTTTTTTCATCTGTTTGGAGCAACGGTGACCTGTTATTTATTGTTAAGGAGATGACCATGCAAACAAAAGCAAAAAGATCTTCATCTCAGGCAGCACTAAAAACAGTCACACGTTACATATATAGTTGTCTAAATCAGCATTTGCAAATCTTCAACTATAGGCTGTTTTATTATTTGTGTTCAAAGTTTTTATCTGTGAAAACAGGAAAGTCTGAACAATGTAATTCTGAGTCAGCTTTGATTGTTTGATGTTATCAGGAAACAGTCAGAAAACATAATTTCAAAAACTCATCCATCTGCAAATGAGTAAAGTTTACAAGATAGTGTAAAGGTGGATGCCTGACGGAGGAGTTCCCCTCTGATGTTCAACTAGACAAAACTGTACATTTAGACAAAACACAGTTGAGATTGTTTTTTTGATTATGAATACACTTTTTGAAAATTCGATATTAACAGTAAGACAGGTATCAAAGGTTTATGCATCCCCAAAAATGTAAAATACATATGAATGATGCCCCGGAGTCTCTGTTGCTAACATTCTTATAAATATCTTTCCTTGTATTCAACAGAAGAAAGAAATTTAAACTTGAGTGTGAGTAACACATGACAGAATGTGGAATATCTATTTTTAAGTGCACTGATTGAAGGAAAAAGCAAAGAATTCTTGAATAGGATATCAACTCATAATAGAATGTCTAGTAAGTTTTGCTTGTCAGGCAAGTGCATAGTGCTTTATCCTGCATCTTGCTTGGTTCTCTAACTGCAAGAGAAGTATCAACCCATGGTTGTATACAATACAGGGCAAAAGTTTTGGGACACATACTCACTTACGCATTTAAATTTGGTCCACATTAAAGAATAGTAATAAATTCATAATGATAAGATGGAACTATGAATAATGATGTAACTTAAACATAAAGAAATAAAATAAAACATGTTAAGTTTGATCATGTTCAATGTTGTAGCCTTTGGACAATAGAATTTGAAAAGTGATTTTAGCAGGCAGCTTCTCATGGTCTCACACTGGGATGCTTTTAAGGAATTTTACAGACGTTCCAGTTTATTCTGCGCTCTTATTGGATGTTCTTTTTTCAGTATGTATTCAAGTCATCCATCTCACAAACATATTACATAACTATTTGTTATTTAAAGTTTTTATAAATAATGAGAAACATTTTTCTCAAGTGTCAAACATTTATAAGTAAATACTTGGCGTGAGTAAAGCACTTGATTCTCCTTTCTGCTCCAAGTAAATACAGATTTGTGAAAATAATACTCTCTCTCTCTCTCGCTCTTTCTCTCTCTCTCCCTCTTTCCCATCCCCAACGCCTCTTCCTTCCTTTCCCACCCAAAGAATGAGAGTTGCAGGAGTAAGCAGGAGTTTTCAGAGTGTCAACAGCACAGATTTATACACACTCTCGTGTATGTTCCCAGTGATTGGATTTATGCTTAATAACGTGAGGCGTCGGCCGCTCAACTGCAGATCCTGATGGAATAAATCACTGAAAAACTATTTGGATTATTTCTGAAGGATTATCTGAAAGTAAACTTAATATTAAAGTCATGCTTCATGTAATCTGCTTTTTATGTTTCGTCGATATCTCTGGTAAGCTATTACAAATTTAACAGCACATACAATTACCACAAATATGATAATTCCTTTTTTTGTGTTTTAGGAATATAAACCTAAGATTTTAATATATTTATTCTCAAAAAGATTTTGTTTTAGTTACCATAAATTTACAATTGTCTAACCATAGAAGAACAAATACTAACCATGATAACAGTGATATTCGTATTGCAACTGTTAATCGTAAGATTTTAATCATTTAATTTAAGTAACCCTTAAAAAAGAAGATTATTGTAGTGAACTATTAGTGTTCTTATTTTAAACTTAAAATAGGAAAGTAGACTCTTACCAAATAATTAAGTTCCAAGCAATATTAGGACACTTACAAGTACACTATAGGTATATTGTTATTAGTATACTTACTCAATAATGTATACTTTTACAAATTCTATATTCTATAAGTATACTTCTTCTTATCAAGGGTTTCTTATGTATTATTACTTGCAATGCAGTTAATCATGACATTTTTGTCATAAACAAAACTTTATAAAATAAACTTTTAACTAAAATAGGCTTGAAGGTGAAAAATACTGTCATTTACGGATTGAATGTACACACTTTTCTCTGATGTATCTGAAAAGAATCTTCAAAAGTATTAATTATTACTGCTTTGCATATGAGTTTTGTTATAGATTGGTAGAGTTTTATTTGAGCGCCTAGTTTAAAACCACATTATATTTTTTAAGGTCTCAGTCTTAAGGATTTCATTTCTCATATCCCATGGGATTTAATAGTATTCAAAGTGGTATGCCTACCCCATGGCTTTGGATCCTCTTTGCTTCCTGTTTCATTGTTCTTGTGAAGTGAAGCCCAGGGAAATGTGCCAAAGCAGAAATGCATTTATACTGACTCTGTTTGTGTTGAATAAGAATTCCATACAAATGAGCAATATCCTTTACACAGGCTCCCAGGCACCCATTATCTATAATGATGTCACACGTTTTGATACTGTGAGAAGTTTTAAGTATGTCTTTATGTGTTCTCTCCTAGATGCTGTCATGGATCTCACCATGACTTCTAATGGAGCCACGTCTGCTCATGGCTTCCGTCTCTCCTGTATATCCGGAGAGCGTGACACTGATGACATTGAGCTGGACATCAAGAAGGACAACAACATTGTTCATCTTTTAGAGCCATCGCATTTTAAAGTGCAGAGGCCACAGGCTAAAAATGTATCTGCTTTGGGATTTACAGGCTTTGGCCATAGTGGAATTTTCTTCTGCCACTCAAAAAGGGGCTCTGAACAACTTGGCAATATCACACTCATAAACAACTACAGTAAAGGTATGACCAGGACAGGCCAGTTCTCTTAAATTTTGCACTAAAGTGTCCGCAAGTGTGTGCATACTATCAAATATTATTGATTAAAGTGATAGTTTACCCAAACTTGCATTTTTTTCTAATGCACAACACAAAGAAGGCATTTTATAGAATGTTGGCAATCAATTTGTTTTGAGTCCATACAATTGAAGTGAATGATTGCCACCACTGTCTGGTTCTGAATTTTTTTCAAAATATCTTCTTTCGTGTTATCCAAAAAAGGGCATACTGGGTTAAAACAACAGTATGAGTCAGTGATGACTGAGTTTTTTTTCGGATGAGCTGACCCTTTAAGATACAAACTCCATTTGGAGTACATTATAAAAAAAATATTTTAAAACATATTTTTATTTATTACAAGGTAATTTTAGACCAGTGAAGATGTCTCATACAGCCAGTATAGGAGATACAGTACATCTGACCATGGACGTTCTTAGGACAGAAAGACGTGACATTGCATGGAGATTCAATGGTATGTCATATTTCATTTTTCAAGTTTATAGCATGAACAGGTTGAAATTTAAGCATAATTAAAATAAAATAAAACATATTGCCCATGACATACACACAAGATACTCCAAGATCTGAGTATCATGTTAAGATATTTGCAAACATTGTTGTTCACTTTGTTGTTGGAACAACCTTTCAATATAAGCTGCAGCTAATCTGAGAATCACAAAATTGTTAACTCGTTTTCAGGTTTCATTAAATGAATTCACCAGCAAGTATTTTCTTGTTTTAGGGGAATATTATTACATGACACCAATAGCTGATGTACAAAACCGTACGGCAGTTCTGGACTTAGAGAAGGTGTATGGAAGACATGCCGGCATCTACAGTGCTAGTTATGTTGGGGACAGTCCTCTTTATTGTGCCTGGATGCGTCTCATCGTCCGTGGTAACATAATTACTTTATTACATGATTATTTTTAACATCACATGAAATGATGTATCCAATAGCTTACAATATTTTCCATGCCTTCCTCTTGTACAGAATGCCCACATAACAAATGGGGTTCAGACTGTGATAAGGATTGTCCTGAGTGCTTGAATGGAGGCATGTGCCATGACAAAGATGGAGATTGTGTTTGTCCTCCAGGCTTCATGGGAATGCGCTGTGAGACAGGTGAGATAAGCATTTATAACGTTTCATATCCGTACGTTTCAACGAGTCATATCTGTACAGTTTTGAAAAAACTTTAATAGTAAAACGTATTTAGAGTTTTCATGGCCACAAACTTTTGGATGGCACAAACAATGGCTATCTTTGTTTGAAAAATAATTTATCTCTGTGTTTTTCAGAAATTTCCTCAATTAAAATTTTCCAAACCAGTTTAATTTGGCTAGGAAATTTCCAAACCAGTTTAATTTGGCTAGTTTGTGCAAACTGAAAGCAATAATTTTAATATCAAATCTTGGATTTGGACTTTCAATGCAACTTCTAAAGCAACATTCACCCCTCACTTTCAAAAGAAAATGTTTTGTTTTGTTTTGTTTTGTTTTGTACACATACACATACACATACACATACACATACACATACACAAACACATACACACAAATACACACACGCACACGCACACGCACACACACACACACACACACACACAGAAACATACACATACACATTTACATGTATGCATACATATGCCATTAACATGTGTGTTATTTTAATATACTGTTAAAATTTTGTGTAAATGTGAAAAAAAAAAAATGAAAATCTCTTATATTTCTACTAGAATTCACAAAAAATATTAGGTGTATACGACAAATATATTTTTGTTTAATAAATACTTTCTCTTTACATAAACAAAAAAATATTTGTACATTTCAGAAAGATATTTTATCAAGGTAATATTTATTTTGTGACATTAACTAAACCACATTATTGTATATTTTACAGTGTAGTAATATGTTTGACATTTTTAATGCCAAATATTTTTTATATATTTGGTCATGCAGCTTGTCGTGAGGGAATGTTTGGTCGAAACTGCCAGGAATCCTGTAAATCCATAAATGACTGTGAAGGTTTGAGTTTCTGTCTTACCGATCCTTACGGCTGTTCATGTGCCAGCGGTTGGCATGGAGATCGCTGTCGTAAACGTGAGTTTAACATAATATCATTTCCAACAATAACCATCTAGCATGTCTCCCTTTAAACTTCCTGAAAGGATACAGTTCTGAAATTAAAGTTTGAACAGGTGCTGCTGGGATCTGCCAGAAACATTCGACAACCATCAATCTTACCAACATAAACATCTCCCACTGCTTTATCCATCCGTTCTCGTGTCTTTGTAGAGTTATGAAAACATCCATCCGACATCCATCCAAGGCCTGTTTTTGTGTGTAATTGCTGGCATGTTCTATGAAGACATGAACCTGTCAACTTATTTTCATGTCCACAGCCTGTCCTGAAGGAATGTACGGAGCGGACTGTCTTTTAAGTTGCAACTGCTCAAACAAAGGGAAATGCAATCGTTTTAGTGGTTGTCAGTGTCCCACAGGCTGGAGAGGACAACATTGTGAGAAATCAGGTTCGGCTTTAAGTCTACTTGTGTGTCTTATGTGTGTTTCCACATCTCATGGCACTGTTGGCTTACCTTTTTCATAGACAGCGCACCGGAGATATTGGACATGGCCAGTAACCTGGAAGGTAACCGGAACTCCAGTCATATAATAACATGTTCTGCCACAGGCCATCCTTTGCCTAGCCACATGAGCATTGAGCTACGCAAGCTGGAAAGCACTGTGCTTAAGGTAAAACGGATATTAAATGTTATACATTTCAGAGGTATAAATAAGCATGTTGGTTTATAAGAACCTATTTGATTTATGCAATTAAAAATTGCTTCAATTTGAAAGTAAAACAGTGAACCTGTGTATTTATCCCTTATTTAATTAAGCAAAAAGTGTTTTAAAACCTCTTCAAGGTATCCAATTTATATTATTATTGTTCGGATATTTAAAAAGAATATTCAAAATGGTCATTCACAACATTAAGGTTAAAGAAGAAAGTTCTGGAAGAACATTGCAAACTGTTACCCATTAATTGTCTTGGTTTTTGTGTCACTTCTATTTGGTTACTTATTTTGTTCAAAATATTTAGTTTTATGTTCTGTAGAATAAAGAAATTCAAACAGTTTTGAAATGGCAAGATTGTATGTAAATGAAGACACAATCTACTGATTGAACTATTACTTAAATCTTCAAATCAATGCCCAACGTGGTTGATTCAGACATAAGCAGTATAAAACTATTAAAAGAAATTCTAAAAAATATAACTTCATTTAATTTAATAATATACATGAGTGGTTTGGAGCTTTAAACTCAGATAAAATTATATTTTAAATTTAAAGAAATTAAAAGATTCTATTTAAATCTCTGTTCTAAATGTTTTTTTAAAAATATTTTTTCAGGCTTCACACACTACACAAGACTCAAGAAAAAGCACTGCTCAGTTTGAGATTGCACGTCTGTCTCCAGAGCATAATGGTGTCTGGGAATGTCGTGTCTCTACAAACGGGGGCCAGGATTCTCGCAAATTTACCTTCACTGTTAGAGGTAAAAATCCTATTTGTTTTTGTATGTCTGGGAAAAAATCCTCAATTTACAATTTACAATTTACCTAATTTCAATTAACTAGAGCCACCTTACCCCACCACCGCTCCTAAACTACTATCAAAGAGCAGCAAACAACTGGTCGTAAAGCCAGTGGACACTTACGCTGGTGACGGTCCTATTATTTCCACTAAGCTTTATTACAAACCAATGGATTCAGGTGACTCCTGGTCTTCCATCATAGGTGAGGGTTGGAATCTGGTCTAAAATAAATTCTAAAAGACAAAAGTAGACGAGTCATGCAATGAATCTTTTTTATTGGCTGGTTAAGTGTATAGCAGCGATCCAATCACATTAATGAACCTGAAGCCCTCATCCAAATACCACGTGCGGGTACAACTAACTCGACCCGGAGATGGTGGAAAGGGTCCTTTCGGTCCGGAGGCCATCATGGAGACCGACTGTCCGGGTAAAAGTCAATTTTCAAGAAAACCAAATTTCTTATATTATACATTGCTATATTATAGTATATTAAAAATGTGTATTGTGTTGCTAGAGCCCACGGCGCAGCCAGAAATCGACTCCAGCTCAGTGGAAGGACGTAACGCCACCATCAGGTGGTCCGTGCATGGCAGGTCCCGTGACGCCACTGGCTTTTTAGTGCAACTTTTTGGATCACACGGAGAGAAACTGTGGGAGGAAACTACTTTGCTTAATGTTCTTTCCACCAAACTCTACAACCTTGAATACCGCAGAGATTACCAAGTGGTTGTCAAGCTGGTAAACTGCGGCAGCTATGGGCCCCACTCAAGGCCACATCGTATCCACATTTATAAGCAGGGTATGAGAAATATATCACCTACAAAAAGCTCAGAACTAGTTATTGAAAGAAATACATATATTAGATACTTTTGATTTTCTTTCAGGTCCCTCTTCTCCACGCAACGTTCAAGCAGACCCTTTGTCTATCAATGCAATTCGGCTTCGCTGGCAGCCCCCTGAGGACCCCAATGGTGGTATTGTTAAATACAACATTGAATACCAGCCAGTTGGCCAGAGCAACTTGCACCCTTGGGTGGACACAGACGATGGCAACAAAACCACAATGGATGTGACATCCCTCAATGGAAGCACCTTGTATCAGTTTAGGGTGAGAGCCTTCTCCAAGGTGCCAGGGGATTGGAGCATGTTTGTCAAAGCCAGGACACAAGAAAATGGTAATGAATCAAAATGAATTATACCTGTATCAGCTTGTTTTATATAAAAATGTATAGGATTGTAGTGTATAAGAAAGTAATATGTGGTTGATTTTGTTACTCTCAGGATATTCCAATTTTATTCCAACCACTCAACAAGTTGGAAGGCCAATGTCCGAAGAGCATCAGCTTCTATGGGCTGTGGTTGGGTCTGTGGCTGTGACCTGTGTGACCATCCTTGTAGCCCTGATTGCTCTCTTTTACATCCGAAAATCCGTCCTTAAACGAAAACGGACTTTTACCTATCAGTCCGGATCGGTGAGTGGATGCTTGTCAAGTTCCCCTGGAGATTGACACAGATGGTTTTTAATTGACACACCTTAAATATGGATAAGTAAGACTGACAGAAAGTATTTATAATACACTGAGACCCTGTCTGTGACCCACAATCTGTGAATGCATGATCTTTTAACATTTAAAATTGACTGAATAAGGCCGTGTCAAAGATTAAAATGACAACTTTGATGCTCATTATCTTAAAAATAATCAACTGTTGATTTTTGGTTTTGCAATGCAAAGACCTTACTGCTTTATAATCAAATACATATTATAAGAAATAATAAAAAGATTCAAAGTTTATCACAAATATAAATGTCTTGTACTTTTTATACATATCTAGGGAGAGGAAACTATCTTACAATTCAACTCCGGAACCCTCACTCTAACCCGACGACCGAAACCCTCACCTGAGCCCCTTACCTATCCCATACTGGAATGGGAAGATATTAAATTTGAGGATGTCATTGGAGAAGGAAACTTTGGTCAGGTCATCAAGGCCATGGTAAAAAAAGATGGGATTAAAATGAGTGCTGCTATTAAGATGCTCAAGGGTAAGATCCCAAGCCAAAAAAAGAACACATAATTGGGATCCGAGTTTGTTTTACATCATTTTATATTGATGTCTGTGGTGCACCTACAGAGTTTGCCTCCGAGAATGACCATCGGGACTTTGCGGGTGAATTAGAGGTCCTGTGTAAACTAGGACAACATCCCAATATAATTAATCTCATTGGAGCTTGTGAGAACAGAGGTGAGTGTGAAGTGAGGTTTATTCATTTCACTGTAAAAGTGATGGTTCACACAAATATAAAAACTCTGTCATTCAATCACCCCCTTGTCATTTTTAAACCAATATGACTTTCCTTCTTCTGCAGAACATAAAAAAATCCCAATATTTTTTTAAATATCTGCCTTTATGTCCTGCGAACAAAGACTTGCATGCTCAAAATGACAAGAGGGTAGATGAATAATGATTTTTATTTCTCTGTACTAAGATAACTGTAATGTTATAATATGTAATATGCCTGTAAAGTTAGATTTAAGAAGTTTAATAGCTTACAATCTGTACACACAGTTTTGCCCCATGTGACTACTGTTAATACACCTAAAATGTATCTTATCCACAGGTTACCTTTACATTGCCATTGAGTTTGCACCTTACGGAAATCTTTTGGACTTTTTAAGAAAGAGTCGCGTCTTAGAGACCGATCCTGCCTTTGCAAAGGAGCATGGAACTGCATCCACACTCACATCCCAGCAGCTCTTGCAATTCGCTGCTGATGTTGCAACTGGCATGCATTATCTTAGTGATAAACAGGTGTAAAAAGATTTTTATAATATAAAAATGCATATGTGTTAAACAAAACAGTGTTTCTATATACAAACATTATACTAACATGCCTAGGGGAATGTTGTTTGTGTATCACCAGTTTATCCACAGAGATTTGGCAGCAAGAAATGTGCTTGTGGGAGACAATCTAGTTGCCAAAATTGCGGATTTTGGGCTCTCACGTGGAGAGGAAGTGTATGTCAAAAAGACAATGGTGAGAATAATATCTATGGTGGATAGAGATTGTAATAATGGGTCTATGTGACAAACACAAAATGGTATTACTATTGGCAAAAAATCTTCTAATTTTTATTAGTTTTTTTATTTAGTTGATTTTTAGTGTATACTTACTTACAAAATAATTGCATTAATTTAGGGGAGGCTGCCTGTGCGATGGATGGCCATTGAATCACTAAACTACAGTGTTTACACCACAAAGAGCGATGTGTAAGTACAGGCTGTGCATCTGTGATGTTTTACAGTTGTCCACATGCATATACAAAGACAAGACAGAATACACTCAGTATATATGTAGAATATAGTAAATGTTTTATTGAATTACGTGTAATGGCTTACTCTTGCTTCGATCCAAAACAACGAGTCAAATGTCCATCGTCCTTTTCGGAAGCAACTGAAAAAAGAAGTAAGGAACTGATAATCTGAGCCAGGAAACTTAAAATTAGAGTTTTATGAGTTACAACCTCAAAACTGCTTATTTTTATCAACACCTTAGAGTGGAAATTTTGTAAACATGATCTACATTATCAGTATAAAGTTTTTCAAACAATTCAAAAAAATTACCACCATCCCTTCAAACATCAAAATCAATATGTTTTAAGAGATTTAGAGGCCTTTATGCAACTTATCATCTTTAATCAAACTGAAGCTCTTAACTTAAATGAAAATATCTGTTTTGGACATATAGATGGTCTTTTGGAGTTCTTCTCTGGGAGATTGTAAGCTTAGGTAAGTTTGTTTGCATCAGATGTAAGCACTTCTTGTCTACTCTGACACATTTTAAGCTATTTTATGAGATAATAGTATAAATGTGTTTTTACAAAAGGTGGGACGCCATATTGTGGGATGACCTGCGCTGAGCTCTATGAGAAACTGCCCCAGGGCTACAGAATGGAGCAGCCCAAGAACTGTGATGATGAAGTGTAAGCAAATATCTTCAGGTTTTCCTGCAAATCTGCAGTTTATATTAATTGTCTGAAGTTGTTAAGACTGGGGATAGTTCTGGGCCAATGCAGTCAGACACTTTATAGGCATGTAAAGGAAAGGCTGATTTAAAACAATACTTGTTGTTCTTTGTTTACAAATATTAGAATATTCAGTGTAAAAATCTGGATTTCACAGGATTTTGCAGTTATCCTTAACATATTTCTTATACTGTTCACATTGCAAAAAGCTGCAATTTTACAGGATTTGACTGTTATAACCGACTTGTTTCTTATGTATGTTATTTATGTTAAATAAAATAAATATTTAGTGAAATTATAGAAAAGACTTTAAATGCACATCCTGTAAAAGCAGATTTTTTCCCTGCAAGGCAATAAAATGAGGTGAAATTAAAAGATATTTTACATGATAAAATAGTTGTTTATGCGTATTTTACAAGGACACCAGCTGTAGAAAGATTTTGAACAGGACAAACAGTGAAGTTTATTACAAAAAGGGTACTTTACATGAAAGCAAGGCATTTCATGCAGCCATTATTATTTTGCAACTGCTGGAATACTACATTAAAAAAATATTGTTGATTACAATTTAAAAAATAATGAATTATAAAGGTTTAAGTGATTGCAACTAAACTTGGAAAAAAACTTATTTTGACTGACACAAACCCTTTACTTACTAGGATACAGTCAATGTTACAACTTCCCTGTGTCAACTAGCCATGTTAAGTAGCTGTAATAGTTTGAATGTGATTTTTTGTCCAGGTATGAACTGATGAGGCAGTGTTGGCGAGATAGACCGTATGAGCGACCGCCATTTTCTCAAATTTCTGTCCAACTTAATAGGATGCAGGAGGCTAGAAAGGCAAGTAAAACATATTCTATATAAGAAGTGTTTGCAACATATAGCAATCACACCATTTCCCATATATATACTATAGAGCAAATTGTGACATTTGGCTTATGTTTAAAAAATAATTAAAAAATTGATCCAATCACATAGAATGGTAATTTCACACTTAATCTTTTATATTTATGCAGGCTTATGTCAACATGGCTCTCTTTGAGAACTTCACTTATGCTGGAATAGATGCTACAGCTGAAGAGGCCTGACTACCAGCCCCCCCAGACCCAAGCAGGGTTCACGGCCCACGGGAGGCGCATTGTAGCAGGGCTTCACGCTACTGTCACTCCCCTGTGGTCAGGTTCCATTGTTCAAAGAGGCACTCCACCAAGATCACATGGCTATAGAGGACGGACTGTGAAAGGACACTCTTGTGATTGTCTTTTGCTAGATTCTGGTTGGATTTCCCAGGACCAGATGCACTGATCTTAACTCAATGGATTACTCAAAAGAAAATGGAACCGATATCCTGAACAACATATGTAGCAGGCTGGGTCTGTGGGGATGTGTATACCACATATAAAACTCTTTTTCCATCTGTTTGTTGGGAGAATCCTTTTGTGAGGCTGTTCATGTGGACATACATCAAATGCATTCATGGACATTGACACCTGTATCATTCAATGTAGCACTTGAGAAAGTAACGATAATTGTATCTACCTTAAATGAGTAGTTTACCCAAAAATAAAACTTCTATCAATCAATTACATTGTGCCTTTTTCAGCATAATTTAAAAGAAGATATTTGGAAAAATATCTCAATGATAATGGAAGTCAACGGTGTCCGATGTTGTTTGGTGATCACATTTTTCAAAATATCTTCTTTTCTGTATTGCAGAAAAAAGTCCTACAGGTTTGAAATACCATGAGGGCGAGTAAATAATAAAAATATATTTTTGAGTGAACAATCACTTTAAATGCATACTTCCACTAATTCTGAAGTTCTTTTAACATGTGATGTCTATAAGTAATTATGTTTATGATGTATGTATGAGATGGTTTGCCCTACTATAATCCTTTAAAGAATGCTAGAAAATGTGTTTACTTTGATAAATAAAGCATCTATGTGGTGAAGTGTCTCATCACAATCAACAATTGGAGTTCAAGACTAAAAGACCTTAAAGAATAAAAAGTACTGGCTCTGTCATCCTCATCAGTAAAGTTGAGGTCAGGCCTCTTCCCTGCTGCAGCTTGCTGATCTGTCAAAGGTATTTCCTCCAATTTTGCCACAAGCTCAAGACCTGTCAGTCAGTTTCCTCCAACTCTCATATACTCATGCTTTAATAAAAAAGAAAAACAAAGGAAAAAGTCTTGCCCTTAAAGGAATATCTCAAAAATGAAAATCTGCTCAGTAAAAATATTTTAATTAAAGTATGTAACTAAGCTTCTTCGCGTCACCATTGACTTCAATGAAAGTCTATTGTCTTACTATGGGAGTCAATAGTGTCTTAAGATGATTCTACAAACTGAGGATGTCAAAATTTAAATTTTTAGTTGAAGTCTTCCTTTAAGTAAAATTTGGCTTTTTAATCATATCATTAATCAATACATTTTTTCTATTGTTGAGTCACCATTGTTTGTGCATGTGGTTCCTCCCTTCTAAAATCTTTGGAACACTTGCCATGCTTGTTAGAGATCATGATCATAATATATATTAACAAAATATAAATATTTGTGTGGGAACTACATCTTTGATAATGGTTTTAAAGGTTTTTTTATTTGAGCACAATGTTCATGACAGTTATTACTAAATACACCTTATATGACATATACTGCTAATAAACAATTAATAAAATAAAGGTATAAACTTGTATTAACTTAACAAAACACTAACATTCCTCAATGCAATTTCAGAAGTTGGTCAACTACAGACCTTGTTGTGTTATATATCTTAATGTGAACTTGTGTATGTGAAGAAGGCATTAACCCTCTAGCCTGCCCTAATCTCCAGTACAACCACTTCCTTTTGCATTGGGTCCCCCACAAATAACCACACACCAACCCCCATCCCTCTGAAACATCACATACTGAACAAAGATATTTACACACACTTTTAAAAGTAATGTGTATAGAGAATTTGTGTATATAATGGAGCCAAAGCTCACCTGGTGGATTCTTGCATCCTGTCTGATCTGTCAGGTGTATTCAGACCTCTCAATGCAAGGTAAGGCTGATAGGTTAATCTTTTTATTTAACCATTAGCTACTCCAGTTATGTTAGCTTCTAAGAATATTCTTTTATTTTAAGTTTACTATAAGTATTAAAGCAGCAGTGAAATTTTTTTTCAACAGAACCTAATAATAAATTGTGAGAAATATATAGTATGAATTCAATTTTCAATATAACATTTTATTCTGTTTTGGATTAATTTAAATTAATCAATTAAATAAGAAGGACAGTGAGAAGAGAAAAAAAATATGCAATAAAATATATAATAAATGAGCTTTGCTTTTTATGTTGTAGAGTAGATCCATCTAAGGCTTTCTTCTATTCCAGAAATGTACCTCCTGGATACAGATAAGAATCCAAAATGTTTTACCAGAGATTTGGAAAGCTTTACTTGCTTTTGGGAATCAACTGTGGAGAAAACTTTTTATTTTCTCTACAAATTTGAGGGGTGAGCCTTTTTTGTTTTCATTTTTATTAATAGAATGTACTGTCTTGCATTTAAATTGAAATACTTAAGCTGAACATTTTTAATTAGGTCATCTTTTAGTGACCCTTCTTGACACTTCAAACCTGAATGTTGTTTCTTCTTCTATAGAACATAAAATAAGATATTTTGAAGAATGTTGGGCGACAATACACTTGCATTGGTTTCATGTCCATTCAGTGGAAATTAACGGGTGCGTCTGCTGTTTGGTTGCTTACTTTCTTCAAACTATCTTCTTTTGTGTTCTGTTGCAGAAAGTACTTCAAACAGATTTGAAATTCTCATTTTTGTGTGTATCAATGTCCCATCGTATTTTTACATTTAATCAAAGCTTTATTAAATTCCATTTGGAAAGGTATTCATCTGAGCAATATTTGCTTTGTTTACATGAGAGAGGTCTATTCTGAGTAATTCCTTGTTGCAGCACATAGTTCAATCTACCATGATAAAAATGAGACTGAAGTTAAAACTGTTCTTAAGTATGGAGGATGGTGGGCCTGCTGAAACATACACGTTTCTTTTAAACAGCTCTGAAGAAGAAATAATGTGTGATGTGAAACAACAGCCATTCAACAGCCAAAAGAAGAAGGTCCTAAATGTTTGCCAGTTTCCACCTAGTGATGTGTATCTGTTCATCGAGATCCAAATAAGAGTTAAAGATAACGACACCAACTCAACCATCTACAGGCGCAATGTCATTGTGAACTACCAGCGTAAGTATGTTAGCATTTGGATATTGTAGAAAGTTTATATCAAAATGAAATCAATTCTTGTTTTCTGCAAAGTTCTTCTGTATCCCCCATCGAATATAACCCTACATCGGACTGGAGAGGTTGGGCAGATGTTGGTAAAGTGGAAACCACCAGAACATTTCAGAGGAAAAGCGGAATATGAAATACATTACCATTCCAAAACAAAACAAAACAGCAAAGAACTTGTGAGTCTGACACACAGGCACCTATTGATATACTATTAATATTGTAGAAGTGATCTACTAACTAAATGAAACACATGTTTGCTCCATAGGTGACAGGATCATCTCATGAGCTCACATCTTTGGTTCCAGGAGAGAACTGTACAATGCAATTGAGGGTCAAGCCTGCTGGTCCTGGTACAAAAGGGTTTTGGAGCGATTGGTCAAGTAATATTACTGTCATGGTTCCTCAGTCAGCAGGTAAGAGCTGAGGACATGATTTGAGGCATTACAAAGTTTACTGTTAGAGTTTCCTATTTTTGCAAATACTTTTAACACCCTGTTAAGTAAAATAAAACGGCCACAGCAAAGCAATTCTGACTGCAATTCATAATGTTAAATAAATCCAATAAATAATGAAACCTTTAACCTCCCAAATTTTCCAGACGACATAAAGTTGCGGTGCCACACTGCTGATCTGCAGCAGTTATTATGCCAATGGAGTGAAGAAATTTATGAGGGTAGATACAATCTACATTACAGACAAACAAACAGGTATTTGTAGTTTTTTTCATGTGCTACATTTAAGTAAAACACGGTTCCAAGAGGTAGGGATTAACTTTTTTTTATTAAAGTCCCCATGTGGTTGATAATTTCTTTCATTATAACTAATGTTTGACCATCATAACTACTTTTAAAAAAATATTTTTTTGCCATTCGATAATTTCAAAATCATTCTTCACCTCCGCTGTATTAAACTTACACTGATATATTTAAATTTAAATTAGTTCTTGCTAAATATTAAAAGTAAAACTAAGAGCATCATTTCAGACCAACTATTGTGTCTTTTGTTTTCAGTTCAAGATCATGGGGCAGCTGGAAGTTGTGTTCAAAAGAGAACAGCATTGTCGGTCAGTGTGTGCTGTATGGAGAGGTGTGCAACGTCTATGAGATCTACATCAGCGCTGGTTTCGAACCATTTGGTCGAATCTTTTACATGAAGATTTTCAACATGAGCAGCAGCAGTAAGTGTGTGAAAAATGCTGAAAACAGCAAAATAGTGAAAAGTGATCTAAATTGTGCAGTCAAAACAATAAATCAAGACTAATCTCATCCAGAATAAAAGCTTGTTTACTTAATGTAGAGTGAGGTCAAAAAGTTTTTTATCACCCTCTGATTTTTCAAGTTCTCCTACTCAGAAATAATGGAGGGGTCTAGAACTTCAGGAAGCGTTTTACCTCTGTCATTGTAAACAAAGGCTTCTGTATCAAATATGATTTTTTTGACTCAAGTGATCAAATACTTATTCGACACAGTAATTTACAAATAATACAATCACATACAATGAGATTTCCAGATTTTTCTTTTTAGATTCTGTCTCTGACAGTGGAAATGCACCTCTGCTGAAAATTCTAGACCCCTTCATGATTTCTAAGTAGGAGAACTTGCAAAATCACAGGGTGATCAAAAACTTATTGACCTCACTGTATGTCTGTGTACTGTGCATATCAACTTCTTATTTATAAACACAAACACAGTATATATACTTAGACTTTGAAACTTTGAAGCAATTGAAAAAACAGGAGCAAGAAATGTATGTGAAACCTTTGAGATAACTTAGATTTCTGCATAAACCTGAAAATGTCTACTGATCCTCATCCAACATAAAAAAAGATTTTGCTTAAAGTAATACCACAACAAACATTAAATGTTGTCATGTTTATATTGAACACAAAATGTAAACATTCACAGTGCAGCTTGCAAATGGTATGTGAACCTTAGGGCTATTGACTTCTTCCAAGAGCAAATTGGAGCCAAGAGTCATCCAACCTGAACTCCAATCAATGTGATGAAATTGGATGTGTAAATTAAATCTTCCCTGGCCTATAGAAGACACACAACAACTTGGAGTTTGCGGTTTTCAAGAAGCATTACCTGATGTGAACCATGCCTCACATGAAAGACCTCTCAGAAGACCTACAGTCAAGAACTGTTGACTTGCATGAAACTCGAAAGGGGTATAAAAGTATCTCTAAATGCCTTGATGTTCATGAGTCGAATCTACAAAAAGAAAAACATTAAACAAAAATTGAGTTCATGGGAGGACACCAATGGAGGAAGCCACTAATGTCTAAAAAACATTGCAGCACATCATTTGTTAAAGAAAACCTCAAAAACCTTAATCGGGTCATGGAAGGATTGCTATCATCGGGTTTAACAAAATATTTTGCAGGAAAACATAAGATGATCAGTCTGCGAACCGAAGCTCAACAGTGGATGGGTGATGCAATAGAACAACGACCCAAAGCATAAAAGTGAATCAACAACAGAGTGGCTTCAACAGAAGAAACTACAGCTTTTGTATTGGCCAAGTCAGAGTCCTGACCTCAAACTCATTGAGATGCTCTAGCATGACTTCAAGAGAGCGACTCACACAAGACATCCCAAAAAGTATTGCTGAACTGAAATTATTTTGTAAAGAGGAATGGTTCAAATTTCCTCCAGGCCGTTGCGCAGGACTGATCTGCAATTACAGGTAACGTTTTGTTGAGGTTATTGCCTCAATAGGATAGTTTACCAGTTACTGTATTAAACCAATAGGTTCACATATTTTTTTCACCCAACACTTTGAATGTTTACATGTTGTGATCAACAAAAACATGTTATGTTTGTGTGGTATTACTTTTACCCAGACTGTGATTGTCTTTTGTTTCGACTTTGATGAGGATCAGCACACATTTTCGCCACAATTTACGCAGAATCTGAGTAATTGAAAATGGTTCACATACCTTTCAACTATTTATAACTATTTGTTTATGTTATATTTTACTTAATTAAATACAAGTGTATAAATGTATAAATATACAATTAATATGCACAATTCACAGACATATGTTATGGGCATTTTAATTCTGGATTCGATTAATCGTTTCGCAATCAGTTCTCCAAAACTGTTGCTATACAAGTTTTTTTTTAAATCATTGAGCAAAACACTGCTTTATAGTGTAAACTTTAAGTTTACACTTTACTATGCTTTTCAGTAACATAGTAATTTAGCAACATAAACTGTACCATAGTACTGTGACCGGCACTGCCAATATTTTCACAACTTACACACAAAAACTAATACTTTTTTACTAATATCATAGTGTTAATGATGTCTTTTTCTGACAGTTCAAACAAAGCCCCCAAGACAACCATGGGCAAAAATTGAAGGCGGAAGACTTTGTTTAAACTGGGATCCTTCTCTCATGATGATCTCTCAACATCTAATGTACCAGATCCAGTATCAGCTTAATGGAGACAATGAGTGGAAGGTAAGAGAGAACTGGATGAATTTAGCTATTTATTAATATATGAATCTAATCATTTGAGACTAATTCTACTGGATAAATAATTGCATTTAACTTGCATTGAAATCTGTGGTAGATGTTCACAGTAACCACTTCAAAGACCAGTACATGTTTGGATGTCCAAAAGGGGAGTGAATATACTGTTCAGGTCAAAGCAAGACCAGATGGATCGACTTATAGTGGATACTGGAGTGACTGGTCCGAACCTCTTACTGTCTTTGTACCCTCAGACAAAGGTAGAAAAACTTTAAGTCTAAATCCAGACAGCATGCCTTACACATGCAGTTATAAACTTTGGGCATATTTATCCATTTTTGCCTCAACACAGAGTGGATCTTTATCGTCTGTGTACCATTGGCTTTACTCATCATCGCTGTTGCCATCATCTTCTTGTTTTCCAGATCCTTCAAGTAAGTCTCTCAGTCAGTCCTTATAATAATGTCTTATCTGTCATGTGTTATTGTGGAATTGAGTCAAGTCTTATGGGAGTCCCCATGGTTGGGTGTTTTTTTTACTTAATATTATAATATTGAAGACCCCTAAATCTATTTTTGTTCTTGTTATATAAATAAAACAGAATTTTAACTACATAAAAACATATCCTGAATTTATTTCAATAGAACGGTCAAGCAGTCGTTGTGGCCATCAGTCCCAAACTTGAACAAGGTGTTGGAAAGCATCTTGACAGATATCAATGGATCACACTGGGTAATTAAAATCCATATTTAATAATGAGGTTAAAGGATTTGTTCACCTGAAAATAAAAAGCTGTCATCATTTGCTCATTATCCAGTTGTTACACATTTTGTCTTAAAGATAGTTTGGGCCACCATTGGCACCCACAGTAGCACAAGAGACTATTTCGGACTATTTGACCAAAATATTTTTACAAGAACAGTTTAATGATATACTGTGACATTTTATACAATGAATTAAGTCCAGTTATATTCATGAACATCATAGAAACTATTATTTTCTCATTTCGCCATTTTCACTCTCTTTAATCCAGGAGCCAACCTTCAATGTCAAGCAATGTGAAGATGATGCTTGTACATCAGTGGTTGAGATTGTTTCAGAGGCTGCTGGTACAGGGAAACCATGCAGCCCTTTGGCCACTAAGCAAAGCTTTTTGGTTGGTGAGAAAATGGAGAGTCTAGAGGATGATTTAGAGATTTCTCAAGATTACGTGCTTTTAAAAAACAATACAATCCCAAGCTTTAAAGGGAATGACTATGTGTACAGGGATGTTGATTTCTCCCAGTTGCCTGTTGAAAAACTAAACTGCAGCCCTTGTGCCAATCTCACCACCCCTCCAGAATCCACCACCAACATCCTGAATCATTCATATCTGCTTTTGCTAGAACAGCCAGCACTTGAAGAACATCACTCATCCGTTCGCTATACAAACATAGAGATAACAGCAATAGCATGTGTAGCAAGTGGAGAGTGATGCTGGGCAAATTCGGGATAACTATTACATCCTTAAGTCATTGTATGTACATTGTACCTTAACAGATATAAGCCTGTATATATTCAAAACTTATTTGCAGATGGTAGATGCATGAGGTATGTTTTGACCTGTGTGTCATGGAATAAAAAAATAAGAACACTGTTGTACCAGTTATCTTATATAAGAGGCAAATGTTACATGGGGATGCTAGTGATATGCAGAAACATTGAATTATAAAAATAGCTTGCAAAGATCCATAGAACAGCAGAGCATAACACAGACATCACAATCCAATGTAAAAGTATTACTGTTGTTTAAAGAAATACTTTTTTGATGTATAACTTTGTATGTTAATGATATTCCATGTGCTTATACTTTTTTCAAAATTTTAAGTATAAAATTAATAATATTTGAGTGTCTACCATACCATGAAAATGTTGAGTTTGACCAAAAGTTTTTAGTATACTTATAAAACAGATGTCAACATATTTTTGTTTTCAAATACCCCTATGAGGTCTCTCTTTACAATTATTAAACGCATCATTTTCATTGTCAAGCAAGTTCTATTTACAGGATTTTCACATCCATAACGCCATATTTTTCACAAATAAATAAGCATTTAGTTATGTAATATACTTTTATTAAGAGTATCCCTTTGCCATTTGTTAGATATTTTGGATTTTGGATTGTGCATTTTAATTCACTTTCTATTTCAATAAAATAGAAAACTTTTCCAGAGACTGTTATTTTTCTAATGTTTAAATACTGTCAACAAAGGTTTTGTATATTATAAACAATTGTTTCAGTATGCTGGTTACAACTACATTCTAAGAGAATTTTTTTGTCCCATTCTTAATGCTGGAATTGCCCATGTTACAAAAATTTTACATAGAGTATACATTGAACCTTGTATGAATTCATCTGAATTGAATAAAACCTACAATACTTCGCCTGACATTGAAAAGTGTAATTTATATACCCACTTGTCATTTGAAACCTGTACTACTTACTTTGGCAGAAAAATTTATTTTAAAGAATATTGGGGATTGGCATCCACTTGCACTGGTTTTGTGTTGAATACAAGTCAATGGATGCCACCACAGATACTATAAAGAATTGCTTTTGTATTTGCCGAACAAAGTCACAGGTTCAAAACAACAATTTTAATTTTTGGGAATAATTTTAAGGAATAATATTGACAACTCATCATTTATCGGCATGTCCATGCAAACCTGTATGACTTTCTTCTGTAGAACACGAGACATTTTGCACCAGATTTAATCTATTTTGTGCATACAAAACCATGTCTAGGGTCTTCTTTTGTGTGAAAGTTTTTTCATTTTTTTATATTCTCTTTAACAGTGCTAAAGTGTGAATGCTTTAGCTGAAACACTTGTGTGATGCCTATACAAAAACATTAGTGCTTTGTATTTGTTTTTTTTCAGTTAATAGCTTTATTGTATGAAGACAACACAAAAGACATGTCAATTCCAACTGAATATACATTCTCTGTACATTTAAAGGTATTAAATTATAAATGTGTGACTATTGCCCCCCTGTAAAATGGTTAAAAACTGGTTTATCATAACTCATACTGTGCAAATTTTAAATAAAAGTGTGAACTGAGAATCTATCAACATAATCTAAATGTCTGCCATTAAAGGCACATTTAAAATATATTATTTATAGGACTACATACCCAGATGCATTAAAAACAAACTTACTCACAATACGCTGGAAAAATCTCAGACTCACTTTATAAAGTCAAGTGTTCTGGCCAGTCACAGAGGCCAAGATGTAAAACACCAAAAGACACTTTAAAATCTACTCCCTGAACATCCAGAAAACTGGACTTACATCTTATCCAAGTATAAGCATCTTTCAGTCAGCTTTCAGGGCATAAAGCACATCGTCCTGACTAACGTTGAGTCGAATACGCAGGAGAAGATCCAAACGACTGCCCTCGAGGAGAAGCAGCCGGCAAGAACCTAGTCTCTGACAGACCGCCAGCCCTTCAGAAACGCTCACTGCTTGAAGACCTTCAACACGACACAGAGCTTGATGTTGCACAAACACCTGTAGACCAGCACAAAATTAAACTTAAAAACTAACAGGGAATTTAAAAAGGTCGATATGGCAAATTACTAAAATATCTACCTGTTGGAAAGTGGCCTCTTCCAGACCCAGTCGCCGAAACTCTGCTATAACAGCTCTCAAAAAAAGCTGCTCCTGAAGAGAGGAGTATCTGGAAGATGAAAAGAAATCAGATCTTACAGAAACAGACAGCCTGTTTTTGGCAATGTTTACACAATCTCATTGTGTTTTGTACCTAATAGCTGAGATGTAGGAAGAGGAGAACATCTCATCCAAAGCCTCCATCACATGACTCATGCCAACCAATCCACTGCCTTTCTGCTGACTGGCAGAGTGCTCGCAAATTTCAGTGGCTCTTCTGCAGATATCAAGGCACCGCCGTGCATCACCAGAAAGTGCTGCAACCTAAACAAAATTATAGTTTTTTTTAACCACCCGATGTGAATATCACTCCCCAAAATCTAAGATGCGAGACAGCATGCTTTTACAACCTTTCTTGACACCAGCTGGAGAGCATCTTCTTCAAATGCTTTCACTCGGTTCAGCCTTGATGTGATGATTTGTTGTAACTGTTTGAAAGTATATGGCTGGAAGGACATTCTTGTCAGACCCTGTGAAGAGGATAGAAATGTAACTGCAGGCTATTCATAAACATGATTTGCATTTTCTGAAATCACAAATTTTTTTAAATAATAAACATTTTAATCATAAGTGCTTACCAGTCGACTGGCCACACGGTTTATCATGATCCTTTCTGGCAAATCCATAGTGTTTGCAATAGTCAGTACCACCAGACGAGCGTTGCGTCGGGTTGGCCAATCGAACAAGTTATACATCACGTTCTGTTTCCGTGTCCACAAGAGGTCAAGCTTAAGGGAAAGATCAATATTTAAGATCAAACAAGAGACACCCTTTAAATAGGGAAGGGACAGTCTAGACTAGCGTTGTAGTCAAGACCACCCTAACAGACACCAAGATAAGACAGAGACCAGGTAGTGTCAAGGAAAGAGCAAGACGTTGAGGGGAGAAGACCCTACAATATCAAAATAGTAAAAAAGAAGAAACTTGGGATTTATTGTGCAGAAATTTATCAGTAGGATGTTTTATTTTTTTATATTTTATTACTGACCTTCTAAAACATAATTACAACAAAAACCAAAAAGATTGTAAATTTAATTTAAGCCTGGGACCTTTTACAGTGGAAAAAAGTAAGATAAAACAAATTAAAGACCGAATCCAGACACAGATGTGCCTTAAAAAGTATGCAGGTTTATTTTGTTAACAAACCATCTCTTTTAATTCTCTTACTGGTATTAAGAGGAATGAAGGTATAAAAAAGTAAATTAATATTTTAATGCCAGATGTTAAGTGATGTTACATATTAATGAGACAAAGCACCAACAATTTTCTGTCATTCCAAAAGTCAAGGTTTTGACCATTCTTAGATAATAAGATAAAATTAGATAAAATCCCAAGACCAAAAAGTCAAAGACCAAAGACCAAGACCAAAGACAGTGGAGAGATCAAGAGCATCAAAAAAAGTCAAAAGGTCTCACTTCATCAACTAGTAGTACAGTTGTTTCTTTTTTAGGAGCTGGAGCACTGAAACGTTTCTCTAGTAGGGTGGCAGCATGGTCAGGTGTTGCTTTTTGATCTGTAAGTTTCTAAAAACAAGACAGACAGACAAATTTAAATGTAATTAAAAATACAAGTCAACTGAAATGGTGATGGGGCAATGGTATAAAGACCTGCAGTATCTGCACATAAGCCTGGTGAGGGTCTGTCATTTTCATGCCATTGATTTCAATAAAGCGGAACTGAGGGATCTCATCTTGATCCGCAGCCTGCTGAAGGGAACGGATGACCTCATGTACTGTAGCAGTCTTACCAGTGCCAGGAACACCTGAGATATACATACACCTGCAGGAGAAACCAAACTGAAATAAACTTATTGTTCCATTTGTCACGGTCAGTTGAACTTGAATGATCTTACCCTCCAGTCCCATCAATGACTTTACTCTCCACAAAGTTGTAGATGTCTTGGAACTCTTGTTCTCGACAGGGCAAAGACTCAGGGACTGAGGATACATGTAAACTGTAGCAAACACACGGATTTGGTAAGAAATTATAAATACATAATTAAATAATTTTCTTCTCTATTTTTGCAAATTTATAAACACATATATTCAAGGCATCATACACAACACAGTGGACCTGCAGGAATTTTTACTCATGAGACTTATCTAGACCCTGCATACCGTGCTCTTGCTTCTTCCAGAATGTTCCCCGGCTTCCTGGCCGGAGCACTCCTGCTGGGAATGCTGGGAGTGGCGTGGCGTGGTGTGCGTGGGGTTGCTGGTGCGGTCTACAGTTTAATAAAATGAAAGAAAGGAAGTATATTTAGTGAAGTATATTTTATCAAGAAACCATTCTATGAAGGCCACACAAACTGTTTGAAAGGTCAAATCTGTGGTACCGTTTTGCTTGGCGTTTTACGTGGGGTCCTTGCAGAAGCGCGTGATTTCCCTGTCGAGCGTGGCGTCTGGGGACCCCTACGCCTCTTCACGATGAGTTCATCTTCACTGTCAACCTTTGCCTCCTCTTCATCATCGCTGCTGCTCTGGAGATCAATCTTTGCAGGTACAAAGCAGTCATCGTCATCATCACCATCCTCACCGTCTGACTGCAGGTCAGTCTTGTTTGCTACTAAATTTCTTAAAAACAGATAAGACAATAACAATTCATTCTAGAGGGATCATTTTAATGGGCAAACACAAACACCGAGCACTTGGCGAGGTGAATTTGAAAGGCAGGGCACACAAATGACATTCCTGGTCAAACCTTTGATCATTTACGGTCTCAGAGTGACTAACCAATTTAAACTACAGAAGACGGCAATTAAAAAGAATATGGAAATTGTGACCCAAAAAAAAGTTTTATTTATAGGATTTTTGAAATAGCCAAGTAATTAGCAAAAATGGGGTTCAACAATCTATTAAGGCTGTTTTGAAATCTGGGTTCGGTACATTTGGTCCGGACTAAGGCAACAAATGATACATTTTCTGAAATTTTCTGTCGTTTTGGGTCATTTTCACACCAAACCAATGCTTTTGTCCGAACCAGTTAAAGCGGTTCAAAATACAATCATATGACATCATCCACATCACTCATTGGCTAGATGCATCATTGAATATGTTTCCTAAACTGATTTTCGATTGGTAAAAATCCATGAGCAGGAAAATTTCAATTAAACTTCTGGAAGGAAACAAAGCGAGGAGATAACAAGCTGGTATACAACATGATTAGGCATGGAGGTATGATAATCTTTTAGGTATGGAGGTATGACTGTTGAAAATATTGCAGTGTTCTTGTGGATTATTCCAAAAAGGCACAGTAATTTTTGCAGTCGAGTCTGTTCAAGTTTGGATCATCTCACCACAAACAAATTGCTTTCAGTTCATTTGAAAGCGTACATAGACAAAACTAAGAGTTAAAAACCCTAAAAGACATGTTTTATAGCATGGTATTTAGCTGTCATTATACTTTTGTAGCAGATGTTTTATTTATTTTATTATTTTTATAACGCCACGTAAGCCCCAAAGGCTATTTATATCAAAATCTTTCGAAATTTGATTTTATGACACGTGCTTATCAAACACCTTAACAATCTAAAAACATTCTACATAAATACATTAAGACTTACAGTTGCTTTCTGATGCGAGAGGACACTAGTTGGGCAGATTTTCTCTTGGATCGAGGAGTGGCAGCTGTCTGAGCAGGTGAATTTTCATGCTCTTCTTCAGCTCTAGAGTGCAAGTATATGAAAAACAATCACAATAACATATAATGTAACAAACTACTCTAATTTAGGACACTCATATCATTCAAAACCAGGAAACTTGCTTTTTTTCTTGATGTTTAAACTGGGACAAATTACACCAATTACTGGTTTAAAATGAATCAATCAAAAAGTGTAATAAAAGTAATTATTCATAAACATAATTAAATAATATAATGTAAAGAGCTAATAATTATGGGAGTGGCTTGAAAGTAAATACACAATAAAAAACTTCAATTCATTAATTTTACACTCTCTAATTCACTACTGTATTTAGGGCCCAAAAATACAGCCAAAATGCACAGAAATCCAAAGAAAGATACAGATGTACTTCAGGCTTTGGACCATAAGGTAATCGTTTCACCTAAATGGTAATCCAGATTCAGTTTTAAATTAATTGTGCGGCCCTACATACAATCATTCTACATAATATATGGAGCATTGTGGGAGAAACAAATCATTGATATCTTGAATATTAACTCAGTAAGATAAGGTCAAAATCAGACTTAATGCTTTTCTCTCAGACTTTAGTCTGGTTTCACAAATCCAAAGAATAAGACACAAGAGACCTAGATTACTTACAGAGCAGCCAGTGATGGCTCTTTACGTGCAGTGGAATCTTTTCTCCTGGATGGCGTTCTGGTCCTGCTATGACAGCAGACAAGACACATGGGGACTTAGTTTGAGAGTTTAAACAACATCAAACATATCAACAAACAAGCAAATAAACAAACAAACAGAAGTGAAGCAAGTTCTCCCAGTGGCCAGAGTTAATCCAGAAGTTGCATGCAATCTTTTTCAATATAACCCACAGATTGTTTTGTGTCCAAGGATGACAGATAAACAGATCTAGAAGCGACAAACAATATTTAAATCCCATCTATGTCTTTGTGTCCAACACCTATACATGAAGGACAGAGGAACAGTGCTTACTTCTGTCCTCTTAAACTCGCTCTCCTAGGGGTTGCCTCCCTCTTCCGAGGAGTTCTGCCGGTGCTTAGTGGCTCTGGATCATCTTCCCCAAGCGGCTGAAGCCCGAGAAATGTACTAGGAGGGTAGCACGACTCATATAACCAGACCATACTAACGATTTTAATTAAACCGCTCAGGGCAATGATCAAATCATGTGAAGTGCTTAACTGAATCAACTAACAGTCGGCTGTAAAGTATAACATTTTAATATGTTGATGTGAAGTCACATATGTGTCCAATTTGCATGAAGACGTACTTGGATTCTTCATCATTCTCCTGTGCAGCTGGGGAGGTTTGACCAATTTCTTCAAGAGTGAGTGGAGTCAGTCTAATAGAAATGGAAATACGACCCGTCGGTGAAGTGTTAAGCCTTGACGTCAGCGTTTTCCCCATCTCCCTTGGTTCATCAAGAATCTCACCCAGGACATCATCTCTGGTCATGTTTTTGCTTGGACCTGAAAAAATTTTAACCAATTTGTTTAGATTATGCCAGCAATTTTATGTAATGAAAATGTTACTAAAACATGGTACTTACTGCACAAGTCCAACTTCTTGCGGACATGGGGTCCGGAGGTGGCTCTGCTTCTCCTCTTTGCACTGAGAGCTTTAGCAGCTGAGAGTTTTGAGGCAGAGTGGAGGGACTCCGCTTCACTGGTGTTGATTTTTCCGGTACTCATGCTACCACGGGTGAGAGCGCCAGAATTGGCCCGCTTCATTACTGTGGGGTCTGGGGTAGGAAGAATACGAGCTGGAGGCCTACGGGAGGAGGGTGGGGGAGATTTTGGGCTCTGACGTGGCTGCATTAGCTCAGGGGTCAATGCTCGGAAGGCCTTGGTGTCCCACAAGAGTTTGACAAATAGGGCATCTTTGCTTTTGCCCTCTGGGAAAGGAGCATCAGGAGAGATATACTCAATCTAAAAGAAAATAAATCATAAGAAAAATTTTTTTACATCTAGAGGTGTCCAAACATGTTGTTTATATGTTTATGTGTACTTTCTTTATAAACCTCAAATTTTTCAAACACAGTTTTAAATGATACGCAATGTCAATTTTCTGAAACTAAGTTTCTGAGTGGAAGAGGGGTTAATGTGCATATTAATGTATCTGCATTTACTTAGTATTGGGATAGTTCACCTAAAATGTTTCACCCAAAAATCAGTTGTTCTAAACCTGTATTTTTTGTTTTGATTACACAGAGAAAAATATTTGATAGAATGCTCATTACAGTTCTTGGACCCTATTAAATACCATAAGGAAAAATAATGAATGATGGTCAAAATAAACCAAGAACTTTTTGAGGTTCTTCACTCCTCAAAATATCTAATTTTGTGCTCATCAGGAAAAAAACACACTATGGAAGTCAAAGGAAACTGTTAGGTTATGAGTAACCTTCTAAATATTTTTTTCTGGACAAAAAAGTATACAGGCTTGAAACAACTCAAATGTGAGTAAATTATTTTTAATTTTAAGGTGAACTTTCCCTTTAATAAAACTGAGGTGTACAGTTTTATTCAATAAACGAACAACATTTTCATTGCAAAACATGATTATATACATACTTTTTATGGTCTAAGGTGAATTCTAAAGAAAGCCATTCTTATATGCTTGATGTCTGCATTAAAAATCAGTTTCTACCTTTACTGCTG
Organism: Triplophysa yarkandensis; assembly: GCA_033220385.1. Taxonomy (NCBI): domain Eukaryota; kingdom Metazoa; phylum Chordata; class Actinopteri; order Cypriniformes; family Nemacheilidae; genus Triplophysa; species Triplophysa yarkandensis. The sequence goes on along the minus strand of CM065670.1, from coordinate 7,783,879 downwards.
CAAGAATGGTCTCTGCATCTACTTCATTATCACAAGAGCGATCCTGATAATAAAATATCTCCTGAGGATGAGGGTCTCTTCCCAAGAGTTTCCGTTTGTTCTGAGGTATCTCACACATCCGCACAAACCACTGGACCACTGCAGTCTTCTTCTTTCCTGAATCTGGACACAAATGTGTGCTTAAACAAAATGTGAAACAAGCGCAGGTCCATTTTTTAATTAAAACAAGAGTTATAAGTGAAGGTCATGGCACACACTGTAGTGAAGTGAAGTGACATGACGTGTTGCCAAGTATGGTGTCACATACTTGGAATTTGTGCTCTGTATTAAACCCATCCTAGTGCACACACACAATAAGTGAACACACACACACACACACACACGCACGCACACACACACACACGGAGCAGCAGTGGGCCATGCTGCGGCGCCCGGGGAGCAGTGGGTGGGACGGAGCTTTGCTCAAGGGACTCACCTCAATCGTGGAATTCCCGTTGGTTCCGAGTCTCGAACCAGCAACCTTCGGATCACAAGTCCAAGACTCGAACCACCAGGCCACGACTGCCCCCTAAAGCAAGCGAGCCTTTTTGACACAGACACTTGATCTAAGCCAAAAGTCCGAGAAGCGATAAAATATCTACCATCATTGTAAAGTTTGAGAAGTTGTGCCACAAAGGGATTGTCATCATCATCTCCTTCGATGAGAATGTACTGGCCCAAAGACACAGATGCGTTCCCCGGCCTTCCCTCCACAGATATGGCAATGGATCTGTGCAAATATAAAACAAAATATTATTTCCGGCACATTTGGTTTAACCGGATCCCATCTCAAGACATGCACAAAAACATGACAGGCTGAATTTTAAGATCAAGATTAGAACTTCTTCCAGGAGACTTCAACCAAGTGCATCCAAAGATAGTTTAAAGGGACCATACATGTGTCTCCAATGATGGGATTCTTCCTTTCATCCAAGTTCTGAATCTTTTTATCAAAGTTGAACCTCATCAGAACATGATTTTGGACTCACTCGTGGTAAAGTCTTTTAAGTTTCCTGTCTTCTCCAACTGGTTCTCCATTCCATCTGTAGGATCTTCTCACTCGCAGTCTTGTGATGTATCGACTCATGGCACAGTTCAAAGTTCAACACTACAACAAACACTTGAACAGTTAAACACCAACACAAACTTTTTTAAACATATAGATAGCAGTTCATAAACTATAAAATATTGTATAATATAAAATATATGTTCAAAATATTAAATACTTTTTCTTACTAACCTTCTAAATACTTTAAAACCCCTAATAAGTTGTTTAATAAACGCACAAACACTTGATCTAAAACACGTATAAAGTTAAACACATCATGCAACGCACACCACTATTTCGCGCGCAGATGACGTTTGGCACGCATTTGATTGGATCCCAGAAGTAGCCCCGCCTATTTGACCTTGCGGAAGTGACGCGCGCTTCCCCGGAAGTGTTTCCTCTCTCTTCGGTACTCCATGGAGCATTAGCGCTCGGTTTATCCGTTTTTCGACCATGGCTAACAGAACAGTTAAAGATGCCAATAGTATCCACGGAACAAACCCTCAGTATCTTGTTGAGAAGATTATAAGGACACGCATTTATGAGTCCAAGTACTGGAAAGAGGAATGTTTTGGACTTACAGGTCAGTCAAGTATTTTCTTCACTGTGATATAAACACAAATAATGTAAATATTAACATTTAATGTCGTGGTTGTTGTTGTTGTTTACCCATTGTGTTTTGTTTTTGTCATGTGTAGCTGAGCTTGTTGTGGACAAAGCTATGGAGCTGAAGTATGTTGGTGGAGTGTTTGGAGGAAACATCAAGCCCACCCCATTCATATGTCTGACCCTGAAGATGCTCCAGATCCAGCCTGAAAAGGACATTATTGTAGAGTTTATCAAGAATGAGGATTTCAAGTTAGTTTAAAGTGTATTCCTCTGTACCTCTTCTATCACTTTGCATTGGACTTTGCATCACTCAGTTTGTTTTATATACTTTAGGTATGTTCGCTTGCTTGGAGCCATGTATATGCGCCTGACCGGCACATCGGTGGACTGCTACAAGTATTTAGAACCATTATACAATGACTACAGAAAAATCAAGTCCCAGAATAGAAATGGAGGTGAGTTGTTTGCTTGATGCACAATGTGTTGCGTTGTGTCGCTTCCACAAAGATTTCACAACGTTTCTTCGTTTTTCAGAGTTCGAGGTGATGCATGTAGATGAGTTCATCGATGAGCTTCTTCATGCAGAGCGAATGTGTGACATCATCCTCCCTAGACTTCAGGTTGGTTTGTCTTAATCTCGGAGTGTTGTTTTTTAAGTCTGCAAGAGTGTTTCGTGAAGGAATCTAATCATGTTTGAATGGGTCATGCGTGTTTGTTTGTTTGTTTGTTTGTTGGTGTAACAGAAGAGGCAGGTTTTGGAGGAAGCTGAACTCCTGGATACTCGCATCAGTGCACTAGAGGAAGACCTGGATGAGGTGGAAACCAGTGATGAGGAGGATGAGGAAGAAGAGAAAGTAAGTGAACTTATGATATTGACGAACCACCCACACTTATACTTCAAACACAAACTTAGTGGTTTGTTGTCTTGCATACTTTAGCAGGAGAGAGTGCAGTCACCAGAACCACACAGAAGGAGCTACAGAGACATAGATCGGCCGCGCAGATCTCCATCTCCACGCTACAAAAGAAGCCGCTCACCTAGAAGGTCACTGTTAACGCAGATTTGTTTTAAGCATTGCAAAGTAGTTGACATTATTTATTGAAGTAATGTTTTATAAAAGAAAAATTATGATATAAAAATAAATTTCTTTTATGTTTTAGAAGGAGCAGATCACCTAAAAGAAGAAGGTATGAACAATATGCTTAATATACAATTAAAATAATTTTTTAGAAATGTTGTTTACAAAACTATGATGTTCAAGATGTGTGTTTTTTTAAGATATAAATGGCTCAACAATTACTTAATGAGTCTGTATGATTTACTCAGCCCATCACCTAGACGCGAGCGAGATCGGGATCGTCACCGCAGCAAAAGTCCCCGTAGACATCGCACCAGATCCAGGGACAGAAGACATCGTTCCAAATCTCCAGGTACAGCCATATTACAAAATATAAAATCAATTACGTTTATTTGAGACACGTGATAATTTTTTTTTACTTTGAACCAAGGCCATTTTTATAGAAAAATCAAGGCAAATCTCAAAGGATAAGAATCACTCGCGTTTTCACTCGCCACTCATCACTCGCCACTCATGTTAATTTTGAGAACCTGTACTGTAGAATCGCGTTGTTCATATCCCCCTAAAGTCTTTAATCACAATAAGAATAGACAGTAACAGCCTTACAACTGTTTCCGGGGAAATGCAGTGAGCAGGGCTTGTAACCAATCTCCTCACAAGGGCTTCTTCTGTAATGTACATGCTGATACTCTTGCTCCTCTGCGCTCTGATTGTTGTCTTGATGTAGCTTAAGCCTTGAATAAAAAATCTTAGTTATTGTATAAGATTTTATGTTCATGACATATGGTCATAAGCAAGCACAAATAATGATAAATGTCAAGAAAGATCAAAGAAAAAATGTACTCTTGATTTCTCCCAGGGCATCACAGAAGCCACCGGCATCGCAGTCACTCCAAAACACCAGAAAGGCAAGACTCACACATATGATCTCGAAAAAGTTTTGTATCAATTTTGTTTTTCCCCGTTGTTTCATGTCGCTTTTCTTTGTTTTACAGTCGGTCTAAGAAGAGTCATAAAAGCCGCAGAAGAGGAAACGAGTGATCTGAGTTTTTTGGGACATTTTTTAAAAGAATGGAAAAAGCAATTCCTGTAATTAAAAAATTCAATCTCATGTGTATATCCCTGATGCCAATTTAGAACTGTTTTTGTGAATGTGTTTTATACTATAACTGATTTACTGTCAGAATTTACAGAATTTAGATCTCATTGATTTGTAATTGTTTTCTTTTCGTTTTGAATGAACTGTATTGTTTAAAATAAACATGTGTTTGACTAGTGATGCTTTTAACCCATTATAAAGACTATAATGAAACTACATTTTCATAGATGTTTGTTATTTAGTATGTCTTAAATATTCACTACTAATAGCTAAGTTAAAGCAGGTACTGAAACCATACAACACATTTTTTATTTTAGTATTTGGGACCCATTTTGGGGTTACAAGGGATATTGCTTATTAAACATTTCTATGAAGTTATTAATATAAGTACATTTGTATAAGCAAAAAAATTGCTTACAAACCTTTATCTCAAAAAGCAGAAGCACAGAATATTTAATAAAACCAGTTTGTTTGCGATGACAATAAAATTAAATTGGGAACATAAGTTGTACGCAGTCACGTGCTTTTAAAAAAAAGACTTTTATTTTGACGTGCGGTTTTGAAATGACGGCAAACAGGAAGTAAAAGGAACATTTTCCGAAAATAAATCAAATAATTTTTTTATCAAACAGCACAGTTCTGTCCTGAAGGTCCTTGTATATCCTACCCGTGCACAGTAAGTAGTCGAAAAAAAATGAGAGCAACAAAAATCCTTTTTGCAACACATGACACAATTTATTGATTATATGCACAGAAATGCATGAGTTTTCAGTGGACTCTGTACCTTGTTAATCATTCTTACAAGCTTGGCTGTCGAGCACTGGTATGTTAACATGAATTGTAACATTATGTGTGATTAATGGTATAAACTAAGCAATCTAAACAATGTTGTGAGTCTTGTTTGAACTGATTTAAGGGTTGTGGCAGTAATGCATGGATGTGAACTTGCATAGTTTACCTATTGATTTACCATTTAACTAAAATCCAAAAGCATGTTGATTTGATCACATTGTTAATGTGATGAAAACAGCTCTTAGTATGCAGAAAGTCATGTAGAAAATGTGTTTATATAACAATCCCAATGGGCATTTCCTAATGGCACAGTGTCAGCAATGTGTAGGTTGTTTTGACAATATGTGCATCCTGTTGGGAGTCATCTGACATGTCAGGAGGTTAAACTTCCTATTATTCTGATTCTGAGTTTGCCTTTTCCTTGCAGTTTCTCTAACATTGCTTTGTTTTACAGGTGCTGCAAGTACACATTTAAAATCCTGGTTTTCAAACCACAACTCTGTATTTGATAGAAACACTGCACAAACTGTTTGTGTATTTTCTCTGAAGGCACACAGGATGAGCACCAACGACTTTGCTGTCCTCAGCACTGGGAGAAAAATGCCCCTTGTTGGACTTGGGACATGGAAGAGCGAACCCGGAAAGGTGGTTTTAACTAGTGTTATTTATGATGTTTTATGTGTTATTTATGTTTATGTAAATGTAATGAACAACAGGTGAAGCAGGCTGTTATTTGGGCTTTGCAATGTGGCTATCGGCATATTGACTGTGCTCCTGTGTATGGAAATGAGCCGGAGATCGGTGAAGCTTTTCAGGAATTGATGGGGCCTGACAAAGTAAGTAAAGCTTGAGCGTGTGGTTTCAAGAACAACAAACGCATTTTGACATGCTCTAATTGTTTGATGAAAAAAAATTACATACAGATCGACCTTTTAAAACTTAGAAACTGTCCTCTTTCAGGCCATCAGGCGAGAGGATGTATTTGTGACTTCCAAACTGTGGAACACAAAACATCACCCTGAGGATGTGGAGCCATCTCTGTTAAAGACCTTGAAAGACCTAAAGCTGGAATACCTGGACCTCTACCTGATCCACTGGCCCCATGCCTTCCAGTGAGACCTGCATTTTTATTATTTTTTACAACTAAGAAGTTTTTGGTCCTATGGGGCTCAAGGGTTGACCTAAAATATCAATGTATTTATTCGTATTTAGCACAACAGATAGATTTAAACAGGTTTGTTAGTGGAGGGTGGGTCGATAATCACAAAATCACCTAATTTTGGATAAACTATTTCTTTAAGACAGGACTTGTTGGATGGGGTGTGTGCACATTAATGTTTATTTTTTTCAATGTAAATGCCATTTAGTTTGATTTTGTATCATCTAATGCAAAACACTATTATTTGTATCGAGGGCCAACAATTACAATTAATAAATTATAATAAATTATTTATTTTTTCTATTATTTTGTGCAAGAGGTAAACTAAAGGAGACTTTAATGACTATGCAACAAGCCTTTCAACTAAACGGTTTATTCTTTTAACAAACATTAAAGCATATCCTCTTACTTTTTTCTAAATTTATCTCTCTCCTTTACAGACGAGGTGATAACCCTTTCCCTAAAAAAGAGGATGGCACCGTGCTGTATGATGAAATAGACTATAAGCTGACATGGGCTGCTATGGAAAAGCTTGTGGGGAAAGGTCTTGTCAGGGCCATTGGGCTCTCTAACTTCAACAGCAGACAGATTGATGATATCTTATCAGTAGCAAGCATCAAACCTTCTGTTTTGCAGGTCAGACAAATAAGTTTTTTTGTTTATCTCTTACTTTTATACAAGTGACTTTTTGATGTGATGTTTTGCAGGTGGAGTGTCATCCATACCTTGCACAGGTTGAGCTGCTAGCTCATTGCCGTGATCGGGGTTTAGTGATGACTGCATACAGTCCACTAGGATCTCCTGACCGAGCCTGGAAACATCCAGAAGAGCCCGTTCTGTTGGAGGAACCAGCTATTGCCTCACTAGCCAAGAAGTACAACAAGACTCCTGCTCAAATTATCATCAGGTGCATTGATGTTATGACACTTAATGTGCATGGTATTTTGAGTCTCATTTATGAGTTATTTATACATTACATTGATAATTCTGCAGGTGGCAAACTCAGCGGGGGGTAGTGACAATTCCAAAGAGCGTCACAGAGTCTCGGATTAAAGAGAATCTTCAGGTTTCTAAAGTTTTTCTTTATTTCCATTTTATACAATGAATTATATGTGTTCAAGTGATAATGTGTACTTACTTGGATCATTTATAGCTATTCGATTTCAGTCTTGAACCTGAGGAAATAAGTCAGGTGACAGCGTTGAATAGAGGTTGGCGTTATATTGTTCCGACTATTACTGTAAGTCTGCCACTATACACAATCCAACATAGCACTTTTACATTTTTACTTTTACTTTTTTAGTTTTATTGCAAAAATTCCATCCATTAAATTCTTTCTTTTAATTGTTCTAATTAATTTTTGCAGGTTGATGGAAAGTCTGTTCCTCGGGATGCGGGGCATCCTCACTACCCTTTCAATGACCCCTATTAATACACACTTGTACAAGATGATGTGCCTTGAAACCTATGTCCATAATCTTCTCTGTATACTTGCAAACAATAAAAGTTTTCTTACATATTTATTAGTGTACTGTTTTTTATTTGTGCGGAACCAATTTTTAAGTTAGCCATGTTTAAGTTTTTAACGTCATAATTGCATTTATATATAATAAAATACCATAATATAATGATAATATATAACAATAATATAATATACAATATACTAACACTATTTTCATTTTTTATGTTATGTATTATTGTAAAATTGTATCAATGTATATATTATTATAAATATATAGCGAGAAAAAAAAAAAGTAAAAAAAAAAACCGTTTTCTTACATACTTATTAGTATGTATATATATATATATATATTATATATATTTTTTTTTTAAGTTTGTAAAGTCTTAATTGTCTTAAAGTCTTAAATATAATATATATTAAAATATAATATAATATACAATACAGTAACACTATGTTCACGTTTTATGTTATATATTATTGTAAAATTTTACCAATATATATATATATATAGTAGATATTTAAAGAGAAAACTATTAAAAGTAAAAAACATTTATAAGTGTACTGTTTTTTATTTGTGCGGACCACATTTTAAAGTTGATTTATAATACTTTATTAATTGTTTCTGTTCTATATTATTGTAAAATGTTCTAAATTATTGTAAAACCAATGTATGTATGTCATTATAAATATAGATTGATAAAACAAGAATGTTAAAATGTTTAAAAATACAAAAGTGCAGGTTGTACAATACGGTTACTTCCCCTTTAAATAAATTCTCCCGCGTTTTTCTGACAGGGTCGTAGTTCAACGGAAGTGCAGCGCATATCCGTATTTAAAGGCGCCAACAAAGACTCGTTCAGAAGAGCTTCTCAAACCTGCCATCTTTTGTGTGAAGCGTCACACACACATCATCCTTCCACTCATTTACTTATCGTTGCCAAAATGCCCGAGCAGACAGCAGCAGCTTCAACCGCCGAAAGGTAAAATAGAGTTTGTAAATAAACCTCTCGTGTGCTCGGATAAGTTATAAGAAGTCAAACTGAGATGTTCGACTGTTTGCTTCCAGCACGCCAACCTGTGTCGGTGTTTATCACCGTTAGTGTGTTCACTCTCACTGTTTACTTTCGGCTAGAAGTGAATCTGTTGTAAAAGATTGAGTTTAAGGTTTATTATTGGAGAGAGTGACGTCACTGTGGCAGTATAAGTCGAGTATTGAGTCACATCCGCTTGTGGATGTCAAAGTTACTTTATCAAGAGAAGCCTCAAGCAGGGCACAAACTTCTGCAGCTTTAGGTTTTAAGTTTAAAGTTTGTTTTGTTAATTTGTCTTGCTCTTGTTTTACAGTGTGGAGGATAAACCTTGTTCTTCAACTGCAGCTGCAGACAGGTGAGGGACTCCAATTTGAAATGACGTCACGATTGTGAAAGTGATGTCACAAACAGCAAAGTATGGTGACCCATACTCAGAATCGGTGCTCTGCCCCACTAACCCATCCAGAGTACACAGACACACACACGCAGACAGACAGACAGACACGTACACGCAGACAGACACGCAGACAGACACGCACACGCAGACAGACACGCACACGCAGACAGACACGCACACGCAGACAGACACGCACACGCAGACAGACACGCACACGCAGACAGACACGCACACGCAGACAGACACGCACACGCAGACAGACACGCACACGCAGACAGACACGCACACGCAGACAGACACGCACACGCAGACAGACACGCACACGCAGACAGACACGCACACGCAGACAGACACGCACACGCAGACAGACAGACGCACGCACGCACGCATGCACGCACACACAGACACACATGCACACGCACACCCACACACACACACATCGGTGGAGCAGTTATGGGTTCTGTGCCTTACTCAAGGGCACCTCAGTAACGTTATTGTTGGTCGGAGACTTGAACCCACAACCCTAGGGTTAGCAGTTGAACTCTAACCACTAGGACATGACTCCCCCACTGTACTATTTAACATTGCCTTTCATTTGTGTCTTTTATTCATTGCAGCTCTGTTGATGTATCAGAAGAGGCGAAGAAGTTGATTGGCATGGGCAACCGGCACTTGGTCATGGGTGATGTTGTGTCTGCTGTCAGTGTGTTTCAAGAGGCCTGTGCCATGCTGTAAGTATACAGGAAGATCAAAAACATGTTATGAATACTTCTATATATAGCCTTTGGATGCATGCAGTTGGGCTTTTTTTTTACCAATTGCTTTTTTTAAGTCGAACATTATTAACCATTTTTGCATGTGTTTGAATGTATGTTCTACTCTTAAAATTTTTCTTAAAGAGCTGAAAAGTATGGAGACACTGCGGATGAATGTGGGGAAGCGTTTTTTTTGTGTGGCAAAGCCCTTCTGGATCTTGCCAGGTATCAGGGTTAATGGTTCTTTATGCACACTTTTTAAAATATTTTATTGATTCAGATTTATCTACTATAAACTTCTCTTTTTAGGATGGAGAACACTGTGCTTGGCAATGCTTTAGAAGGAGTCCCAGAGGACTCTTCGGAAGAAGGAGAGAAACAGAATGACTCCAAGATTGAGAGCGCTGACAACTTAGATGGTTTGTGTAGAGGTTTTAGGTATTCACTTGGAAATGCTTCTTAAGAATCATCAAACTGATAGAAGTCATGCCTGCACAATGAGCCTATTAGAGAGACTTTTACAGGTTTCTTGCAGGTCCTAAAATAGTCTTTAGGGCTTATGTTAGGTAAATTTGTATTTAAGTCTTAAAAGACGTAAAAAAAAAATTAACATGTTAAATTTAAAATGTCCAATTACTGCGAAATAAAACGCCACCAAATTTCACCCATTCATTGAACAGATGGAAAACTTAACCGTAACTACGGTTATAAATGTGCACTCTGTAAGCTAATATTCCTGAAGTGATAGTAATAAGCATAAGCGTGAACATTAATTGAAGCAGTATGGCCATAAAGCTATTTACCGGTCAAAAGAATAAAGATTCTGCTACCTCAACTGAAAAAAGAAATTCTGAAGAGGATCAAATTAAACCCCATTCTGTCAGAGACATTGAAATATGAGCAGTTTTATTGCTATGCTTAAGTTTGATTTTCTTTCATACTATAATTTTGTGGTAATTCTTAGTGCAGTTAGTTATAACTTCATGAATCATAACATGGTTCATTATTATGAGTAATAATACTAAAAGTTTGCACTTTGTTCCTATTGTTTTCTATAGCACCTAAGTGACGCTTCATACATTTACAGAATTTTATTTTATTTTTTGCCTGTGCATGCAACTACTATAAGTCATCTAAAAAGTCAGCTTGGGTTCAAATTAATATTTAATTTCTTAAAGTAATGAAAATATCCATTTATAACAGCTAATTGTAGTAATTTACATAATTATTGTATCTATGTCTTCGTTGTAGAGGATCCCAGTATTCAAGATCTAAACATTGCTGCTTTCTGACCAGTTTCAAAAAAAATTTGGAATGACTTTAAAAATTAACTTAAAAGAAACTGAATTTGAATTTGGGATAAATGTTTTGGAACATTATTTATTTCATTGGGAATCCCCGATTCAGGAATAAACACATCCACACTTTGTTGGAGCCTTTCAACCTTGTAACCTTTTCCATCACAATGCAGAGAAAACCAGAGATGAGCTTCGGGCACAGGTTTATGATGCCATGTCAGAGGACAAAACTTCAGAGCTAAACAAAGAGATGGGCGAGGGTGAGCAGAAAAAGCAGGATGAAGATACTGAGCAGAAGGAAGGTGAGAAGCAGCCAGAGAAGACAACGGAAGAGAAGACAACGGAAGAGAAGACTGAGAAGTCGAAGAAGTTGACAGAAGAGAAAAAGAATGTCACGGAAGATAAGGAAAAAGAGGAAGGTGGTCAGATGCAGGAGGAGAAAAAGTTGGAGGATGCACCTGAAACGGAAGAAATCGTTGCTGAGAAGTCAGATAGTGTCAATGGGTCAAATGGAGTGACCGAAAAGGATGAAAAAGACTCTGAGGCTACTGAAAACCAAAATGGGGATGATGAACCTATGGAAGAGGAGGGTGGAGGTAGTGGAATGTGATAGTTCCGGGGAGCACATTGAACATGGTCTTTTAAATTCTGCTAACTTCCACCTGGTGAATAAAGTAACTGAATGCCACGTTCACAAATGGTTTTTTGGGCTGTTGTGACACTATGGGTGTCTGTTAGTTTTTAACATGACAGTTATTCAGTTAACTGAGCCAGTATGTGCTTTTTTTTTAGACGATGACGACGATGATGATGAGGAAGACGATGAAGATGGAGAGGATGGTGCAAAAGACAAGGTGAATTATTTTATATCATTTAAAAACATTTTAAAATGTTATTAACTGTATTTACACGTTAGGAAAGTGAAGAGGAGGAAGTTGGCAATCTGCAGTTGGCTTGGGAGATGCTTGAGGTTGCAAAGGTCATTTATAAAAGGTAAATGCCTCCTCCATATCTCAAGGGCTTATAATCATGTGGAGTTTTGTATCTGTAATCTGATATATTCATGTAATCTTTGTAGAAAAGAAAGTAAAGAAGATCAGCTAATGGCAGCACAGATTTACCTGAAACTTGGAGAGGTTGGCGCTGAATCAGGTATGTGTATGTCTAAGGTAACACATAATTTTTTGGAGTTTGCATTAAGTTTAAATGGATGTTTCTGATGTCTTTAGGTAATTACAGCCAGTCTCTAGAAGACTTCAACGAATGTTTGACCCTGCAGCTGAAACACCTTCCCTCTCATAGTCGTCTTCTGGCTGAGACCCATTACCAGTTGGGCACAACTTACAGTTACACTGCTCAGTACAGCAAAGCCATTGAGCACTTCTCCAGCTCCATCAAAGTCATCGAAAGTCGTCTCGGTAGTAAAATACATTTATCTTTTACGTAAGATGCACTTGAACAACATCATTGATGTTCTTGTTTCTACTCAGCTATGCTTCAAGAGGCGATAGACAAGGCAGAGGGCACAGAGGCAGCACATGAAGAGAAGAATGAGTTTGAAGAGTTGAACCAGTTACTGCCCGAAATCACTGAAAAGATAGAAGATGCCAAGGAGAGTCAGAGGACGGCTGCCACAGCTTCTGCGGCCATTCATCAGACACTTGTGAGTTGCTTAATGTATCTTTAGTTATGATATTTGCATTAATGTTCTCCCAAACTAAGAATACAGATTTCGAGTTTGGGAAGCTACAAAGAGTTTACAAGAATGGCAATTTGGACTAAGGCTGGAATCAATTTCTGTTATAGGGTGGAGCATCGACTTCATCTGCATTCCCCGCTGAAAACGGTGGTCCATCTTCCTCTGCAGCTAGTCAGGTTTGTATATGGCTTTTTAAGGGCCTTTTCCTGCTAGATTTATAGTTAGTGTATCTTAAAAGTTTACCCGTTCTAGTCTTGAGACAACTATAGTATTTTGTTTAAAGTATCGCACTGTTTCATGCAGTATGAGTGGTTTAAACTGTTAAACATGTGACTTCATGTTTAACATGATCCATTTGTTAAAAATCGAGTAAGATGCATGACATGGTATTTCTGTAATCAATTCGCACAAAATTTAGGTAAATGAATAACCATTCTACACTAATGATGCTCAAGATTAACATGAGTGGAGAAAAACTGAGTGTTCCTTCTCCTTTAAAACTCATGTATAGCTTGGCAAGGTTTGGGTTTATTTAAATGTTGGCTACTGTAGTTTTAACAACGTGCTCCTGGGTAATGACTATACTACTTAAACATTTCAATCTATCTTTTTTGGATTAGATTAATGTGAGGCCGGCTAATAGTGCATCTTCATCGAAGTCTGCATCAGACATTTCTCACCTGGTCCGCAAGAAGGTTAGTATGTATCCACAGATTATTAAATGACTGTACTTTTGCACTAGAGCTTAAACTAGCATGCTTCCATTTACCATCTTGCGGTGTAGAGCAGGTCTGACCCTGTACCTAAAGCTTCTAAACGGCAAACTTGCATGCTGGTCATGATTTTTAGTTTTCTAAATCAAGGGTGTTTTGTGTTGCTTGGTGCTTCTGTTTCATTTGTGCCTCATTAGTCTGTCATGGCTTATTGTGGTTGAAGCATGGTGTTGAAGTGGCTGTGTGTGCTTCACTTAGTTGCATAGACTAGGTGTTGTAAGGAAAGTGCGATATAAAGACCGTGTTCTGTCCTGCTTTGTTCTGCACAGAGGAAACCAGAGGAGGAGAGTCCAAAAAAGGACAGTGAAGCTAAAAAGACTAAACAGGAGACATCAGTTAATGGCAGCGATGACTCCGCCCACAACGGCAATGGAGTCCAGGAGAAAATGGAACAGGAGGCGAGTTGCTAGGCTTATTGTTTCCTCCTTGTAGGGTCGAGAGGGTTTTCAAACATTGTAGGTTCAGTGTGTTTTCTTAGACCCATACTTGGAAGTAAAAAATAATTGATGTCAAAACATTGCTTCATGATTAAAGCAGTTGTTAAAAATGCATTAACAGGTGTAAATATTTTTGTAAGTAATTCATTTTGAACAATTAATCAGTTTTGTTCTCTTTATGAACATAACTTTGTTGACAGTACCAAAAAAAATATTGTTCTATTGAAGGAAACTTCTGAAAGCACCTCATAGGAGTCTAAAGCTCTGCTTTTGAGTCGTGGTGATGCTGTGTTCTGTTCTTATTGAGAACTACACACTGGATGTTTGTTGCACATTGTTGCCTTTCTTAGTTTTGGTTTTTGGCATCCCATTTTGCTCTAAAGTCAACCGGAACAAGTGATGTAGTTACTTTAGGCGACTGCCTTTTTTGTGCCGATGTTTGTGGCTTATATCGTGGTCTATACTTTAAAGCTGCTTGCATACCCTTGTGTCGGAGAGGATTTTATTTAATGTTGCTTCAATTTTGTATGTCTGGTCAGGCATACCTTTTTTTTAAAATGAAATTTCTTGGTTACACTTTATGGATTTTAACGTTTACTTGCTTTTACTTTTAGCCAAGCAATTCGTCCTCTGTGGAAACCTCAGCGTGATGGGCTTTTCCTGACTGAACACTAACCTTCCAACCAACAGAGCATGCCAGCCTCATTCTTTCTCTACGAGCAACTTTTTGTAAATAAACTTATCTTTGTCTGTCCAATTTTGTATTATTGAAGTAATCTTTCAATAAAGGATTTGCATACATGATCACTGGGTTTTCAATTTTATGCCACTTTCAGTTTATGTGACTGGTCTATTTGTAGTAATGATCTGAAGTCCATAAATGAATTTTAAAGGTATAAACTGAACACTTTCCTGGTTTGATAAATGAATGTTCTATTTGTAGATTTAATATCAAACCGTTTCTTTATGGGAATTAATGTGTAGAGAAATAAAAAACCTAGCACAAATCTTTTTTACCTAATATAAGACTAAATAAAACTGCAGACCTCAAAATCTAAAGTTATTTGGTCACATGGTCCATTTTGGGCTCTGTGGATCTGATGGCAGGAGAATCCAGGTTATTCATGGCAGTGAGGCAGGCTCTGGCTTCAAGGCTTGTCTTTTATGATGTGACCCATGTCTAGCTGGGAACAAAGGTGTGTTTGAGACCACCTAAAATAAACCATGATATAAACAAGAGCGTCAAATAAGGTAACATTCTTAAATGGCCTCTGCTAAATGGTTAAATTACACTTTCAAATCATTTATGCATACCATAGAAGGATAATTGTATTGGTTGGTGTTATTTTGGTCAACTGTTGCTAGAGTTTGTACATCTTCGTCACAAGCATTTACCACCCGAATGCAAAGTTCCATATTACCAACCTAAAAAGAGAAGACTGAGTATTTGGAAAGGACCAAGAAAACAAAGGTATTTAGATAATCTAAAATGCTGGGTACACCCAAAAGTCTAGAGATCGAAATAAGGCATCTAAAAATGATCTTTGCATTATGTCAAATCTTTGTCTTTCTGCTGCAATACACAAAAGATATTTTGAAAAATGCTGGTAACCGAACAGCAGTGGAACCCATTTACTAGTGCTTTATGAAAAAAAATGTAAGTGAATGGATGCCTATTGACATTCATCAAAATATCTTCTTTTGCTTTGTGAAAGAAAACAGTTACACAGGTTTAAAATGTTAAGAGGTTGAGTAAATGGTGATAGGATTTTCATTTTTGGGAAAACTAAAACTTTAAAGCTCTTTAGAATGTTGTATATACCTGAGGGATAGAATTAAGCTGAGATGAACTGAGAGATACTTGAACAGGTAGAGATCGAAATGGTAGTTTCCAGTGACCGCTGTTAATCTGGTTGTGCCGGTCAAAAAGCTCAAGCTTAGCCCAGCCTTGAAACCCCATCGCCCCATTTTCATGACTGTATAAATCCAGCCCTTCAGAAGCCCGGATCTCCACGACCAATGAGAGATATGGTGATGCTTGTATTCTGTACAAAGCACAAGTTTAAAGATGTACACATACTAGTCTAAACAACTTACATTCCTTGCTTTTATGTCTGAACATAACTACCTTGGCACAGACTGCTTAACAGCCAGTATGGCATAGTTTGTGGGACTGTTGGTGGATGGTAAGCATTGCACAATTGGCATGGGGCTTGAGTGTCCCAACTTCTGTCCATTGAAATATAACCCTGCCAACAAACGCACTGATCTCATAGTGGCATCAACATTGACAACCAGATCATAGAAGATCACAAATCCAGCCCTGTACACACAGATTCATACAATAGATATTAATTGAGCAGTTTGTGTGTACGGCCTATACATCTAAAGCCACATTTTAGGAAGACAAGTAAATGCCGAGAGTAATAGGAGAGTTTGTCTTACACAGGATCGTAAGGAGCAGAACCAAATGTTTCCATTAAATCAATAACATGGTGACCCGTTGGTGAATGCTGCTTTAAATGTTCATCCTGCAGAAATGGTAAAACCCAAAACGTACAATCATTATTTTGATACAACATACATTCGTGCTCAATGACATTTTAAGACATTTCAAACTTCATTTTAAATATTTATGTGTATTTGATGTTTTCAAGGATTTCTGATGTCAGTTTTCTGGGAAACATTAATCCTCCAGTAACGCCATAATAGGAGGAATGTTTTCAAATATTAAATCTGAGTTAAAGTTAAATATTTTATATTGATAGATAAAGTACAAAGATTAGTTAAACATATGTCCTAGGCAATATTGACTATCACAGAGGAGAAAAAATGGTTTGGTTAACACATTGTAATATACTTTTATAAAATATATTCTTATGTGTTAGAATATAAAAACCTGGGGGTATTTTAGGGAACTATAATTTGAAATATATAAAGAGGATATATTTAGACTTCTAAATGTTTTTGCCGAAGTGTCGTCTATGTCTGCTCACCACTGAGAGGGCAGGCTGTCGGAAAAGTGAAGTGGGTGAAGTGGGCGGATTGTGGGGTGGCCTTCTCTCTCTGCCCTGCTCTATTTCTCTTTTAAGATAGGCAATATCAGCCTGGAGGCTGGCCATGTGTTGAACATGGTCCTTCTGGATTACATTGAGCCCTGATTTGAAATGCACATAACAAGCAGAAAAAGTATTATATTGAATAAAATGCTTGAACAGAAATTGTAATATGTAGGATATGTCATGTTTAAGATGTCCAGATGGTATACAGCTTGTGCTTGGCAAATTTTCCTAGACATTTTTGCATAACGTGTCAAATAATTATTTACAAGAGGATGAGTGAACATGTTTCATGTTCGTGTTTTCCAAAAAAAGAGATTTAAAAGCTTTAGCATTATGTACTTCACAAACTTCACCTTTGTGCTTTACTCTGGCCATCTGGATTCTATAGATTTCCTCCTCAAGCTTCTGGTTCTCCTGCTCCACAGCAAGAAGCTCAGGGTCCAATAAACTGTGAGGAGACTTTCCTGGGAACAGATATGAATGCACATTATTGGGCGCAGACTGAGTGTTTGGTTATTTAAAAATGACAATGGCATCATTTCTTTCCCCTTTTGTCCCCTTTTGTCTTTTTAAACCTTAATTACTTTCAATCTGCAAAACACAAAAGAAGAAATTATAAAGAATGTTGGTAACCGAACAATGGCTTATCACATTGACTTTTACTATATTGATGCAGAAGAAATGCTAGTCAATTGATTCGACTGTTATTTAGTTGCCAATATTTTTCAAAATATCTTTGTTTGCATTTAGTATGTATGAAACATATTTTGAAGCCAAAACTCAATGTCTTCACCACTCACTTCTTCCTTGCTTCCTGCTCCTATCTGCCTTAGGTTTTGTCTGCTCCTGTGTCAGAGCTTCAGTCTGAAGATCATGCATGTTGGCCAGAACCTCTGGATCAGAACCCCCTGACTGCATGTATGCAAGACGCAAGGCTCTGTTTGAAATCCACATTAATGTGTAAATCTAAACAACTGAAAGAATATACATCTGACATAGTTTATAATAATAATCCAATTCAACAAACCTGATCTGGGCAGAGAGAGGACCGTCCACAGAGGAGATCAGATCAAAATGAAGATGTTGCATCTTAATGTCCACTGGTGGGTTTGAAGGGACCTCACTTTGGTTAGGCCTATAAAATGACCACTGTTTACTATAACTATGTTAACTATTTATATGAATGAACCAATGTGTACTGTTTCTGCAAACTTCCCTGGCTTACCCCTTCATTGAGCTGATTTGAGAGCTGAGCTGATGTAGGACCTCCTCATTCTTCTGTTCCTGATATCTCAGCTCATACAGAACTTCCTCTAGATAGATAGTTCTGTCATGTCCTGCCAGCTCTGCAAGCCGCTGCTCGATCTCTGAACACACAAAACACAAATTCAGCAGGAAAATTGTCATCATTTGTTCAGCCACTTGCCATTTGAAACCTGTATTGCATTTTTTATTCTGTAAAAACAAAAGAAGATATTTTGGCTAATAAACATTGTCGGCCACCATTCCATTGTATGGACACAAAACCAATATAAGGGAATGGGTTTCCTCTCCCAACATTCATCAAAATATCGTCCTTTATGTTCTACAGAAGAATAGAACCCATGTCTAAAAAGAGGAAATAATGATACAATTATCATTTTTTTGGTTAACTTTTACCAACACTTTGACTTAGTTGTCATTTGTATTGTGGATTCCTAGTGTGAGTTTCTGTCAAAAACAAACAAAATTCAGAGAATCTCACCCTGTCTCTCTTTCTCTAGTTGCTGGTTGTGGGCCCTGATCTCAGCCAACCTCTTCTCATGAAGCGTAGACAACTGAAGAGCTTTCCCCTCATCAGTCTTCTGCTGAAGTGAGCTCTGTTCCTTGCAGACCCAATAATCAATTCACAAAAACACACAATATGTGTGAACATATTCCAAACAAATGTCAGCACTATGCTTTAATATGTTTAATTAGGGGAATCTGACCTCTGTTTGTCTTCTGGGTAGGCTATCTTCAATGGACATCCTCAGTCTTTGAAACTGAAATGAAAGATGCTTGTATGTAGCAAATAGAAGCTTTTGAAATCCGGTATGACTGCATGTGTTCCCGTACCTCTTTGGTGAGTTTGCTTAGAGAATTACTCTCTGACATGGTGTCTGGTGGTTTTGTTGGTGGACTCTCTTTCTGATTCACTGTCTGGTTCATGTTATCGTTCAGCTGGCCAATAGAAGAGACATTTATGTTATGGATATGATTAATTACAAGAACTAGATGTTCCATGGAACACGTGACCATAGACACGTTCATTGGCTTAGTGCCTGTTGAGCATAGCAATTTTTCTTTGAAGAGCAGTACCTTTCAAATGTAGTGCTTTAATTTAGTTAAATGGCCTAAAATGTTTTATTTCCTGATGTTGCAGGGTTTCAAATATTAATGTAAAGTATTGTCTTGCAGATTTTAGAGAGGGCAACAAGTAATATGATCATTGTACTAACTTATAGAACCTTGCAGTTTAATTGTAAAGCAATAGCAGATATACTGCTGAAAAAAAGAAAATTTTCAAAGTAATATGTTTAAAGAATTTTTCTATACATTTCCAACAACATTTATGCCAAATAAAACATTATTTCTATTTGCATTTTTTGCAAAAATTTTAAAGTATAAAACCAATAAAGATGCTCTTCAAATACAGCAAAGTATTTGATCCCTTTAAAGTGATACAATAATAATATTTGAACATGTATTTAGGAAAAAAATTTAAAATATTTATCACCGCTTTCATGTGTCTTGCATATTGTAAATTTTTCCCATTGCATTTCGATGACTTTGTCACTTCTTGGATTTGATTTTATTTTATTTAAATTCACAATACACCATATAGGAATGACTATAACCCATCTAGAAATGCTCATTAAATGAACATTTGGAATTATATTTTTCCATGGCTGTAAAT
Organism: Triplophysa yarkandensis; assembly: GCA_033220385.1. Classification (NCBI taxonomy): domain Eukaryota; kingdom Metazoa; phylum Chordata; class Actinopteri; order Cypriniformes; family Nemacheilidae; genus Triplophysa; species Triplophysa yarkandensis. The sequence continues at coordinate 7,764,202 of CM065670.1, read as the reverse complement.
ACACATTAAAACAAATAGAAAGCACTATTTTGTTTCAAAAGATATTTTATTATTTATCTTATAGTACAGAGCAAAAGAAAGGTTCTGAATGAAGAATTGAATATAATTATTCTACTTACAATAATTAAATCAGGTGTCCTTGCCCTTGTTGAATGCATCTTCTTCATAGATGTTTTTTCTATTTCAATGCGAGCCATGCGTCCTCGCCATTGAGATACTGGATCTTTTAAGTCTGTGCCAATGCAAAATTTGGTCTTGTGTTTATTTAAAAGTCCAACAGAATGGAAAACCATATTACAACTCTCACAAATGAATTCCCTTAGGTCTTCCATCTTTCCACTTAACTCTGTTCAGTTTATTCAACACAGAAATCTAGAATAAAATTGTTGGGTGTACTGCATTTGTTGACCGGTGAGGTTTTGTTTGTTGGTAACAATCACCTTGGTAAGAGGGAGTGAATGGGTGAGGTTTAAACATGGGAAGTCCACCACTATACTTTTATGCTTATATTTGTGAAGGAATACATTTCCATTCAGCAGAAAACGAAAGGCTGGACATGATTGGCAAACTGATGAAAAATATTTATTACAATTTGTTTCCTCTGATCTTTTCAGTTCGATCATTTGTGCGCTGCGTTTCATACAGATAGACCCATACATGTCACTTTTTCATCTTCTCAAATCTGCAAATAATGTTATCAAAATAATCTTAATCTTTCAAAACTCACAATTTTTTATTCTTATATTTTTTACAATCCACCCTGAATATCAAGGCTGCAGAAACAATTTAATGCAAAAAAAGAAAAACTATGTGGGAATTTTTACAGCTGTACCAAAATTAAAAAAGAAACTTAAGTCTGTGATAAATTTTTATACCCTATCAGCAAAAACAAGGTACAAAAAAAGGAGATGCACATTTTACACCAGCAGTCCCTCATGAAATAAAGAAAGTGAAAGACGGCTCTCTACATTACTGCCAGCAGCAGGGATAGAACTGAGCATCCAGATGTAACTTCAAATGAACTGTGTAAAGAACAACATATCAGAACAAAGCGTGCCAGCCATCTCACTGAATCGTTCAAAGTTCACAGTAATTACAAACCATTGCTTGCTTAGATCAATTCCAGCACTGTAAACATTACATAAGCCCAATAATGTTTAATTCTTTTCTATTTCACTGCTTTGATTTTATCTGGGTTTTTCTTGTATTTATTGTATATCCTATTTATCATCTACATGCAATGACTGAAGCTTCAGAAAATGATTGCCTTAGCATTAATAAGCATAAGAACGCTTTGTATAGCAACTCTGAAATGTTCAGGATTAAGTATCAACTTACTTTAAATCCTTCAGGAAAAATGTTGACACCACGTATGGGCAAGAAAAGAGAGTCTGTTGATGATTCTTTTTAAAAGATAACAGAACCCAACATCTGTGCATTGATCATGTGTGAGTTTTCCAGAATATTAAAACATAAGACCCTTCCATCCAAACATTACCTTTATTCAAAAGCCAGCTCCTGACAGACTCTTCCGTAAGCTAAGATTTTAATCTAACCTCACATGTGTACTTGGCAGACAGATAAAATCAGAAATATTATTAAGATTTTGACACGGCAGAGCGAAAATCAGCAGTTTGGTGGAACCAGAGCCGGAAATGGACTGATGTTCTAGCTGCCAGACCACACATGACAGTCCACTGCTTTAGTTCTTCCGTGCTGCAGCGACGACTGGCTTGAGTTCATTTCTATGAGGGACTGGTAGCAAGGTCGCAGTCAGTGGCTCACAATGATTGTTTCATCTTAACACTAATGCTACAAATTGTTTTCGCGGAAAGGAACAAAATAAGTTTAGAAAGGTGTCAAAGCCATTTTATAGAACATTCAGACGATGTCATATTTCACGTTAAATCACGGTTATAATTGTTGTTATTATGAATTAGTCCCCAAGCAAAACAGAAAAAAAAAACATCTGGTGGAAGGGTGTGTGTGGCTTTCTTCAACATTTCCAGTACAGGACAAAGAACAAAATGCAGATAAGGGAAACCGAGTAGACAAACACTCCCTGTGATGTGACAAGTGAATGCCTTATTCTCTCCAGCTGGGATATGACCAATGTTCCTTGTCCATTAAAGAATCTGTTTTTCTCTCAGCTTGAAATACATGGATGTGATGAAGGAAGAGATTAGGAGAAAGAGGGAATCGGATATGGAAGAGGGGTGTTTAAAGCCACATTAGGTATCATCATCATCAGAGGTCTGGCTGCTACTGCTCGTCTCAGACTCAGAGCCCTCTTCCAAGCCAGGGTTAGGGGTGGTCCTCCAGTTCAGCAGGGTCCCACCACGTGGCTTCGGGAGCACGCCGTTACGCCCCAAACCGATCTTCTTCATCTGAAACAAATCCCACACGAAAAGTAAATTACCATTATTTACATCTTCACTGTCTTACATTTCAATCTGTTTCGACTGACCAATACCTGCTCAGTTTTAGCTTGAAACTCTTTGAGTTCATCTTCAGTGAGAGGCTGGAAGTCATCGTTTTCTGGGTATTCCTGCCAACCCATGGCCTTCAGTAACCTGTAAATTATATAGATGGTGTAGTAAACTGTAGCTTAGGAATGCAACTTGGTTAAAGAATGGACTAAAGAATGTGTCGATTCTGACCTGTGTTCAGCCTCCAGAGAACTGGACAAGTGCTCTGTGTCTGAGTCACTGAGAGAGTGGGAGATGCCGTTTTCATGACTCTCTCCAAATTCTTTTGGTTCAGGGGTGCTTGCCTCTCCCTAAACAAGCGGACAACCAACAAAAATGAAATAAGACATTGCCAAAAATCTGAACATACTCGAACCTTTTACAGTATACAAAACAACATAAATATAAACTCACACCTGTAAGTATGTTGTTTTACCTTAGGGATAGTTTAACCGATAATTACAATTCTGTCATCATTTACTCATCTAAACCTGTATGACTTTCTCCCACAGAACAATCATATGTCAAACTAACAGATATTTTAAAGGATCTTGGTAATTTGCAGCCATTCACTTTGGGTGTTAGTTTTGTGTTCATACAGGAGAAGTGAATGGGTAACAGTGTTTTAACTGCGTTTCATGTTTCTTCAAAATATCTTCCTTTATGTTGTGCAAAAGTCATAAAAGTTTGAAATCACTTCAAATAATTTTTCTGGCTGTAAAAACATAGCATAAGTTTACAATTATAACTAATGTTGCTTTATGGTAGGCCCAATGCTGAAGTCAATAAATCAGAGCTGAATTCATCCACACCTCTGCTGGTGCTCCAGGACTGTGGCAGCCACTCACATCCCCGTTCCTCTCGTCCTTTAGTCCCCGCAGGAACTCGCTTTTACGGTCTGTGCCACGCCGCATCAGCTTTAGTCGTGAGGGGGTGATGTCTATTGGAGGGGTGGTGCTGGAGGGTGGCTTTAAAGGAACCAAAACCAAATTCATATTGATAGTATTGTTTTGTTTATTTGAAGGGGTTCAATTCTTCTTTACAGGAATCTGTACCTCTTTAGAAGTGCCATGGGCAGGTGCATTGACAGGCGTCAGAGGTTTGGTCACAGAAACAGGGCTGGTGAAGGCTGAATCCCGCCCAGAGTAATGCAAACCCACTTTAGTTTCCCTTCCATTGGGTTTCCATGGGCCAGACTACAAAAAATAACAAAACTTTTCTTTACATTTACCTTAAGTCATTTAGCTGATGCTTTAATCCGAATAAGCATTTACAACAGGAGGTAACAAAAGCAATCGTAAGTTAAACTAATGCCAGTCCTAGTAAGAAAAACACACCATGCATACTAAGGGAGTTTTTTGATAGAAACAAATGTGTCTAATACCCTGTTTATTTTATAATACTTTAACATTTATTTTTTGCATTAAAACATGTATTACTATATAAGCACAATAAGAGTATAAATAATTATAGATAGAATAATTAACGTAGAATAAGCGTATTCATGTCAACTTGCTCAATACCTTGCTGGGGGCAGTGGCAGGTTTGGGCACCAGGTTCTTGTAGACACTGGGACCAGGGATGGGGACTTTAGAGCCATTGGCAGGAAGAGGGCCTGCACTGGCAAAGTTAGCAGAGAATGCAGCACTGGGGTCCTCCTTAGATACTTTCTTAATGACCAGCATCTTAGACACAGCCTGTTTAGCACTAGGGGGATTCTCTGTAACAAAGCACATTAATATTACTGTGTAATGCATGTTACCATTATACTGTAAGGTAACTGCAAATGTAATGTCTTACAAAAAGGATACTGATAACTTAAAAAAAAAGCATTCAAATACAAATACAAAACAAGCATGTTTCTGAAACAGAGGCATTGCATTAATAAAATCATATTTACCCCAAACTCCCGCTGGAGTCCCAACAGCACGGGTCTGAGACACTGGCTTACCCGTTGTCTCTGGATTCAAGGAGGGCTGAAATGTGAACACGCAATACAAAAAACAACTCAGTATGAAGTACATAAAAGTGATGTGAAGTACGACAAAACTCATAGCCCTTAAAATACGAATCGTTTAACTCCTAAATGCCAAGTAAAGGTGTGATCCTATACTGCAAACAACCTTGCTAGCAAATACCACTACTTACAAAATCCTCATCGACAAACTTGAGCTTGTCGTCATTGCGCTCCTCATCAGAGTATCTCTCCTGATACGGACCGCCTTTGCGCGGATGAAAGTTTCCATTCCGCTGCCGGTGAACCCCTTGCCTGTCCCTTTCACCTCCACTGCGTTTGATGTGCCGGGCATGGTGGTGGTGAGGACCCTCCTGGCCCCTCTGTGCCCCATGCCAGCTGGGGGACTCCTTCCACCCTGGTCCGCCACCTAGTCCCCCCTGACTCCCCTTCGCGACACCAGAGTCTACAGAGTCATGCCTCAACAGAGAAGGCTGCTGCCACCCATCACCTGGGGCTCTGAGCGGATCGTTGTTGAAAAAGCCATCGGAAGAGTTGTGTCTGCGGCGGTTTACTCCCGGGCGACCGTCTCCGCGGGGAAAGTGCTCTCCATGCTTTTCAACTGGGGCGGCAGGGGACTGAAACAAACATAAATCAAACATCTATCAGAAGCCATTACGGACAGCTTTAGCTTATTTTAGAAAAGAAAAATTAGGCATTTAACTCTAAAGTGATAAGAACAGGCTTTGAGTTGCTCTGTCCTAAATTTAGAAAAACAGCACAAAGTGAATACAGAGTCACTTGGGATACCTTGGCGGGCTGAGGCGTGGAGAAGTTAAGCCAGGCAGGAACAAAGTCATGCTGCGCCATTTAGGTCCAGTGTCTCCCGTCAGTGGATGGAGGCATCAAACCTCATGGCCTGAACCTTTAAATCAAAGAAACAACCAATCAAAAATCTTATTCATGCAGAAATGTAGAGACTTTCTGAAGCGCAAAATATATTAACAGTTTTTAAACATTTTGCAAAACGTTCTACTGTCTGACATTGGTTGAGTCTGTGTTAGATTCCTGAATGGCATCTCAGAACCAGTATTTAAACTCTTTGGGAAAATAGCTCACAGTTGTCTTTTAATTAAAGATGCTCCAAGACACATTTTTGGTACATGAAATGTCTCTACTATCTGACATAAATCTTTGAAATAGGCATCCAGAAAAATCCCACCTGTCTTTATAACAGCCCTAGGCTCTATAAACAGAGTCATAGGGCCAGCCAATCAGAAATTGTGTGCGCTTTCGGTTTCACTGATATGAGTTTTGTGGGTGGAGTTGTGGAGAGGAGGACCATTTGAGTTAACAAAGAGAGATTTCAAAACAACTTTAAGCTTGTGTTTAAGAGTGTAGTAGTGTATAGTATTCACGCTAGGGCTGTCAAACAATTAACCGATAATAATTGCCTAAAAAATTTAAGTTTACAAAATTTTTATTTTGTATTTAGAAACCCATACTAAAATATAAAAAATACATGTATTTGATTATGTTAATATAAAATAGAACTATAAATAAACAATTATTGATTAAATATGTAACAATCATTTCCTTAAATATATACATGTATACATTTTTAGATCCAAACCATGTTCAGTAAACAAACATGTTATGTAAACACAAACTTCTTGATCTGGATGCGGTTTATCATGTAACAGCCCTACTTCAAACTTACTTTAAAGAAATTACACACCATTTTATTTCTATACGCAGGAATGTTTTTTTTTTCGTCAGAACTAGATTGCATGTTCTTAAAGTAGGGTAAATAATAAAAACATGGCAGTGTTCTTTCTCATTTTACTGTTTACAATACAACTAAACAAGAACTAATACAAATACTAATAGAGTGTCATTGCATTAAAATTGTACATATTCAGAAAGCAAAATAAAAGAAATTTCAAGTATGGAATTCTGTGACTTCTTACCCCAGAGACAAAGGCTCTGTAGTTCGATGGCTCTGTTCTCGGTTGTGTCTGTGTAGCGGGCCAACCAACTCTCTTTTACAGGCCCGGGTAGCCTGAGGATACCAGCAGCTCCTGCCACAGGCAAACTCCAGTTTCCAGGATGGCGCAGTAAGGGAGAGGACGTGAAACTCGTGCCACAGTCAGACAAAGTGTGGTCTAATTCCCATGCAAGGTGAAATCGTACGATGATGGAAGAGCTCAATGTGAATGCCGTGCGCTTGTGGAAGAAAAGTGGATGCGTTTGATCGGTAATGCCTGAGTGACTCTCCAGGACACCTTTAGTTCACCATCGTTGGCAGCTCGCATTCAGGTTGACTGAATACAATCGATAAGAATCCAATATCTTTTGCCTCTGTCCACTTGAGTCTCGGCACAACCAGTCTCTTATTCTGGGGGCTTGTGGTAGCAGCACGCCGTGCCTGCTCTGACACTCAGAAACTCCTTTACGAACTCATTTTCAGATGAAGACACACACAGTGACAAAAACGTGAGGTGGGGCTGTACCACACAAAGCTCAAAGGGTCGACCTATACACGTTCACCTCATCAAAACTGTCGAGGTGCTACGTTGGGGCAAAAAGGGGAGGGGGGCTGATTTGTCACATCACAATAGCTAAGAGTGCTTTATGTTATGAAGTCATGGGAAACGCTTTACACGTTCAACAGTTCATACTCTGGATGATTCAGCGATCCGAACATCGACTGAAAAACTTGACATCTTTAACTCTTTCCCATCGTGACTGATAAATGGCTGTCAAACCGATATCATGTTAAGTTACCAGAAAAATTGAGAGTAAATATGATTCCGTTCCTGACAACACTTCCGATCCCCCAGTTCATCAAACTAAAACTGAATTTCACAGAGGAATAACTTGATGCCAAAGTGCACAGATTCTTAACAACGGTATCGATAAACACTGTGTACCGTTCATCAGTGATTCAACAGCCAATGAAAACAACCCAAAAAGGTGCGAGCAAACCATGAGCATTCAATGTAAAACAACAGCTAGTATTATTGCATGTTGAGAGATCTCAGGTCTTGTGAGGTTCTTGCCGGAGAAGAAATCAAATAGGTCGTTCCTCCCCCAGATCTTCAGGATTAATCAGCAGAACAACTCTGTAAAAACAGAACAACCAATATTGACTCATTTAGTAAAAAAAAGTTAATATAATCATCACTTAAGCCTATACAGCATGAATAAAACCAATGATCTGGCCAACTTTATCATCAGTGAATAAAAAGTGTCGCTTTTTCTAAACCTATATTCTAGTGCAGACTAAGTCGACAGCCAGGTTTCATTTATTGTGACTCTAAACTTGATTTTGACAACTGAAAATATACAAATAAACTATTTATGGGCAAAATGTTATAAAATTGAACATAATTTCAAACCTAATTGTTTTAAATGAATTAACTATATATATACTAGAACAACACATTAATTCAACAAAGGCATGCTAAATGACACAAACTACACCCAAAAACAAATACAATGATTGGTCGACAAAAAAATGAAATCACATTTGAATGGAAATAATTTAAACAGAATAAAGATTTCCTGATCTTAAAGTTTGGCCATGATCAATGATTGACAGATATGTTTTGCAGTTTACCATCTTATAAGATTTTGAGACTTTCAAACATAAATAGAAACCAAACAACAAACCAACATAGATAATCCCTTATCAGCTTGCTGTTTATCTATACCTTATTACATATCATAATATTTATAATTAAACATGCCATCAAACATCCAACTAACATGACATAAATGTATAAACAAATGTTACCTAAGTCATGAGTGTGATGCTAAAACACATCAAGCTAAGCTGGCTCTGAACTAGCAAGAGTTAGCATCACAGATCCCAACTCATACAAACAGATGACTTTTGTGGGAATAACATGCAAAACTTTTACTATTATCCTTGTATTGCATCCCATATAGAAGTAAAACACGAATGTGGAGGAGGATAAACAACTCGCTAGTTCCTTCTACTTCCAGAACACTCGCTAGCACAACAGCAGCTAGCCGACTAGGCCATTCAAAGTATGTTTAAAGCCCAAACTCTAACTGTCGAATTTAGCATTTAAACACACTTTGTGTCGTCATAAGGTTTCTACGTCACGAACTGACCGTTAAAATGCATCACGCGCGAATCTTGTCGACAGCGTTTGCGTGTTGTTTTAGCAACGGCGCGTGCTAGGCTAATGTAGCATTCCGAGCAGATATAAAGTGTTGTAAAATGGCTCCCTCACGGCACCAAAGCCCCGAATAAACATCTCGATGTACACCTACCGTTTGATGCCTTGTCTATGTGTGTAATTGGGGGAAATAAGACGATGCAGCGCCTGTCAGGAGTGTTTGGCCGTTTGGAGGTTGTCGTGTTTTGTGTCTTTTGGTGTTTTTTATTCACACTCGTTCCGACTTTGCCGATCCATGTCGATTGTTCCTGTCTAGTTCTGCACAGACGAGCTAATCGATCACAGAGCTCAGCGCTCGATCACCAGAGCTGGAGATAAACAACAGCTTCTGTTTACTAGGAGAGCTAAAGAAGTTTATTTTACAATGTTAAACTTCATATGAACAAGTTTAAAGGTGATGTTAATTTTGTTTTTGAAACTGTTTTTATTCCCCAAAACACGTCCAATATAAATATAAATAAAAAAGTTTCAATGACAAAATAAACATCACCTTTATATGAAGTTTAACATTGTAAAATGTATTTAAAATAGTGGTTTATTTATTTTAAGAATAATATTAAGTTAGATGTACATTTTACTTTCTATTTGTTGGAAATTTTATCTCTGACTCTACTCAAAGGGAAAGCTTGTTTTGTTATAAACTTTGTTTTTTTTCTCTTTTAATTGATATTTATAAATGTAGGTTTAATAAACAACAAACCACATTTTCTTGTTTTTAAAAATAATAGAATATTTTTAAATATATTTTCGAATTCACAGAATAAGAAAGCTAGTAGAACTATTTTATTTTGTAATGACTTTGATTTGTATAATGTACTAAGTGTTTAAGTCTTATCTTCAAGTTTTATGCTTTGACCTTTGATTTTTATTTATTTTTTACGTTTCTTATCATATACATATGTATATTATTATATATAACTGTGTTTAATATGTGGCATATAACTGTTTATCTTATGAGAACCCAAGCTATTCATGTACTTTTTTCCATGCAAAGTTCCAAGTGAGGTTTTTGTAATGAAATTGAGGAATTATAGCATTGTTACAGATCATCTGAGAAGCCCTCCTGTAATGCAAATTTGGGGCATAGCCTCCTTGAGTCCACGATGTCTGATGGAATTTGACTGTGTTAGCAAATGCAAAATGCAAAAACAGACGAATGGGGTTTGCTCAATATATTGCAGTTCTTACACAAGCTTGTTTACTGTGATATGTTAAATAAACAAACAACTAATAAAGTCTGTTTTTACTCAAACACAGTGTGTGTGAAGTTTCAAATAGAATCTAAAGAAGTACACCATACAATCATTGTAGTACACTATACTGTACTATACTATAAGCTCTCTTACTACTCCTGTGGCAATGTATTGACTTAACTATATATACTTTGTATATGCCAAAATACCTATAAGAACAATTAATTGAAAGATTAATCAGGATTACAATTACATAATCTTCAAAAGCCTAAATTATCTCGAATGAATGTTTATCAATAAATTGAGTGGTGAATAAGGGATTGTAATATTTCTAATTAACTTGTTGAGATACTTGAGTATTCTGTACTTTAAATGAAATAACAACTCTTGGCTAATTATATTGTATTAGTGAATTTTAAGAATTGTTCATGCAGTGGCTCTGCAGAAAATTAAGAAAACATTTCATCTATAAACCTATAAATCATCAACAATAATCCTAATTCAGAGTCAAGGTGAAAAATCAACAATTTAATTTTTTTCATAATCAGGAAGCCCTATTCTGTTTTCAGGGTCTGCCACAAAATATATATGGCTAGTAAATACACATTTTAAATACAATAATATTCTGATTAGTTATATAGAAATAACAAAAGCCTTATGCAATGTCATATCCCAAAATTGCCACACACTGACACATGTTATCTGCATGGAAATCAGACAGATGACCTCCAAAATTCCTAAGTGACCTTTTCAGGAACAGAATGACACATTGCATTTATGTTGGATTTGGTTGGATTAAATCATGTGGATGATTTTGTGCAAAGTGTAGTAAAGTCATGTTAGGTGTCAAACCATGTGCTAAGTACTCATGGAAGATACACAATACATTTATCTTATGGTCACACAATATAACAAACACTGGCCCTCTCTCACACACTCAACATAAGTGTGGGAACACATACATATTTGTTGTTAATTATATTAATATAATATAAAAGCACTTGTACTTATGAACATTGCTATGAAAACTATAAAAGTTGTGCTTATACCAACCATAAAATGAAAGCTAACTTTCTGTCCATAAAACTAACTGTCTTCATTTGATTTATTGTTATTTGTTAAATAAACACACAATTTGTACACACTTTACCAAGTGTGATGTGTGTGTGAAGACACACTTCCGCAGGACTTTTATTATGACTTTACTGCTGACGTTGCTGTAATGTGTGTGGCTTCACGTGGGTATGACCTTCTCCTGACAGATAATCCCTCTTTTATTTTATGACAATTAAGGTATTCCTTAAAAACGCATTGTCATAGTTTATTGCACTTAATAAAACGATTACTTAAATAATAATATCTGTAATGAATAATAAAATAAATGTACTAGCTGCTAACAACGGTTCCTTTTCTTGTGTGTGTCAACTTTGGATGCTGCATCTTGTCAATGCTTTTATATTTTCTGTATTTTGCAGGTAAAATGTTGTCTAATATAATGGGACGAAACGTCATTGGGCATTTAAAGGTGAGTTTAACACATTAATATGGCACTGGGTGATAGATCCTAATACAGATTTGTTTGAGCCCTCTATGACTTGAGATTGTATTTAAACCTATGGTAATAAAATTTCATCTGAATACTTAAACACAACATTTTCTGTGATTTGTGAACACTTGTTTATTAATTAACATATATGAGATATACATTCAATAACATATGTTCTCTTTTCCTAACAAACAGAGATGGCATTGGAGTGGCATCCTACAGGTGCCCAAGTTTACAAGTACTGGGCATGGGACCACTCACTCTTTACCAGTGTTTACTAGATGTTTATATGGACATCTGTGCCCGAAACCCATTACAAGTGCTGTTTTGGGAGCCCAGTCGTTCCACTGGTCTGCACACAGATTAAAGAAATGGCCACAGGAAGAGAGTCCACCAAAAGAACTGGACCTGGTTCGGTATGACATGAGAGACCTGAAGAAAGCGCCCAAGCCAGCCCTCTATCTTGGATTATCTGGTCTCATACCGTTTGTATCGGCTCCTCTTCTTATGGCCGTTTCCGAGGTGTATCTTCCTGAAGTTGCGTTTGCTCAGGTGGCCTACGGAGCCTCTATCGTTTCCTTTCTTGGAGGAGCGCGCTGGGGCTTTGCCTTGCCGGCTGGAAGTCCAGCAGAACCAGACTGGCTTAATTTAGCAAACAGTGTTGTTCCCTCACTGATAGCTTGGGTATCGCTTTTATTTAGCCATGATATTACACAGTCTGCTGTTCTTGTGATAGTGGGTCTTGGGATAGCATTGCATTATGATCTGTCTCTCCTGCCCACATACCCCAGCTGGTTTAAAGCCATGAGGACAATCCTCACAGTTGTAGCTTTTTTCTCCTTGGTGGGTACCATTGTCATTAAGCAGTTTTATCCAGAGAAGAAGTTTTACACAGATAATTGATTTATACATTTTGTAGTGTGTGTTGTTATAAGAAAGGTATAACTAGTACAATTTCATGTACAGTGTCAATATGTAAATATAAAAAATGATGACCCGGGGATTTTGGCTGATTGTCTGTCTTTTAATTGTCTTTTAAGAAACAGTGGGACACTTTTACTTCTACTTCTCACTTCACTTTTACACAAAAGTAATACAATGGCTGTCAGTAACCAACATTTTTCAAAATACCTTTTTTTGGGTTCTGCGGAAGGATGATCAGGTGTAAAGAGGGTGAGCACTATTACAATTGTAAAAAACTATTACAATAACTAATTGACAACACATTTAGTTCCTGATGTAATATTGCAGCTTTCAAAATTAAAGTAATTTTCCAATACAAATCACAAACTTCTCCAAATAGGTTATAAGTTTGTATAACTGTAAGTTCAAATACATTAGCACATTTCACAGACCAAAGTCTTAACTTAATTGAAAAACTAAATGCAAACTAAGTTCTTAAACATTTTTTGAGTCTTTTTGAGTTTTATTAAACATCTTCTAATAATTTGATTTTGTTTTTTATGCTTCCAAAATGTTTTGGTTGTTTTATGCTATTCAAATATACTGCTTTATAAATGTAATTTTTTTTCTATAGCACTGCTATGTAATAAAAAAACTTACAAATATATATATGGGCAATTCCAGCGTTATGGTCGTGACATGAGAAAACTTTTACAATATAATTTTTACCAGTAAATTGAACCGGCTTTATATATTATACAAAGCCCTTGTTGATATTATTGTAAAATTAGAAAAATACCAGTCTATGCTCAAGCTTTCTATTTTAAAAAGATAAATAAACCTGCCTTATGGATGGGACAAAAAGGACACTTTTTTTGGGGGGACATCAAACTTTTTATGTGAATTAAAACGTACAGACCAGTAACTTTAATAGCCAACAATTGGACAAGGGATAGCTCTTTATGGAACATAAAATAATTACTATATTTTTATGTTCATGTGTCAGTTTATGAGCGATATCTAGAATTATGAATGTGACAATCCTAATGAAAATCATGCACTTAACTGAAAATAATTATATAAAACTTAAACAGAGCTGTCCCATGGGGACCCGACACACCAAATCATCACAAATGTGAAAAATGTTTAATAAAAACTAGGGATTGGTGATGTATCGGCAGCTTTATCAATATCGGCCAATAAATGCTATTTAAAGTATTATCGTTATCGCTCCAATAATGAAATTAGATCGATATCTTTAGGCCGATTAATTAGGTATTATGTCTGCTGGCTGAACCACTTCTCATGTTTGCTTCTGGCTACTTTGGATTTAATCACATGCTTTAGTTTTGTCTTATTTTTGTCAAGCAATAGATTTTAGGCAAAGTAATTGGCCATTGATATGTTTATTAACTTCAGTTCAGAGATCAGTTGAAACTTTTCTGAAGACAAAATTTGTTCACTGTATGTGTCACCTTTTATTTCTTGCACAGGGATTTTTTTTATCGGCCTATATCGGATCTCGGCATCCAAATATAAACGAGTTATCGTATCGGCCAAAATTTCCATATCCCAAGTAAAAATATTTGATAAAAACTTTATATTCCCATGGTAAGGTTGACATTTCAAGGAACGTCCCATATAAACCCTACACTTTAAATCAGAACCAGAATGAGCTTTATTGGTCACAAGAGGATTTGTTTTAGTTCAAGAAGCCTCCAGTACACACATGAGACGAGTAACAAGTAACATAATAAAAATAAACATGTAAGTTGAAAACACAATGATGGAAATGCAATGAAATAACACAAAATATCATTTTTAAATTAAAAAAATAATAATTTTTGAAGAAAGATTTTATTTTAAAATAAAAAATGATATTCATAACAAATGTTTGATATTTCAGTGGAACTTCAATTTAAGTAGTCTTGCCACCATGAAGATGTTCTAAACAACAAGTGATGACGTCAGTAGATGGCAGCAAAGTCCCATTAAATGGGTTTACATCAAGAACCTCAATACATTCACGTGCCACGAGAGGGGAGCACTGTTCTCCAATCAGCGCTCGGCTTTACACGCAGCACTCCATGCCAGTGAAGACTGAACTCAGATCAGAATACAGGAAGCTACAACATCACCACACAGAAGAAAATGAACATGTACGGACTGTGATTATAAGCAAATATATTCATCACCGAGCACGTTTCTACAGACCGGTAATGACGTGTGTACACCGAAACTGATGAAAACACAGCTCGAGACCTGACGTACGTCGGCAAGTATCTCGTCGGTCGTTATTGAATAAAAAGTTTGTCAAATATTTTGGCTTTTTATGTTTCATTAGGTGATAACAGAAGTTTAAACCCACTGACTGACTTCGTGTTTTAAACACGCAGTGTAACGCTGCCGTTATAAACCTGACAGACATTTCTCAAAGGAGAATTTCAAATATTTAAAAAAAAACGGTTTATTTTCGCGGCACTTTACCGACCGTCAGCTAGCGGCAGAGTTGGCGCGCTATACAGCCGTTAACACGTCACTGTGTTACACATCTCTACATCGTTTTTAAGCGAAACATCGGGCTCTTGAGGCGACTTTAATGGAGTAGTCACACAGGACTGTATTTAAACCCTGCGTTGGAACTCATTGATTCCGTCTTTGTGTTGGTGGATCAAAGTTGAGAGGTTTGATCGCCATGTATGGGATGAACACGTGAGTCAGATTCATCGATACCCTGATCGAGTAATGTGTGACGTGTTTACGTTACTTCATCCACATCCGGCAGCATGAAGAGAACTGATAGCAAAAACAAGAGGAAACTCTGCACAGCTGAGCAACGACACACCAGCACTGAAGGAAAAGAAGAGGTGAGACAAGTGATCTGTCTGTCTGTCTGTCTGTCTGTCTGTCAGTCTGTCTTTTAACACTCCTGTTTTATATTCATATTGGTTTATACTTGTATAGGTGTACCACACATCCTGCAGGTGATCTGAGTGCACATTGAGTCTGTGTGTTTTGTTGTTTAAACATTGCCCTTTGACTATTGCATTATTTTTATAATTACAATTATTCATCCAATGTGACTTATATGCATAATTAGTATGCAGTAGTCAATCATCACTGCAGGGCAAACAGGTGTAAGGTGTCTTACTCAAGGACACTTCAGTCATTGTCTGCTGGTACTGGGATTCAAACCCACAACCTTCTGCTTAGTCCCACTCTCTACCAACAGGCCGTGACTGAACCATATTTCTATGTATGTTTCTCACATGTCTGGCTTATATCATTGATGAAGGAAAGCAGTCCATGTGATTGTTTGGCTTCGGTGTTCACAACTGATGAGGTCATCAAGGTTGTGAGTAATGTGAGCCTTCAGTCTTCTTACCAGATGCAAAAGTGCAGTTTCATATCTTTTAGCACTGCAGAGAAAGTAAACACATTTACATTTACTTTTATTCATATTCATTTGGCAGACGCTTTTATCTAAACCGACTTACAGTATTTTGCAGTAGGCAATCATACAGGGGTAAGGTGCATTGCTCAAGGTCACTTCAGTCATTGTCTGCTGGCTCTGGGATTCGAACCCACAACCTTCTGTTTACAAATCCCACTCGCTAACCACCAGACACTGATGTATTATGTTTCAGTCCAGTGTGTTTAATTACAGTATTGCATTTATGATTAAGTTCATCAAGTCAGTGAGTTTTTTTTTAGGCATGTTAATGTAATCTCCCTGCAGTGAGCATTCTGATCGACTGTGAACATGACAAGGGATTCTATTTGCAGCTGTGATTAAAGAATGTAAATCTGACGCCTTTGTTGCAGTGGCACTGCAATTTTGGAAGGATGATACCGCAATTATAGGCAGGGTGGAAAATTTCTGGTAGGCAATGTTGACATGCAGAATCACCAAAACAAACACGACACTTCACCATAAGGGTCAATTGCTTACTTGAGCTTTGGTTGTTGTTTCTTAAGGGCTCTGTTTTTCTGTATGCAGCCTTTGGTGGTGAGCTAAGCTTTTGTGGGATTTAGTTTTGATTTAGAAGAGTTACTGTCCTGCTATAAATTCGTTTACTGGTACAGCCAGCTTGGAATGTATTGCAAAGCTGTCACGTGAATAACTGAAATCAACTTTGTGTTTAGTTGTTGAAATTTTTCTGATGATTGGAAGATTCGCTGATAGCAGCGCTTGGGTAGATTGTGGAAAATGGGTTACAACATTTGGCATGTAGTCTCCATGCTTAACGTTTAAATTGAAAAAAAGAGCCAAATAGGGCAGCACTTCAATATGTGCTTATTAACATTGCAACATAAGTGTTGTTGTGTCTTCCTTGTGTTTGTCATATTATGTTAGTTTTGGGGGTTGTTAAACATTCTCTTATTTGAAAATATATTTGAAGTACAAGGGCATCTAAGGGTGTCATCCAATAGTATTGTAGTGTTTATTAGAAAACATTTAGGTTACACATTAACTTAAAAGTCTTTATGATGAGTAAATATATAACTGGGTTTGTGCTCCTGTGTACTTAATAAGTCAATGAAGGATTTCATTTTCTGTTGCAATATGTCTATCATATACAATGCACAGTAGTGTCTTGACATATACTTTAAAAAACAAATTAAAGAAGGCAACTAGTGGGTTGTTTAAGGTCAAGCTTTTGCAAAGACGCTTATGTTGAGGTGTAAAAAAGCAGCAACATTATGTACAGAATCTGTAGTGTAGAGGTCTGCATGTTATGTTTTCACTGGTATTTCTTCATCCACGTAAATGCCATGTAAGAAAATATTGTTAAACTTTTAGGTAAGCAGAGAAAGACAAATGAGGGTGTCAGGGTTGATAATGCAAATGAGGTACAGTTTCCCCTAACAAGAGCATTATCTTTCTTCTGCATGCAGGGGAGTTTAAGTTTGTCTCTCTTTGCTCTGCTCAGCCTTTATTTTAGAGCTGTCAAGTGGTCCTTCTGAGCAAAATTGGAGTAGTAGAAGTGGTAAGTTCACCTAAAACTGAAAATAATTTGAAATTATTTATCTACCCTCCTTTTATTTTAAACCTGGTTGTCTGGTGTTCTTCTGCAGAACACGGAAGAAGATATTTTGAAGAAAGTTGGTAACTGGACAACAGTGGCACACATTTACTTCTTTTGTGTAGTAACAAAACCAATGCAAGTGTATGGGTTCCAGTCCCGACATTCTTTAAAATATCTTCTTTAGTGCTCTGCGTAAGAAAGGAAGTCGTACATGTTTGAAATGCCAAGAGGGTCAGTAATTGATTCTTTTTTTTAATTAACTATCCTTTTAAGGAACCCACAAAACCGACTGTTTTGACATAAAATCAGGACCCCTACTTGAACATATTTAATGTTTTTTGCATACATTACAGTTAACATAAATTAAAGCGCTTGCGCTGAAAACTTTGACTGAAAGGAAAGCAATATTTGGTCCTTGCCTGGTGACATAAAACAACGTTGCACACAAATAAAAAAAAAAAACGTCCCCAATATCTCCAAATGTCCGGGCACGGTTTGGAGCACTAACACCAGTCAAACGAACTGCACCTTGGTGGTCAAACGCACTCAGGAACGGTTCAAACTGCCTAGTGTGGGTACACCCTATATGCATGTTTCTGATGATCAGCCCGTTAAAGGTTGCAGATCTGATTTGATTTTTATACCAGCCAACTCCCGCGTTTTAAATAAAATAGAAATTGCATTGCATTGTCTGAATTAAGGGACCCTCAAAGGCATAGAAACATGGATACCTGAGATAAGAATGATATGGTCAATGGTTTCTTTATTGAGACGGCTAGATGTGATTTATTGTTACTGAAATCAATGCACATAAATTACTCAACAGGAAATAATAGTCATTTACTTAGGAATTTTTTTATTGTTGACATAGTTCTTTAGACTACTGAAAAATACATGTCTAAGCATATTTCTGTGCTGCAATTTTTTGTTTAATGCGATTAATAAATACACAAACCCAACTGATCAAATGTGCTCTGCATTTTGCCTTCAATGAATGACTGAATCATCTCTATAAATTGTTTCATAAATCAAGTTATTACTTTTTATATCAATAAACAATGGACACATGTTGTGTTACCGAGTGTGGCGCTGTGTCTGCACGTGAGAGAAGGGGCGCTGGTGTTCATTTTGACAGGCCAGCCAGAGGGCATGGCAAGGATGGAGTTTGTGAGCCTCAGTTGCTGGTAGTTTATAGCAGAATATGGCTGGTTGGATAGGGACAGGAATGCTGCAAGCAGGAGCTTGTGTGTGTATTTGGAGAACATGTCATAAAACAGCTGTTTTAATGCATTGGGAGGAACTCTGGCTGTTATAACAGTCACAAGAGAGAGGAGTGGTTAAATACTTTTCAGGAGTGAAGGTCAATTACTCTTTTATGAGGGAAATCAGAGTTTCTTTGTCATATTGTTTCATAAAACTGGTAATGTGATAAGCATTACTAATTACACTGTATTAAAGAAGTAAGAATATCTGAACAGGCAAGATATGATCATAATTCATCTATTTCCAGGAGTTTAAATAGCCTGCTAGCTTCTTTGTATTTTTGGATAGCCTTGTTGTCCCTTGCTATGGGATCGGTAGTGCTCTGACAGACCACACAACAACTGCGAAATCCAGATGTGGTCTCATTGTATTACAGCATGAAGTTATTGCTTTGAGCAGTTTCAGTCAACAATTGTGCAGAATTTTCTTGTCTATTTTTGCTGAGAAGTTAATCACAACTCAATGTTATGAGTTTGTCTTTATGCTTGTTTTGGTCTTTTCACGAGCAACTAGTTCAGGTCGTATGTAATCTGTTTGTTTTTGTTTCCTGAGGCATGCTAGCTTTCCTCAAGCTTAGACTCCCTCTGTGAACATTGTTTGAATATTTTGATGTATATGACGTCATGAGAAAAAAAAACTTATTAGAAACGCTTAATACGTACATTACGTAATGTCAAAAGGTCAAATCAATCTTTTCACAGTCATTTATGGTTATCAGTATACATGATTGTTTTCATTGTTTATATTTCTCTCATTTCCTTTTGTTTCGGCTCTTCCCTCATCTCCTCGTAACTGTCCTTGGATATGAAACTTTCTCTCTATCCCTATCAGTTCTTTCTCAAAATTGACATCTCTTGCATCTCTTGTTATGGCTGGCCTCACATTGTTTGAGCTGGTGGACCAGATGAGAGCTGCACAGTAGTAGTTGTCCTTGTCTTTTTTCCTTGACTTTGCACATCCTGTATATTTTTTTATTCTTTTATATAACTACCTTTGGCATTACTTAATCTGAGTTGTATTAAACCCTACATGGATTGTTTGGGGCCTATATTGAATACATCTTATATGGAGAGATTCTTACCGAAAAAACGATGTAACCATGAAAGCAGACCCAAGCAGCTTGCTATTACTCAAGATTAGGGATGGGCGTTTTCCGCAAATATCACATTCGAATATTTGAGCCCACAAAAATCGAATATTCGAATATTCGTTTATTTAAATTACGTTTATGAGACTGACGTCATTTTTCAGTAACATTTATTGTTTCCGTCATTTTTGAACAAACGTATACACAATAAGCTTAAACATTACGCTACATCGTGTTTTGTAGCTGAAAACCTTTAACAAAGTGTGCAAACAAACAAAAAGAAGAGAGCAAAAGCAAAAAAAAAAAAACTTCAAGAAAGCCGCCTGCAGCAATTAGGCTATTGTACAGCCTAAGCTACATTTAACTTTAAACCTTTTAAACTGTCAGCAAATCTTTTTGCTTTCTTTCTATTGTTTTACAAGTTCTTGTTAAGGAACACATGATCGGGGGGAAGTCGGATCATTAGTCTGTTAACTATGAGGCGGGCTGCGGAGAAAACTCGCTCTGACGGCACAGAAGTGTCCGGGACACACAAGTAACGGTGTGCTAAAGTTTTGTGAAGCGCTTATGAAGTTTTCATTTCACCACTGAATGGGATCCACATCTGTATCTATAATGTTGTATAATGGGATCCTCATCTGGTGGAATACATGTCTCCAGCAACAACTGTTCCCACTCGTCTCGGTGTGATTCTCTGTAATCATCGCTTAAGAACTGGCTCAACCTTTTCCGATGAGCGGGCATTGCCGCATCCTCTTGATGCGAGTGGTGTACATCCGCGCCTCTCGCATGAAGGAAAATGCTCTGATAATGTTTAAAAAGTGTTTTTCTTACTACTTCTCTCATGTGTTCTCCGAGGAACCTGAGATGTTTGTGTCGAGGGTCTAGGGCGGACGTGAGAAGAGGAGTTTTCCCTGCATTCGAATAGCATTTTTATTAATCGAATAATTACAGCAGACCGAATATTCGAATATTCGACTATCCGTGCACACCCCTACTCAAGATGTATATCTTTAAGCTTGTGGGCAAGTGTTTTTTTACATGTGCAGATCCAAAGTGATTGTCAGTGAATTATAGAGCGGTTTTAGTGAGAGAAGAATTGCTGTCCACTAGAGGAGTTTAATGATGCAGAAGAGATAAGCTGTCTGACTGTTCACTGCACTGCGCAAACTCCTGTACAGCCTGTCCCAAACACTCAAAATTAAAGGAAAATTGAATTAGTGGTCAAATTATTAGGCCTTTTTTTGTGTTTTGCATTTTGGCATCTCAGCAAATCTTATAATAATAGTATTTAGTCTATATGACAAATCAGCCTATAATTTGCCCTACTTATGTTTTGTTACATTGCTTAACAGTTGTGCATCCCTTAGCATTGTTCTGAGACCGAATGTGCTGTCTGAGATAGCTTGTATGTGTACATCATCACTCATTAAACTCTGGGACTAATGCCAATGTTTAGAGTTAAAATAATTCTGAGTTGTGTTCTGCTTGTGCCTGTTGATTATATTGGGAAGCAGAAAGTATAAGCTTCATTGGCAGTGTTAGTTTATAATGTAATTAGGCTAATAATCTCCTTCTGTTTTAATTCAGTGTGCAAACAAACATACATGTGCACACATACGCATTATCATGCGCTATGGATGAGCAGATGGAATGTGATACTTTGATGTTTGTGCACAAGTCGGGTTAGCGTTCCTCTGTTTGAGAAAAGGGTGAACCACACATTTTTACACAGAAGACATTCCCACCAGGCTGTCTGTCTACACCAGCCTTCTGTATCACAGTGGACAGGGTGGTAATTGATAACCCTAGGAACTAAAGGGATCAAATGTTTGTTTTAAGTCACTGAAATGTCTATTTTAGAAACGCCAGTGGCTGTACTGTAACATTCACTACTTGGGAAAACAATTTTTGATCTGTTATTTGTACGGATCATGCTCTATGGTTCTGAACACATGTAAAGCATGTGGCCCTCTGTTTAACTGTAGGTTTATATATCATAGAGTAAAAGATACTTGTGGCATGCACTCCTTCTCTCCTTCTCCAGTTTTTGCTGGAACCCTCTCTTGCTCTCTCTGGACAATCTGGACAAGTAGAATATTAAAGCGCATTCTAAAATATATTTGAACTTAAAATGATGCTATCCACGCAATTTATTAACGCATCACTCTCTAATGTTCAGTACGGCATTTATAGTTTCTTATATGTTTTACATACTGACATTTCTCAAGGCATAGCCTAGAAGATAAATAAAAATGTTAAGTGAATCCGCCAATATCATCAGGGAACTTTTACAACTTTTTTATCTTTTTTATTGCAAAAATAAGTGATTACAGATAGCATTATAAAGTTATATTATATTAAATTCATTATCTGATCTTTTTTGACAGTTGTCACTGATTTACTTTAAAGCCACATGAAATAAAACTCATGACTGTCATGCAAATTTAAGCCAACAGCCCCAATTTATAGTGTTGTCACGATACTGGAATTTCTATCTTTGATAGGATACATTGAAAAATATTGATTCTCGATAGCATTTTCGATACCACGGAGACAAAAACTGGTATAACCTTAGGGACTTAGAATTTTAAGTTTTAATCTTAAGAGTTTAATAGAAAAAGAATGGACAGTGACGGAAATTCCTACATTAGATAAACAAGCAATAAATAAAGTACATTTTACTAATACATTTAAAATGTAATACTAAATCTGTTAATATGAATGAAATAAGTCGTTTCATTATATAACAGTTAACTCACCTTAAAATATTACTAATTGCTCGAACACATGTATAAGTTCTTCGATAATGTTAGTTACAACATGTATTTGATAAACAGATTTTAATGTGGCTTTTATTTAGGGTGAATTGAGGCGTTGAGACTCCGCACTGACCATATTTATCTTTTTTAACATTTAGATTTTTTATTTTAAATCGTTGCGAACAGGATCTGCGCACATTTATGAAGCACTATGATAAACAAGGAAAGCATTGCTAAATGCTCTTAAGCATGGTTTACTTGGTGTGCACGTGAAGTTCAACTGTAATGTAATACGCATCAAAAATACACATCACTATTACATGCAGTGGTGTGTCAACTTGCCCAAAAATATTTCAAAATACTACTCTAGTCAGTCAAAAGGGTTGCTATGAAATGCAACGCTTTTTATTACGATCAGCTTTCTGATATTAAAGTAAAGGATTTTGATTAAAATCATTCATTTTATTGCTCTCTTATAACTTAATATTATTCTGCACAGCGTCCACATATATTCAAACACATCTGCTGAGAGTATTACAATGGCATTCATTGTGCTGACAGAGATTGATTTGTTTTTATGTTCACTTAAGACATCCCATCATAGCGATATAAGTGTGCTCTCAGGTCTGGTTCGATTGAGACCTGGGAGAGAAAGGAGATGCTGCACTGCGACACTGTTTGATTGGGAAACTCCATATTCTGCTAGCAATGCCTACACAAAAGTGCTTACTACCGATGGACATAACTTCTGTGGAATTAATGTCACAAGAAAATGATCATGTGCAGTTTATGATAATCAGTTTATGCAAAACAAAATCCAATTTAATGGTAGGGCGTTTATTGTGGCACTACTTTGGGGGTGAGTCTGGAGTTTCACGCTCCACAACCCTCTAATTACTATGGAGGTTTTGAGGATGCTTTTTTTGCTTTTATAATCCCGTCCCTGGACTAAAATGGGGAGGGGAGTTGAATCAACCTTATTCCTTCAATCTTTCCATCACTCATGATAACCTTGACCGTTGCCTAGGGGTTTTTAGGTCAGCCTCACATTTGTTGATTTTTGGATAATTCATTTTCTTTTAATTGCCACAAATTGGCATCCATTGAATTGGATTTTCTTATATATGTTTCTAAATATATTTTGGTAGTTGTTTCTGTTTTTGAATATTTATAGATTTGATTTGTGGAGGCTTTTTAACTTGTAAGATAACATATATCCCAGATAACATACTAAAATGATGTGGATCTTTTGCAAAAAATATCAGCAGGAAACCAATTAAACTGGTCTTCATATTCATGTTGAAGCATTGGGGGGACAGTTTAGCATGCTGACATCTGTCACAATATTAATGGGGTTCAGCTGGCATGGCTGCAAAACCATCTCATTGCCAATTCCTCTGCCGCCTGAGAAGCACTTAGACAAGACCTCAATGGTCTTGAGGTTAATTAAGAACGACAACCTGCTATTGTCCCAGAATTTTACAAATACATGAAATGAATAGATTTTTTTTACCTGTCAGTCCGACAGTTCTTTAATTTAATATGTGTTTGAAAACAAAGCCAGAATTATAATATGAATCGAACGGTCTGTTTTACTTGGTGTGATTTACATGACTGAATTCGATTGAATGCGTACTCTTTAACAAAATCTTAAGAAGGGGGGAAACATTAAAAGTATTTGCATTTTGCATTGGAGGATCATAACCAGGTTATACGTACCGCTTTAAAATGCCATTAGAAGACATATGAGTAAGAGATAAAAAACAAAAAGGGTAACAATTTAATGAAAAATGCATTTAAACTCATCTGGTTGTTAATCAGGTGATCAAAAGTTAATGACCAAATCTGTGCAGAAATCCGGCTTTCATGTAATTTACCTTTGGGCAGTCACAGTGTCACGATCTTTGGATGGCAAAGGCTAAAAAACGTTCCCTTTTTGAATGTGGTAGGATTGTTGGACTGCACAAGCAAGGGCTCTCAAAGCACACCATCGCTGCTGAAGTTGGATGTAGTAAATCGGTCATTTTAAATTTATAAAAGATCCTGAGAGCTGTGGGACAACATAGTCAAGTGGTAGACCCAAAAAAATTCACCTACACTCAGTCAGAGTTTACGAAAGACTTTCCTTGAAGACACAGGCTGGATCTCACCCAAATTAAGGCCCACGCTGATGCTGGATGTAGCCCAATTACCACAAGACAGAATTTTTGTGAGAAGGCATTTATGTCTTTAATAAATGAAAAATCATCAAAGCTCATGGATTCTCCAACACCATAACCTCACCTTTTTAGAATTTGCAAGGTAACACCAAACACGGGACACTGAAAGGTAGAAGAAAGTTTTATTGTCTGATGATTTGAAATGTAACCTTGATGGTCCTTGATTGCTTCCGACATTTCTGGCACGACAGGGAGAATCCACAGGAGATGTTTTCTAAATGGCACATTGAAGGAGGCTCCATAATGATCTGGGGTGCTTGAAGATTGTGCATGGTCATCAAACATCTGCTGGTTGCAACGGCAATACCTCTTAACTGGGGTCTATCAAGAGGACAACGCTGTAATTTACAAACGCCACCTGACAAAAAAATCCCTCCATCATGCAGGTTTCCCTGATATAAATTTTTTAAGAACATTTGAGGATGGATACCATCTTCACCACATGGAGTAACATTCCACCATACACAGGAAAACAGTTGCATCAAGCATTCCAAAACTTGTGTTTCAAGTGATCGACAATTTCAGTGTTTTTTTATTTTTTTGAGCTGTGGTCCTTGACTTTTGTTCAGTCTTTTTTAAAGTTTTAACGCATATCTTTAATTATTGTCTACTCTCTGTTTTTTGTCTCTAGCCTCTGTGTTTTTTTTGGGTATTTTAAAGGAGTACTTGCATCCGAGTTATGATCCACTAGTGCAAAATAGGAATACTTGTAATTTACAAGCCTACATACTCAATTTTTTTTCTGTTTAAAAAAACAATTTCTAGCAATAATATTTGTTACATTATATAAAAATACTGTGTAAATGTTGTTTTAAAGGATTTTTTTAATAAAAATCATATTTACTTAAATCAAAAATGTTGATTTATATCACGCACGCGCGCGCGCACGCACGCACGCACGCACGCACGCACACACACACACATATTAAAACATATTTGTACATTTTAGATACATCTGGATTTTTACTGAATTACTTTAATGTTTTCCACTGAAAATTCTAATTCTAATGTTTCCCTTACGCTGACAATATTCACATTGACTGCCACAAATATCCACAAATTAGCCCTTTGCTATCAGCTCCTGCATCTCATACACTCCAGCATAAATTTGGCACTGTATTAAGCAACTTTTAGACACTTTTAATGGTGTTTTTCCATCAAACGTGCGTACAGTGCATCCCTGGTGACTTTATTTGATAAACTTTAGCTGTCGTTCAGCTGTAATATTCAGCTAGAACTGCACTGTGGGTGTGAGGTCGGAATTTCCTGGCAGACTTGTCAATAAATTAAAACACAATAATGTTTCCAAGTACCCTTTGTTTACTGATACTGTTTGGACTTATAAATGAGCATAGTGCGTCCGTTAAGCACATGATTTGTTAATTAGACAAAGGCAGTTAGTTGCAAAGTTATAAAAGCCACTGCATACATTAGCTCTTTAGTGTATATACGTGTTAATTGTATCATACAACGTCACAATTATAAATCAGGATTTAAGAAGTGAAGTTAGAGTGACTCCTGGTTAAAGGAAAATTAATACTTCATCATAAGTTTAAGCTAAATTATTTAGTATATAAGAATAACATGACACATGCCAAACCAGTTTGGTTTCAGGTCAAATAGATAGTTCTCTTATATCTACATATTAATTGTTCTATTTGGGTTTTTAGTTTCAAGTTTCCTGTTTTGTATCATTATTTATACTTGTGTTGGATAGTAAAGTTTCTTGTTAAATTAAATATCCTTTTACCCAATTCAAAGTCTTTGCTACAATATTATAGGCATTTGATCACAACATTTGAGAAATCATTGCAAAAAAAGTGTTTATCTATTATGTTTATGTATTTACTGTATTATATATAGTACTGTGCAATACTTTATGCTAGCTAGGTTTGGACAGATGAATGGAAAAGTAACCTGGTACTGTACTAGAATGTATTCAAAGAATAAAACCGATATATCGATATCTACCTGATATCGGACCCAAAAACCCATTTAGGGTGGGCACTATTTATTGCATTAATATAACTGTTTATTTTTAATATTAAATAAACCATGTTTAATATTTTTTTACAATGTAGAAAACTGCATAAACCTAAGCATTTTGTTTCCCTGGAAATCCTGAATTCCTTTTAGCAAATTAGAATGCTGTTACCTCACCTCATGGTCCAAAGTTTATGAGTGCTTGTATGTCTAGTTCCAGTTTCTAAAGACTACAGTAATGAACCGTTATTTAGTGTAGACAGTGATGCTGTGCTCACTGCCCAGGCTTACTATGAACTTTTCTCTTGATTAATTCAGTGAAAGGGCAGTGCTGTCAAGCTCAGCAGGAAGCGGCCTATCCAGAGGCTTGTTTCTGCTGGTAATGACCTCTTACAAGCTTTTCCAGTCCCATCACACCCAGGGGGAGAAGCTCTAGGCCCAAGGGTTTCGATTGGTGTGCAGTTTCGGACCCCACGAGCTATCTGAATAAATAAATAGTCATCTTTTTCACATACTGCGAACAGTGCACTAGACTATGGTTTAAGTGATTTTAAGAAAGATTAATCAATGTATTATTTTTGCCAGTGGCCGAATTGTCCAGGGATTTCCAATTCGGATTGGAAAGGACTCAGTGTGTTATTAGCCCACCAACGACAATATATTTACTCCTAACATAGATATGGTAAGAGCTGAAATTGTTTGATACCATTGTCAAACGGTGATGTTTCTATACTTGTCTTGTTCCTAAAATGTTTTGTTTTGCTTCCTAACAATAGTTGAGATAATATTTCTTTTAAAATCAAACTGAGACCTTGAGTTTACATGGAATGGTCCTTTAAGTTAAATATCACTTCAGCCTTTTCTCCCTCTGTGATCTAACTTTGGCTTAGCTTATTGTGTTGTTTTTTTGTCAACAAATGAGTTCTAGTATGCAAAATATATTTTGATATAGCATGCAATAGACAAATAGAGCAACAATTCCAAAAGAGAAAGGTTTACAGTTTGACATTAACCACTTTTTTTACCCAAGCTGTGCAAGTAGAGGTTTCATTGAAGACTTTCGCATAGTGATCATATCTCGTGGTTCTGAGCCTTTGCCCTACAGCACACAGGATTTGGGAGAAATAGTGCGCAGAGGCTTGACCTGAATTTAGTGGTTTCTTTAAAAGCTGCAAAAGAAAGATTAGAGTAAGTGAAAATGAGCGCAAAGACCTTCACAGACTGTTTACATTGTCTGTAAGTTAAATAGAAAGTATGGATCTAAATGTGATCAAAAGCTTAATTTCACAATTTTACAGGATCAGTGTATGTGGCAATAAGAGGCAAAATAAAAAAAAAGAAAGAAACATGGAAATTAATTAAAAAAGGTGACAGTTTCCTAGATCCAATAATGCTTATCCATCAATTTTAGATTAATAGTTTATTTCCAAAACACATGTTTTTTTATTATGTATTATATTTTTATTGTGTAATCAAGCTGTATTTTTTTATTCATGTTTTCTTCATAAAAACAACAAACAAACTGAAGTTTGATTTGATGAAATATTTAGTAACATATTAAGCAACATTTTATGAAATATTTTGTAACATAATATAAAAATATTTCCGATACTACCTCTATGAATATTGAATGCCGAATTATGTTTCAGCTGTTACCAATCTCTAATTTCTCTGCCCCATGAGATCTGTTCCTGTCCCTTGTATACGCACACAATACTTATTAATCCTCTTTGAATAGCCTGAGAGAACAAAGTTCTTCTACAATACTCAATAGATTTTCTGGGATTGTTTCTTATATAACAAAACATCACATCACGAATAACACAAATGTTATAATTAACCAGTTTTATCAAAGTATTTCAATAAACTAATAACAATACTGCTTTCAGCAAAACATATTTCATATGTATATTTTGATTACAGATGAATGTGATTTAATATTTCTTATAAAAGTCTCTGTCTCCATTATTAACATGTTAATGTTTAAATCAACCCTGACCATGTGAACCCCTCCTTGGTATTAGCCTTGGGCCTATAAAAACTTATTTCAAAATTCTTTTTTTTTACTCGTCTCTTCAGTAACAAGATCTTCCAGATATGTGGTAAACCTTGTGTGTATTGCTTGAAAGGATTTATTGTAAATCTGGCTTTTGTATGTTAAAACATCCTGTTTATGAATCATCACTCTCAGTTCTCTGTTCTCTCCTCATCTGTTAAGACTTTTCCCGAAGGGTTAGTCCTTTTGTGTAACATAGAATAAACAATTTAGATTTATATATACATATAAATATTGATTCATTTAATTTCAATAAAAACAATTTGATTCACATTAGCTTGAACATTTGAACATTTGGTTCAAAATGTAAAGCGCAAATGTATTAAATGAAATCTATATTATGACAGTGTGGCCAGAGATCTGTTTAAAAATGTATTTTCAAAAGCATCTAAAACAATAAATACTTTCTTATTATGCTCATTTTAGAGAAAATACAAGATTTTTAGTGTGGTTCATTCTAATACATTTTACACAATTTTAATAAATACGAGGCAAATTTGTACCATCTGTGTACAGTTTAATCCTGTGAAGCTTGTACTGTGAACACATTTATGTAATAATCTGTAATCGTCCTGTAAACTTTCTTTCTCCATCAAGCAAGAACTCTTCTCACGGAAGCAACTTGGCCTATGTTACAATGCAATGGTATGAATATTAGTTTTTCTTGTGTTTTATAAGCCAACCTTAAAAAAGCCTGGATTTAATCTTTCACAGTTCACCTTCGGGTCTTGGCTCAGTGTATGACTTCTCACTTCTCCATTGCACGCAGCATTACTGGTTTGTCTTGGCTTTGTCTTAGAGGGTGGTGTGGTTCATCTGGAGAACTGGAAGAGTCATGTTATGCTGTGAGCCTCACAATTACATAACCCATGGGGAGTTTATTTGAGCTATTACTCTTGTAGCTGGCAGTTTTAGCTCTGATGAGTGTTCTAGTACTGAAGTCTACATCTTACAAATCTGAATTCACATAAAGGTCAAAGGTCCAGATCTACTGTTTTACACAACCAAAATTTTAGTCGTCTGTACAAATACTGATTTTATTAATAATCCTTTATTTTAATAAATGTATATCAGTTGAATGTTGCTGAAAGTATTTTGTATTTGCTGGAGCTGGTTTAATTCATTCTGATTGATAAAAGCATACAGAACACATTGATAATCATGTATTTATAATTTCTACACATGGGTTTATGATATATAAACTTTAGCATGTTTTCTTTCCCAATAAATTTATGAAAGCATTACAAGGATACTAAGGACACTTAAATGGATAAGCATTAGTGCTAACACATAAACTTGCAAACAGAGATGTTTATTTAAATGATAATTGTACTTAACATAAACTACAATTTTCATAAAATTACCGATAACGTACAGCTTGAACTCTTTCATTAGATCCGTATGTATTAATCGAGATCGTTGACTCAAGTAATCCTGCAGCCCTAGTTCCTGCACAGTTCATAGTTGACAGTCTTTGAAATGTTTTCATGGGTGACAGATTTTTAGGCATTAGCTATTTTGAAAACATTATTTTTTAGTGATGTAAGTTCAGTTTCATCTAAAAATAATAAAAGGTAAAATTAGCACTGAAATGTCCACTGTGGCACAATAAAATGTTAACTCTATCTTCTAAAGTCTTTTTTCTGTGCAAAATATTTAATACAATTTAATTGGTCTGCAGTCTGCCATATTTAGTTTATATGCTGGCTTCTATTTATTTAAGTTTATTGGTATAATATTTCACCTAGATGATATTTTATTTAGTATTTTATATATTTAAAAAAAAGATGTAGTTGGACCATTTCCTCGTTTAAATTAAAGTTTAAAAACATTTTTTGTTTTCCTGTCTGGAAGATAAATTAAGTATTAGCACCACCCACTTACCCAGAAAATCTAAATTTATTTATCTTTTTCTATAGATATTTCGATAACAAAGTCTGAAGTATAATACTTGGGGTTTTTCTTTATTCCTTGTATTTTCAATATATTTGTCATAAAGAGATTTAAAGTAACCATATGTGGCAAAATATTTTGTTATGGGCTATTGAGTCTCTTAATATCAGTAAGCTTTTGATTTTGTACAAAAAAGGACTTTTTGTACAATAAAAATAATGACAGCTTATTACTGGAATTTAAGTCATAGATGCATGTAAGCTGTGGGATCACCCTCTACCGGATAGAAGACCTAACGATGTTTCTCAAGATGTCGAATATGTTGTGTTTTTACACATTGTGATTATTAGTGGTTTTACTAAGTGATTATTTTAGACATTTATCCTTTGAGACATCAAACAGTGAACTGTAAAGGAAAATGGCATCTTTTTAGTTTGTGCACATTTTTCACTTATTTTCTACATGATTAATTCTTTAAAGATGAGTGTCTTGTTTGACTAAACATCTTGAAATCTTTCAGAATTTAAAGAATTAAAATTGCTCCTTGCAATTATCTTAGTTTGATGGTCTAGGATTTGTTACACTGCTATTTTAAAACATCTTAGTTGAGTTGACGTTAAAACTATATCCTTTCATTTCACTTTCCTATTAATGGTTTTCTTGAAAGGCTTTATTAATAAGTCCCTACTGGCTGGGTGGGTCAACATATTGGCCCAACCCCAGTGAATGAGGATATCTTCCTGTTGTATCCATGAGGTTAGGGCTTTAACATCCAATCTTTTATTTGGCTGAGCCTGAACCTAAAGCACATCTGGAATATGTCAGAAAGCATGATTTAAACCCACCAATGGTAAATTGTGTCATTGACATCATGCACACATGTAGAAGGCATTACAAAGTATATGGATACAATCAAACATCAATATGATGTCATAAAGGATTTGTGGCTTAGAGGATTACTAATTCGGGTTTTGTAAGATAAATGAAGAAGATCTATTAGAGTCTTAATCTTTATTCTTTCTGGGATAGGTGATACACAGTGTAAAGACTGGATTGCAACTGCTTTTGAAATATGAGCAGAATTTTTAAGGTTTTATACTTTATAAATGGCTTCAGAAAAAACATACTCTCCTGTTATTAGGAGACAGAAGTAAACTAACATGAATGTACTGGAATCATTTACAGCGACTCATGAGCTTTTTACTTTCTAACTTCAGTGAAATTCTCCACTGCCATTTATTTTACTGTCATTAGCTAATTTGAATTTTCAAGATGTAGTTTTTTGAAAGTGGTACACAGTTTAGCAGTTTTTATTTGGTTTTAGTGTCTTGAAACAAAAGATTTGCTTACAGCAAGGTAGTGTGGATAGTGTAAGATCTTTAACTTTAAAAGACTGTTTTCTATGGCATGAAATGCATTATTACTGTTATTACTCTATTTGATTTATTTCTATTGAGTAGAAAATATTTTTATCATTATTCCTGTGAGGTGCTTTTTGTAAAGTTTGTTATCCAATATTGTGTGTATCATCATGTACTGACCCTCATGTTATTTCAAACCTATGACTTTCACAAAACACAAAAAAATATATTTTGAAGAATGTTGGGAACTGGCACACATTCACTTGCTATGGTTTTGTGTTTAATTGATAGAAACTAAATGAGTGCCACTGCCTTTTTTCAGAATATCTATATCTTGGTTAAATAGAAAGCCTTTGCATCCAGCAGCTATTGTTCAGGTGCATGGCAGGATGCCAGGCGATGTTAAAGTGTTTATGTTTGTGTCCCTGAGGGTTAGACAGATTTAATGAGACTGCAGTCAATGAATACACAGCACACAGCAGCAGGGCAGCATCTATGTATTGTGGTACTGGTAACAATGAATAATACAATATTAGTCTTTTGCTCCACTCATTTCACATGAGTATTTATAAAATGGGTGTTTGTGTTATTTCATAAATTTAAATAAAATAATGTTTAAATCGGTCCTCAAAACAAAACACCAATGTTAACCTATCAATGATCCTTTGCAGTGAGTTTGCACTGCACAAGGTGTACTAGATTGTCTTATCTTGCTGTAAACTCTGTGGCATGTTGTTTTTGTTGTCACCTGCATGTCTCAGCGCAGGGCAAAATCGACTGCAGTCTGTTGTGAAATTTGTATTCCTAAGAAGATTGTTGTCTCCATAGGGAGAGATCAGGAACAGATAAAGGGGTGGCTGAAAGGAAAGAGGTATTATAGATTAACACAAATGTTTAGATCTGAAAATGCTTTGCCACAGGTGATGGATTACAGATACAGACTTGGATTTCATTATTGTGTATGGTGAACCCAAGCACACTCCATAAGATAAATGCACTGTCACTGGTGCTATGAACAAGAGGGCCGCACACTGAGACTGGTGGAGAGAGAAGGCAGATGACTAACTGAATGTACCTCGTTCCCGGTGACACATTGAGCTTGTCAGTGTTGTTGTTCTGGCTTTGAGGCTCTCAACGGTCCTGCATACTTATTTCACTTCTATTGTTTGGTGCCTAACTGCAGTTTAAAGCATGTCATAGCAGGTGAATAAGATTGCCACCCGATCTTAATACTTGAATAGCATTGATTTGTTAATACCAAGTGATATGTATGTATTCTAATTTAACATTAAACATAAAGTCATGGTGTGCATGCTTGCATTATAGTGAGGCATGCTGTGTTACAGTAAAAATCTGTGCTGTAGTAGGTTACCATATACCAAACCATATACCAAACAAGTAGTCAGCATATACCAAACAAGTAGTCAGCATATACCAAACAAATTACACAGAGGAAGAACCTGTTATTTGAGGTTATTGTAAGTTGTTTGCAGTTTAACTGGACTGCATCCAATTTTAGTTTGGTAACTTTTTGTTTTTAACATTAGTTAATGTATTAGCTAACATAAATAACTTTGAGCAAAATAGTTTTATCATTAGGTTTATATTTATTATGCATTCATAATTAGGGATGCTCAGATCAGGATTTTGTCAAGTTTAAATAACTAATATATAAGCTCTCTGATCACTGTTATGTTTTTTCAGATAAAGTAATACTATAGATGTTGCCTTGTATGTAATGTAACTGTTGTTATGATAACCATGTTCATCCTCATGATTTATTGATGTTAAATTTATGAATACTAAGGAGACCTTTTAAGTGCTTCTATAAATAACCTTTAAAGTGTGAAATCCAAATTTTGAAAATGTATATTGCTAATGTACATTGTTCCTCATTAAGAACTGACTACAAACTTGCGTTCACATCGGTCAACAGTTATAAATGAAACACCTTCTTTACTACAACCCAACTCAATATTCAATATTCCTATTCAATATTCTGTTTCTCAGGAAATAACACATTTCCATCTTACTTTTATAATCAAAAATTGTTGTCAACTACAACTGCAATGTCGGTTTGCAGAAGGGTTTCTCGGACCTTGGAGGTTTTTCATGGAACCATGTGAAACTTTCGCTTACATTTTACTGGCAACTCAGGGTTCGGTTTTCTTAAAAGCGATTTAACAGAAGCATGAAAACCCTACCCTTATACCCTGAGGTGAAGTCATCTTCTGTTGGGACAATGCAACTGTGACATCATAGGAACTAACCAATTAGTTATGAGGTTTGCGGTTAGGTTGTTTGGCTATGGTTGCTGTTATGTCATCTGTCTTTTGGGAGCTAGGGAGAAATAACACACCCTCTTCCACTGTTAGCTGAACAATTCATTTTGCGAGTGTTTATCCCTATGGATCATTCTGAATGTTCGTTTGCTTCATTGTTATTTGGCTAAACTGTTGAAGGATACTTTGTGCATTGAACCAAATCAGTGCAATTTCATCACACATTTGACATGTGTTTTGTTTTTGGAGGAAGTTGCTATTTTATTACAGTGCAAATTTACTCTGGAATATGCAAACATAGCTGCATGTTTCTGTTGTTTGAATGATCACAGCAGCTACTGTACTGAACTTTGACCATATGTGGTTGCATGGTGATGAGTCTTCTCCATCAGATGCATGGATGATATTTTCTGTCTTAGACATTTACACTCACAAAAAAAAGATAATTTTCCCTACTGTGATATAAACTACGTTGTTGGCCCTGTGGATCGAACCGTGAATGAGAATTTTGAGCTCTTTGTCGGAAATATCACTTGCTAATCCTGTTGATTAAAAGTTGAAAGTTGCTGGAACTTATGTGAAATTGTGCTAGCAACATGAAAGGCTTGCTTGCTGAAAAACATGCACGCTTATGAAATAAATGTCTTTAATTCAAGTCACTTAGGGTAAAAGCATCTGCTAAATGTAAAATTCTGCATTATAGTCTCTGGTGCATTTGTAGCATGTATAAACCATTTGCATATAAACAAACATATTCATTTTGTAGTTTTAGTTTTGGGAACAGAAAATTGAGGAACAGTCTTTCATCTTTTATGTTTAAGCTTATCCAATGATGTCACATTCTTTCTAACATCCTGCACAAGTCTCCTCAGTTAATCCTTCTTAATCTAATTAGACCCATTCAGGCATCTCAAATGATATAACAACTAATTTCCTTTTTCAGTTTATCAGAGATGTTTTCCTGACTAAGATTGTAGAACTGTCAGTCTAAATAGAGAGCAACGCCTGAACCAGTGTCTGGACCGGAGAGATTGATGAGCTGTGGAAAAACATCTGTGGAAGTGAAATTAGCTCAGCATTAAGTGTGCAACGTGAGCTGGATATAAACATCCAGAGCTTTTACTTGAGAATCATTAAGATCTCTAAGGTCATGAGTTAAACTTGCTGTTTGTTCTTGCATTATCTAATGTCAAAAAGTGTGGCAGTGCAAGTAAGCAACAAAACATGCTGGTTTGAAACAAATCTGTTAAGAGACCATAATAGTTAAAAATAGAATTTTTATATATTTTTTGGCTGTAAACTTGCATTTAATGTCCTCTAAGTGTTTGCTGTGGTTCCTATATAACTGTCCGCTGAGTTGTTCCGATGTTGTCAGCTGTTGTTTAGTTGTTTTTTATTGGTCTATTTATTGGTCTTATATTGGAAAAAGTGGGTAACCAAACAGCAGTAGCACCCATTTACTTCCACTGTATTGACACAGAATGGGTGAATGTGTGCAATTTACCAACATTCTTCTAAATATCTTTGTTTTAAGATGAAAAGGTCATACGGATTTAAAATGAGAGTGAGTAAATGATGACAGAATTAATGTTGGGGTCAACTGTTGGGGTATAGCACTTTTATATTGCATGTCCTGAAGAAGGTATCACTTTAAGTTCACATGTAATCACCTGTATCCATAATCCTAAACTGATTAACTCCAAGACCCATGTCAACGGGCCTGCCTTTTCCTGGGCACATTGCACAAATATTGATAATTACACCCTCCCATCTCGATATAGCCCACCTGGCCTTAAGATGTGTGCAGTAAGGGATAGTTTTAAATAGATCAACATCTCCATCAAATCCAGCAATTATTGTTCATTTTATATGCTTACAGTTGTAAATCGTGACTGGGTATAGGCAGCCTTGTTTCCAACAAATTAATTTTGTTTATCTTCATGCCCAAAAATCTGTTTGTGTGTGTCAGCTAGTAAGAACATTAGCATGTAGATATTTTGAGGCTGCGAAACACACTTCTGGGGTCTTTCGTGTGCTCTGGTGTGGTTTATAATCACGCAGGGCGTTTGATACACAGAAGCCTTAACAGATGTTTCTGGAATCTTGTGACACCACAGAGAGGATGTGACCAGTTCAGGATTCCTGCAAGTTTTTCTATGGCAACATCTGTTTTTCATCCTGACGGAGGACACAGGGAACATGAATGAATCTGCAGGCATGGGTTAAGATATTTATTTGACCAGCTCATAATTTGGGTTTGCCACTTTGGATTCTTTTGTGACAGTCTGTGTAAGTTGTGTGGATGGAAGCTTTAGGGTGTTGTTGATCCAGTGATTTGTAAATGTACAAAATGCATGCCAATAGAGTAACAGCTGCAGGTATCTTGGCAGAAAAAGCTAATTTAATTCAATTAATCACACTGTGATAGGGTTCCTGTTTGATGCCACTCTAAAATGCAAATGGCGTGGCTGGTCAGTCTTTTTAAATCCGTTTTATTGCTTTTGAGAAGTTGGAACTTACTTTTACAGAATTTTCTTTTTAATATTCCATTAATTATCTCTGCAGTGGGACAAGAATATTGTCTTGTGGAAAAATATGTTTTGTGAAAAATTAGAAGTGTGTTAATATTGTGTCAAAGCTAAAATACATACCCTGGACTTGAATTTAAGTATAAAGAATTTAGTATGATAGCTTGTCAAAAATGGAATTTCTGTCATCATTTACTTACTCATGCGTTTTGTACACATAAGAATTGCTTCTGTACAACACAAAAGAAGATATTTTGAAGAAAGTTGAAAATCGAACAGCAGTGGCACTCATTTACTTCTACTCTATTAAAATAAATCAAAGTGAATGGCTGCGAGTTACCAACATTCTTAAAATATCTTCTCTCGTGTTCTGTGTAGTGAAGTAATATTGGTTTAAAATGTCAAAGGCGTAAGCAAATTACGTTTTTAGAGTAACTTTTTCCTAAAATCCAAAGAAACATATTTAAAAGGATAATAATCACCAAAAGACTGTCTTCGCGATGATATTCATTGACTTTTTTGTATGTACCTGAAACGAATGTAAGTCAATGGTTAGCATCAATAGGTACCCGTAATCATTATTCTTCAAATTAATTTATGTTTTGCGAAAGAAAAATGAAAAAATGATTAAAATGAAAAATGGGTGCTTAAGTAATGATACACCTTTTTTGGTGTACACAGTTTTTTGGGGAACTAGGTTTTGTTTACATCACACTATAAATGTAAACACATGAATACTGACCCATGCATAACCCTGCAGTGTCAGAAGTCTCTTGTCCTTCATTTCATAACATTGTTATGTCAAAAATGTTTTCTAAACCACTGTGTTTAAATTCGTCATTAAAAAAAGAAAAACTCCTAATCTTTGTTTGTTTCTGCAGGATCTTCCGGCTCCACCCTCCCTGCTGTTCAGGAAGCTCAGTAACCCCGACCTGTCTCCTGCTGCAGGAAAGACCAAACTGCAGCGGCAACTTAGTCAAGATGACAGCAAAGCACGCCGCAGCAGCATGGCCGGTATCCTCACCGGTGAGCACACGCAATCACACAGAGATAAAAAAATGAAATGTCAAGTGACTGCACTAAAATAATAGTACAGTAGCATTGTGGATTGCATAGTGACTGCGTCAAATTCCTCATTCCTTGCCTGTTGTCAATTGCTTTATTGCTCGGCAGCTCTTCGCTCACAGGATTGTATCTGAGTGAGAACAGAGCAAAAGTAAATTTGCATGATTTTGTATCGAGCATCTGTGTTGTCTGTTCCTCTAAAAAATGCTACAGTAACACACCATAATGACCCACAACACACCTGCAGGTGAGGAAGAAAATGTTAATTTTCCCTCAGAATGAAGAAAGATACAATCTGGATCAGGGTCATTCTAAAATGTGAGGAAAAGAAAATTGCTGTGAAACAGAGGCACTGGCAGTGTAACTCTGTAGCTTAGCTTTGATTCTTTTTTAACACAGACGCACATCCAAACAGGTGTACGTTACGGCCACTCAAGTCTGTGTTCTCTGTGTGCCGCAGGAAAGCAACTTCTGCCTTTGTCTAGCAGCATGCACGGTGGAGTGAGCCAACTGGCCTGGCAGCAGCACGCTGGAGAGCCCAACAACTTGGTCCGCATGAGGAGTCAGTCTTTTGGCCAGTCGGCCCCCTCGCTTACTGCAGGACTGGTGAGCACACGTGCAGAACACAGACTCTACCATACTGTCTGTATAACAAATGCATGCAAATGTACAAGATGCCACATAGAAAGAAATAACCAGATGGCGATAAAATAAGACATGTCCTCTAGAATGCATCATCAGTTATGGATGTTGTACAGAAACTCATAAGTCTGTCATGAACATGTCTCGTATAGTAAGAAATTATTCTTCACTTTTTATATCTTATTTGTATTTTCTTTACATCTTTGTTTTTCATTGCCTTTTTATTTTTGAGCTTTTATTTTAAGAATGAGGTCAAATGTGTTTTACTGAGATACATGAACTGTATAAATAGCTCTGTTATAGATAATCACTTCTACTTTCTACTTTGTTTCTAGATGTTAAAGTCAGAAAACCGTGTATGTGTGGCTGTTTATTGAGGTTTTGAGATAGGGCAGCGATCTGTCAATTACAGCATAACAACCTTAATCAGAGCTCTTTAAACTTCTTTATGTAGAAAATATGTTAACTTAAACAATGGTTTGAGTGCATTGTTGTTGTTTAATCATAGGGTCACAGCTACATCTGCTGCTCATGCTGAGTATTACTCACTGTGAAAAAATAATTTCTGTTGATGCTAGTTGGAATGGCATGTTTTTACCAGAATCTACATGACATCCAGTTACAAAGCATGTTATTATTCCTCGGGGAGGGGTGAAGGTCCTTCATGACTTATTTGGATTTGGGTGATAGATTTAAAGTAATAGTTCAGTAATTTTTGAATTTACTCAAACTGTAATTGCAAACCTGTATGACTTTCATCAGCATCACACAAAAGATGATATTTTAAAGACTGTTGGTAATCCATAAATATATGCCCCTTCTTCCACTGCATGGACAAAAAATAACTTTGTTGTGTTCCATTAAATAAAACGTCATACGTTTTGAGGTATGGAGATTGGCCTAGTTGTAAGTGAGTCGGTTCGATTCACAGGGCTGTATGGTGATCACTGACGTGCACTTGGGCAAGGCAGCTTACACCCGTTAGCTCCCCGGGCGCTGCAGTAATAGCTGCCCACTTCTTTGGGTGTGTGTGTTCACGACGTGCAGTGCTTGCGTTAACTACACACTGGTTAAATGCACAGGTCACGTTTTGGGTATTAAATGTGAATATCTGACAAATAGGTCAATTTCTCTGCACTTTCAATATTCCTTTACCCTTGGATGCTCTGAGTATTGCTCCAAAAATACTGTGCTTTGACCACAATATCAGAATAATATTTTCTTGTTCTTGGTTGCTGCTTGGGAAAAATATGGTAGATGATCTTTGTATATCTTGATACAACATGGTTTTTTGTTTATGCTGTATAATTTCATCAGCTTTTTCAATAAATGGGAAGGAATTCTTAATTTTCTTTAAAAGTCCTCCTGCTGGTGCCACTTCCTAAATCCTACCAATTTGTTATAAATGGTGTTAGTTTAATTTAAGTGAGAATGTGTAATCATATAGTTCTGAATGGCACTAAAACGAGAACAATAGTTTTGTATATAACGCTCCAGGTTGTTTTTTCATCCAGCAGGTGGCAGTGTAGCCTTCATGTTGTATATGCAGATCCATCAAGCTGGGCAGTGATGCAGAACTAAAGAGTACAAATCTTGAATGGGTATAATACAACACATAAGTTACACAATCCTCTCAGCCCTTATGTTTATGCACGAATAATGTACTTAGCAGGGCAGTGAAGCACAGTTTCCTAATAAAGTGCTAATTAATATGCCACCGAGTAAGCAGGTCCTGTTTAAAATATCCTTGTATAATGAAAGAGGACACACTAATTGCTGCTTATTCGCTGGGCTTTATCTGCCAGCAGACAGTGGCATGCTGTTATTAAGATGTAGTAGTCTGCTGCTTTTCAAGATGAATAAGGTCCACTATATACTATTTTTACACTGGATGTCTGTCAACGGGATAATGTAAAGTGCTTTAGTGACATGCATCAATGGATTAAAAAGCAGTAACTTGTAGATGAAATGCGGGAGCAAGTTTGATTTCAAGGCTTGTTGAATTTATCCCAAATTTATGTTACAAGTAACCTGTGGAAATGAATTCATAAAACTATTGGCGAGCAACCCCATAAATAATATTCATCGTGATGCAGCACTATTCTAGATTTTTAAAGGGAATTACTCTTTTAGATGTGTTGTAATCTGTTTGACAAATTACATCCAATACAGTGTACAGCAGCTTATGGGAAATTGCTTGTAGAAATATAATATGCTGTTTTGGCAAACTCAAATTATTTTTGTAAATAATTAACTCTTGTAGATGCTGGTGTATTAGGAAATAGTGAATAATAGATGCTTGTGTTAAGAAATACAAACTGGCAGGCATGGTATGGTATGACAATTATTTACAGGTTCAAGACAATGACACCAAGTTAACAGAACATCAAAATGTTCTAATAATATTATATCAAATATTCATATTTTTTAATTGTACATTTATTTGTAATATCAATGTTTTGTATGGTATGCTGTGTTCACACCAAAAACAATTTAATTGTGTAAAATAAACAAAATTATGGAACTTGTGGCAGGCTTTGTGAAAGACGTTATGCGGGAAGCAACAATCACATAATCTGTACAGTTAAAAAACACCTAATTTTGGATATGTATGCATGTGAAAACACCCCATTGTGAGATGTTTTTCAAGGAAACATTTTCAGTGAATAATACAATTGTTCACATTTTATTAACATACCATTAGATCATTAAACCCATAAAGTAATTTTTATTTAAAAAAATGCTTCTTCAGAGTCCAGAATCCATTGAGTAAAGCGGTCAAAGCATTGCCGTATGGTGAATATGACAAAGCTGCTGAACAATGAGAATTGAGGAATTGAGTGACCATGGCACTAACCATATAACCACGTGTTATTAAAATAATAAAAAGAAAATACTTTGTTATTATTATGTAATTTATTTGATTTGATTATGGAGATGTTGTGTAAAATAATTTTGGATTGATAAACACACCTGTACAGACATGTATTTATTTATATTTAGGAAATATTTACGTTAAGTTAGGTTTAACAGTACTGTAAATAATATTTAATAAAAGTTGATATAAATACTATACATACACACACACACACACACACACACACAAACACACACACACACACACACACAAACACACACACACACACACACACACACACACACACACACACACACACACACACACACACACACACACACACACACACACACACACACACACACACACACACACACACACACACACATATATTTTTCTTTAGATAAATATAAACAGGCTTACATTTTATGTTTTATATGAGCAACAATTTTATGCACAATACACAGACATATATTACCTAAACACAAACCTTTGTTTGTATGTTGTGTTATTTGTATGCTAGGCCTTTTGGGGACTTTTTAGTTTTTATCTTGTGCTTCTTTGTTGTCATTCACTACTTCATATTTATTGCTACTTATTTCTGTGCCAAATATGTATACAGTATACTATGGGGAACAATCTAAATCCCTTAAATACCTTTATACCCCCACTGTCAAGTAAGTTGTTATTCTCATAAGCATTACATCATGTTGAAGGCCTGTGAAACTGAGCCAGGAAGGTTTACCCTGTGGTGGTTTAATTCGAAATCCTCAGATCTGTGTTGTGAGGGCACTCAGGGCAGGGTGAACTGTTCCTGTGGGTCTTTATTGTATAAGGTGTGAGAGAGACAGAATAGGGGATTGGATGTTTAAAGGGGAACCATGCCGGACAGGCAGATGGTGTTTACCTTTTGACTAAAAGGCATGAAGCTGTGTTTGTTTGTTTGTGTGTGTGTGTGTGCGCCTGTGTGAGTGTTTCATGCAGGCACAACTATTTACTTTTTTGGTGTGAGTCTTACGATTATACTTGTGTGATGTGACCCATAACTGATTATGTAAAGTGATTCATCTGATCAGTTTTCATAAGATTTATTGTTCTGTCAGAGGTTTTCTAGATAGGGCATACATGGTGTCGTTGTGTAGGGATTGGCATTCTAAACATTACTTGCCAAGAGAACTGGTACTATTGTTTTAAGGGATGTGGTGAGATTTTTATTTTGTTCATATATTTATGTGCAGACTGCAGTTTCCCAAGGACTTTTAAAATTTTCTTTTACTAATATTTTTTGAATTGTTTATGTTTATTTTATGTCAAATCCCCATCTAGATTGTTATATTTAGGATCATGTGATGTCATAGCAACATTTTAAATGTTCAATTTAGAGTTTTGTTACGTCATAGACACACTTCAAAAGTTTCATATAGGGTTTTGTTGTATCAAATACCCCAAAAAAGAATAAAAGCTTGGTTTACCCCCCCTAGACAAGTAGGTTTTTGTTCTCAGAGGCATTACACCATGTTGATGCCTGTGAAAGTGAGCCAGGATGGTTTACCCGGTGGTGGTATAGTTCGAAATCCTCAGATCTTGGTTGTGTGGGCACTAAAGGCAGGGTGAACTGTTTCTGTGGGTTTTTATTGTATGAGGTTTGAAAGAGACAGACCGGGGTATAGGATTTTTTTAGGGGGGAACCACGCCGTACAGGCAGATGGTGTTTACATTTCAACTTTAAGGTATGGTTGTGTGTGTATCATGAAGGCATAATTATTTAGAAACAATTATTTAGAAGATTATATGATACACATTTCAAATTTTACTGTTTTGTGGGGTCATATACAAATTTAATATGTTCAAATAAGGGTTTTTTGGAGTCAGAGACACTTTAAAAATGATAGATTTATGGTTTTGTGGTGTGAGACACATTTCAAATTTTTAGGATTATGTCAGGATTATGTCATGTCATAGACACATATAAAATGTTTGATTTAGGGTTCTGTGGATATTCAAAGATTTATTTCAAGTGAACAATTTTATATATATATATTTTTTTTGTGTAATTTCAAAACTATTAATTGCATAGACAGTTTTACACAGTAGAGACTCTGAAGACCGAAGCTAAGAACTTGCATTGACATCTTAGAAATGTGACGCAAGTGATCTGCTGATGCTTCAGATGTACAGTCTTCTGGGTGTTTACACGTCACTTTAGTCTCTTCACATCTGTTAAATGCACACAGCCCACGTTTTTGGAGTCTAGCAACACTGGCATTTCCATACCCTGATATTTGCATAATATTTGCATATAGGCAGAAAGGAAAGATTGTGTTATTGCTGTAGGCAACATTTTCTTTGTGCTTATATTATCAACGCTCTGGCTTTTAAATATTACATTGAGATTACACAGATGCCACCAAATTCTAATAGAAAATTTTATAAAATAAAAGTGGTAAGAGCAGTTTCATTGTGCTCGTCGGTTTAAGTGCATTCATTGATATGTATCATTTGTAAGTCATGCACTGCAAGTCATGCACTGCTTGTATATTTTAAAGCATGATTTGTTTTCTGCTCTCAGGGATTCTGGTCTTTAGTGTGGTTAATGGCACTCTTATAGGTAGTTTGAGGCCACATTAGTAGATGTGGCTGTTGTGAATAGACAGTCAATCCTTTGTCACTTATATCTTTTAATTGGACAATGAAATCTGAATCCATTCTGTTTGAAACATCTTCATTTTTTTATTGTCATATGCTTTCAAAAGACACAAAATTGTCAGTCATCTCTCATCATTGTTATGAGAGGTGCAAACATTTGAAGTGAGCTTCTGTGTTCTAGATTAAATATGCAAAAGCAATTATGAATAACTACTTAAAAGACCCTTCACTGTGTTTCTAACCAAACCAAGGTGACAGCACTTACGACAGAGGCCGCTGAGGTCTGTTGTTATCCTGTCTGCCTCTGTGTAATTGTGCTGTTGGCTTTGTTTCAATTTACCCTGTCTGCTGTTTTCTTTATCTGTTTTCAATCCTAAATGTTGTTTTCTTGTGAAATTCACCTGCTGTCTTGAGGCTTTTAATCTGATGTTCTCTGCAATGTTCTAACTATGAGCTGATCTGTGACGCATTGAATCAACTACAGTTTTGCAGTGTACCTTGAAGGGAAAAGGGTAAATTTTTTCGATATGTTATCTAAATCAAGACAGTGTTGTTTGTAATGTTTGCATCATGTTTTTCAGACAAAAAGTATATATATATAATTTGAACCAAAATAGGGAAGATGTTTTGTATAATGTTGGTTAAGGACAGAAGTGGTACAAAAACAATGCAAGTGAATATATGACAGATACTAACATTCCTCAAAATATCTTCTTTTGTGTTCTGCAGAAAAAAGAAAGTCATACAGATTTGAAATGTGAAATCCTGACGATTCCTAACAATAATGACCAAAATAAACATTCAAATAAAATATGATTTATCCAATATTTT
The DNA here is from genome assembly GCA_033220385.1 of Triplophysa yarkandensis. Classification (NCBI taxonomy): domain Eukaryota; kingdom Metazoa; phylum Chordata; class Actinopteri; order Cypriniformes; family Nemacheilidae; genus Triplophysa; species Triplophysa yarkandensis. The sequence goes on along the minus strand of CM065670.1, from coordinate 7,719,422 downwards.
GAGACAAAGATTTGCTTGTTTGCATTTTAATATTTGCGATTAAAATATTATTTTTGCTCCACACTTAAGTTCTTTTAGCTCCTTCCGGAAACCCTATTTGATTCAAACCACTGATTCAGAAAACCATTTAACAATCTTTCCTCATCATCTTTTACATGGTTGGCTTATAATGATATATCAAATTCATAAAAAGTTCATTATTTGAGCTGTAGGTAAGTGAGTCTGGTTGTCTGTTCTCTACTAAACTCCTAAATGCTAAAGAGAAATCTAAAGCCTGCAGTCCCCATCAACGTTGTCAAAACAGGGAGCAATGATTCACTCTTTCTCTTCAAGGGTAAGCATTCAGCAACCACAGAGCTGCAGAAATAAAAAGAAAAAGAATGTTTTCTTAATCTCAATAGCTTCACCTGGCCAGCCAGCAGGACATGACTATAATTCATATCTGAAAAGAAGACTAGGATGTCCTTGTTCTCGCATAGGGATAGATACAATTAGCTTATATACAGCTGAAAATATTTAGGGTTGAAGAGGGTTGTGGTGTGGTCTGCTCGGTGAGATAAATGTCAAGAATTCTAAATGTGGGTCTGCAGTATCTTATGTAAGAGGTGAAAGTCTTGAATAAAAACGACTGAACATTGTCAATTACAGAGGTACATGCTGATGTTTTAAAATATAAAATCTCTCAAATGCACATATGGATGTGTGTCAGTTTTTTTCATGGGTGGGAGGGACTAACAAAATTAACAAATTGTTGGCCTTAATGATTTAACCAATCGGTTTTAAGCATCGTAAGCAAAAACAGTGCAATAAATTAAGTGAAAATAGGTTTTTTCATGAACCTCACAGATTGTTTACAGGTACTAACACACACAAAGGAAAATGTAATAAAATGTTAACTATACAAGAGTCTCTTTAAGTCTAATTTTAGGGTTGTTTCCTTTGCTTAAACCCAGTGATAAATAATTTTTAAAAAGTAAAAATAAATAACTTTGAATTAATGCCTTGACCCAAAGCAGTCCTTTGGTGTCAGCAACTGATATGCCTTCCGGCTGTTCTGCGTGCAGTTCTTACTTCATTCTCTACGGTTTGACTCAAATAACCGAGCTCTTCACACATTTCTGTGATATAATGGTTACACAGCAAAGTGTTTCTGACTCTTTGTCTACACTGACATTGTGATATTCAGAAAATGGTTCCTGGTCCATGACTTAGAGCACCATTTATTCTGCATCTTGTCCTTGAAGTGCTTTATTCTACATTAAGCCATAAAATCGTATTCATTGTTGAAGTTTCTTTTAGGTATCTCAGGGTTTGTTTATTTTTTCCTCACAGTGTCCTTATTAAATCCTGTTCTTGGAATTTTAAGACATACTTTTAAGCATCCGGATTAAAAAGTGCATTAGTTGACCTTCAGAGTATAAAATGAAGTGTAAAATGGTCTGTCTCTCTTAGTGTCAAAAAATATGCTCCATTTCTTACTTCCCCTTCATTTTCCCACAGTCTCTGCTGTCATCACCTTTTCCATTCAGTTTGTGGAAGTTGTTCTCATCCTCATTTGTCAATGCTGTGACCTTTTAAAACTCACGCAGAGGATGGATTCAAACTTTAATTGGCTAGAATATGACGAGTTCTTTTACTGAAATGTCCGCTGTGGACCTCGTAATTATGAGCTGCTTCTATTAAACCACTAGCCATTAATATTGAAGCTCTACAAACACAGGGCTTTAATGTCTGTAGTGACAAGTTACACTTATTTTGTTGAATTAATTCAAAGACGTAAGATTCAGACCGGCAAGCTGCACAAGCCATGTTCCTTTCAAATGAACTGATCCAAATTTAGTTAATTACCCCCGTCTCTGCTGGACCTACACAGCCCTTTTGTTTTTCTTCCTCTCCCCACAGTGAGATTCTGCACGACTGAGTCCAGATAGCAATTAAGATGCATATGAAAAATTAAACACTTCTGCCTGAGATCACTGAACATTTAGAGCATAGAGTCAATAAACACGGCACAGTGTTGCTCTTCGCTGCCGGCAACTCATTTTCCAGAAATAATTGGCTGATGAGGTTTGGGTTTTGTCTTTGCTGCCTCTCTTGTTCTTATTTTGCTTATTCCCATGTCGATTTCTCGTTGACTGTAGAGCCGATGGAGGACTTATGCGAGTCACAAACTCTTTCTTTTCACTGTTTTGAATTTAAGTAAGTGCAATAGGCTTTGATGCTTTCATTTTGAAGTTGGTTTTGTGTTTTCGGCAGGTGCCTTCAATTAAAATGTTGGGATCTAGTTTCATGCTCTTGAGTTGCTCTTTTTCTGTTTGAGCTTTACCCTCATACTTCTATTTTTACATACTTCTATCTTGGGTTTTAGCATAATAATGAAATATTAGTAAAAAATTTATATAGCATTTATACTGTATATTTTTTTATTTATTTGAAGTATTATATTGTCACTATTGCAGTTTTGTCTGAATAAAAGACAATGTTGGTTATAAGATGATCCCCTTCCATTTTGAAGACCTAGTCTTACATAAAAATGGATTTATCTGAAAAAGTGTGTTGGAATTCTTTGCAATTTATTGAAACTGAAATATTTGTTTGCAATCTTTTCTATATAATTTTTTCTATAACTATGGGTTTAAGTTCTGTACAAACTCATTTTACAAGCTGGATTATAAGACAGTAAGGCATATTTAAAAAAAATGTAACCATATTCTGCACAATGTCATCCTTGGTTATTGTTTTTTGATAGGAATGCAGTGATATCTATAAATATACTCTTTGGGATTTCATTTCTCCCCTAAATATGTAAACATCATGATGACATTGTGGCAATAAAAATGGTGGAGTTTTCAAAAATTGTTCAACCAGTACTGTTGCTTTCTGTCCGACTGACCAAATAGATGATACCCAAAAATCACTGTTTTATGGCACTTGTCCAGAAATGGCATACTTCAGTTTTCAGTGGTGCTTACCTGTGCGAAGCCTATGAATCTAAAGTTGCTGATATGATGACCTGAAAATGCGATAACGTACCTTTCCTCAAAAAGCAGCCAGATTTGAAACATAATTCGTGTCTGTAAAACCAACAAGTGTGGATTAAGTGTGCATGTTCTTAACATGAAGAGTTGTTCAAATCGAGATGTGTTTGTGCTCAAGCCTTTAGAGAAGGTTGATGGTTAGAAAAGTGTTGATTCTCTCACACTCTTTGTTCTCAAAGACACCTTTCATTGACTGATACTTCTCCAGTTTGATTCTGTGTTGGTTATAATGAGGCTATGATCCCACACCAGACTAAATATCATACACGCCTTCTGTATCCTCTCATGAGGTTTAGGAAGTGCTAAATGTCTTTGTCTCTTTTGTGGATGTTCTGTGCATTTCTCTTTATCTTGGGCTCTCTTACAACCTTTTTATTTTATATTCATGTATTTAGTGGATGAGGTTCAATTAGTGTGTGGATCAATTAAATTAAGTATTATATAAAGTGCTGATGTACTCTAATAGCACGCTTTATGTTCTTTCTTTTTAAAGAGAGAAGGAACTTGATTTAAAATGCATTAGCTGGGTTCAGGGAGGGAATTTAATTGCTGTCAGTGGTGCACTGTATCTTTGCCTTAAGGCAAGAACCAATGTCTGTTTCAGCTAACCTGCTGATCTCATTTCATACAGAAGCACAACCCATCTGTTCAAGGATCCATGTTGGTTTGTGTGTTTACTACTGGTTAAGTGTGTTTTACTCTGTGCTCTGTGTTTGTATTGTTCACCTCTGTTTAGAAGAGAGGGCATGGCAGTATGGCTTGTGTTTGGTAGCAAGGTATCCAGCCATATATATGTACATATACATACATATACATACACATACATAAACATGTAGATTAATAAACTATAATACAAATTAGGCTTTCACAATAAGTCTATTATATTTTTCAAGTGATTTATGCACCGCTTGGGAGGGTAAATGCTGTTGGACCTGAAGGCCAGATGCCGCTTTTGTGTTATTCCAGGAAATGCGAAATGACATCTTTTTATCACTGTCCCTCAAACCTCCTTAGCTATTTCCAGGACACTAAAGTATATTCATAATTCTGTTGGACTGGTGTTGTTTTTAGGTGAATGTTATAAACTTGGACTGCTTATAGATCAAGCAGCATGTCTGACTGACTAGATCCCTACTTTACAAAAAAATGCGTATTAACAAAAAGATATATCCCTTACTATCGCAACCATCTCAATTTCAAAATGATTTAATGGTTATGCACATTTATTGTGACAGCCCTACAACTTGATTCAGTTTTTGGATATACACACTTTTTGTAGCTTCTAAAAGAACATCAATGCAAAGCAATGTTTTTGTTTATCAAATAAAATTTTGTTTAGATGATGAAAGGAAGACTTATACCCTTATGAGAGCACCAATGGTTATTGAATTATGGCTTAAATTTCATTTTGGGAACCTATTCCTTTAAAGCATGGCTAATGTCAGTGACAGCGAAATAAGCTCATCCCACGCACACACTTTCTCTGGCTTGTCATTTATCTGTAGCTGGCAATGCCTTGGCTTCAGGTGCTTGGAGGTCAACTTCACCTGAATGCCATTTCACTCATAGATCAGATCTATTTCTTCAGCCAACGCCGCCATTGAGAAGAGCCACGTGAGGTTGCCGTGGAAACTGTCAGGTCTGTTATGAATGTTGTCTCTTTGTGAATTGATTCGCATTTCCATTTTATTTTCTTT